>CM032155.1:18551748-18817299 GCA_018901935.1 Pugionium cornutum
ACTACTTCCCCTTGATGACGCCAATTTTGATCATTTTGAATTGAACTGATTTTGATTTTAAACAACAAATTGGGCTGGTTGTAATGTGATTCATTTGCCTCATTAAAAACCTTACCAAGAAAACCCAATGGGAGAAAACTTGGATAAGGGAAAAAGAGTACAAATGGATCATATACTCATTTGTATGCTTTCTTGAGCTTGTGCTAAAATCAGAGGGCTTTTAGGAACTTCTCCATTCAAGCTCAAGAGAATTTTTTGTGCATTCTCCTTGTTGAGCATGCTGCTGATTGCCTCTTTGAATTTCTTGTCCTTGGCTCGGGTTAATGGTCCAGCTGGTAGTGCAAGAGCTTCTTCATGTTCCACTGGTTCATTCCTAGCCATGAGCTTCTCCTTTTGTTTGCTTTCCATGCTCGTATCATCCCCCTTCTCTTGAAAAGGATTTGACCTCAAATCTGGTTCATCTGCAATGAAAGGCACAAGATCAGAAACATTGAAGCTTGAACTCACATTATACTTACCTTGAAGATCAATTTGGTTGGCGTTGTTGTTGATCTTCTGAACAATCTTGAAAGGTCCATCTATTCTGGGCATAAGTTTGAATTTCCTTTCAGCTGGAAATCTTCCTTTTCTCAAGTGAACCCAAACAAGATCTCCCACCTCAAATACCATTTCACGTCTTCCTTTGTTGGCCTTTCTTCCATATTGTTGTGTTCGGGCCTCAATATTCTTCCTTGCATTATCATGGATCTGTTTAACAATCTCAGCTTTTCTTTTTCCATCAATACCAGCTCTTTCACTTAAATTGGCATGTCTGTACTAAATCTTCTTTAACGTTTTTTAGAGCTCATAATGACATGAATCCTATGCCTACGTCAATCTACCTCAATTTGCAATATTGTGACAAAATTTAAGACAGAAATAGCTACGACAAAGCCTCCAAGTAATCCAATCTATCCCGAATTGCGTGATGCCATGACTTACGCTTCATTTATACGCCATTACTTAATGAGCACGAATGATCAGTTTAAAATGATCAACTAGTCGATAAACTTAGCATGTACGCACTAAATGGTCCCTAACGTTTGATTTAGAGATCAGAATGACACGAATCTAAAGCCCACATTATGGTAGCGCAATGTTCTATATTGTGGCAAAATTTAAAACCAAAACAGCTACGACAAAGCCTCCAATGGATTATTCGTAGCTGTTTGTCATTAATGAGGACATATGTAGCTGTATAGTCCTCTCCATATGTAGCTGAACAACCCTTATTCGTAGCTTTTTCGTAGCTGTTTCGGTCTTAAATTTTGTCAAAATATAGAACCTTGAGCTAATATAATGTGGGTTTTGGATTCGTGTCATTCTGAACTCTAAATGGAACGTTAGGGAGCATTTAGTGAGTACATATTAAGTTTATCAACTAGTTGATCATTTTAAACTGATCATTCGTGCTCATTAAGTAAAGGCGTATAAATGAAGCCTAAGTCATGGCATCACGCAACTTGGGATAGATTGGATTATTTGGAGGCTTTGTCGTAGCTATTTCTGTTTTAAATTTTGTCACAGTATTGCAAATTGAGTCAGACATATGGAGAGGACTATACTGATACATTTGCACCGGTGGCTAAGCTACACACTGTAAGGGTTGTTCTTTCACTAGCTACGAATCTGACTTGGGACTTATGGCAAATGGATGTCAAGAACGCATTCCTACAAGGAGAACTTGAAGAGGAAGTGTATATGACTCCACCACCAGGCCTTGAAGATCTTTGCAAAGAGGGACAGGTTCTAAGACTTAGGAAGGCAATATATGGGTTGAAGCAGTCACCAAGGGCCTGGTATCACAAATTAAGCTCCACACTTACTGATAATGGGTTTAGGAAATCCCATTCAGATCATACGTTGTTCACTCATCAAAACTCCAAAGGAATCGTGGCGGTCTTGGTTTATGTGGATGACCTTATCATCACAGGAGATGATAAGGAAGGAATTCAGTCCACAAAGGCCTTCTTAAACAGATCATTTGACATCAAGGATCTTGGAGAGTTGAAGTACTTCTTGGGTATTGAAGTGTGTCGGTCTCAACCGGCCAAAACTCCTCTTGAAGATGGCTACAAGGTCAACGGAAAGGGGGAGAAAGCTGATGAGTTATTTAAGGATGTTTCTCAGTATAGGAGACTAGTTGGGAAGCTGATCTACCTCACCCTCACACGACCAGACTTGTGTTTTGCTGTGAATCAAGTGAGTCAACATATGCAAAAGCCTACTGTATATCATTGGAGCATGGTAGAAAGGATCCTTAGATACATCAAAGGATCTCCTGGTCAAGGTATATGGATGGGCAAGAATGGGAACACTGAGATTGTCGGGTATTGTGATGCGGATTGGGCTGGTGATAGGGTGGATAGGAAATCAACCACTGGGTATTGCACCTTCGTTGGTGGGAACTTAGTCACTTGGAAGACTAAGAAGCAGAAGGTGGTATCATGTTCTAGTGCTGAAGCAGAATATAGGGCTATGAGGAAGCTGACAAATGAAGTAACTTGGCTCAAAGCACTCTTGAAAGATTTCGGTATTGCACAACCAGGGCCAATTACCTTCCATTGTGATAATCAGGCAGCCATTCACATAGCTTCAAACTCAGTGTTTCACGAGAGGACCAAGCACATAGAGATCGACTGCCATAAGGTTAGAGAGAAAGTTCAAGATGGAACCATTCTGCCATGTTATACAAGGAGTGAAGACCAACTAGCTGACATCTTCACAAAGGCAGCAAGTCTCAAAGTTTGCAAGAACATCTTTAGCAAACTTGGGCTTGTTGATTTATCACACCCATGATCAAAGGTCTCCTAATCCAAGAGCAACACACTCTTTTTCCCTTATTAAAGTTTTGTCCCAAGTGGTTTTCCTTAATAAGGTTTTTAATGAGGTGTTGCCTTGGGTTCCCAAGCTTAAGACTTTAGGGTGATTCCAAAGTCTTTAGCTTGAGGGGAGTATTGACATAGGAAAATCAAATAAGACCTATCTTGACCTACAAGGCAAGTGTGAGCACGAAAATTCAGTTTGAATAACAAGGGAAATGAAAAAGGATGGGTTATTATTAACCACATGGTTGAAATGGTTAAATAGCTACCTTGGGAGAAGAATCAAGGTGAAAAGGACATGCCCATGCTGCACACAGTCTTGGCAACCACACCAAACAGTCATGCCTGCTGCACACAGTCTTGGTAACCACACCAAACAGTCATGCCTGCTGCACACAGTCTTGGTAACCACACCAAACAGTCATGCCTGCTGTCTCCTCTCTTCTCATTGGTTGTTGACAGGCTCCTCCTCTATTCAAACTCATCCACAAGTTTGAATTCGTTTTCTTTTGTGTTCACATTGTAAATCCTCTATAAAAGGGCTGTAAAGACTCAATGTATAATATACTCTTAGGAGATTCTTCTCCATAAGTCTAAGTCATTTCTCATTTTCTCATACTTCTCTTTGAGTTTTCAGATTCAATTCTTCACATTTCTCCTCTATAATCTCAATATTCTTACAGCCATGCATTATGATTCATTTGTAAACGTTTGCTCAATGAGCACTAATGATCAGTTTAGAATGATCATTTTAACTAGCTGATCAACTTGACATGTACACATTAAATCATCTTTAACATTTCAGTTAGAGCTCAAAATGATGTGAATCCAACATCCACGTTAATCTAGCTCAATTTTCAATATTGTTAGACTGAAAGAGCTACGACAAAGCCTCCAAGTAATCTAATGTATCCCAAACTAGGTGATGCCATGCATCATGCTTCATTTGAAAACCATTACTCAATGAGCACCAATGAGCAATTTAGAATGATCAATTTAACTAGCCGATAAACAGGACATGCCCACACTAAATCGTCCATAACTTTTGATTTAGAGTTTAGAATGACACGAATCCAATGCCCACATTAACCTAGGTCAATATTCTATATTTTGATGAAATTTAAGAACGAAATAGCTACAAGAAAGCGTCCAAGTAATCCAATCTATCCCAAACTTTGTGATGCTATGCATTATGCTTCATTTGTAAACCTTTGCTCAATGAGCACCAATTATCAATTTAGAATTATCAATATAACTAGCCGATATATTTGACATGTCCACACTAAATCTTCCGTAACTTTTGATTTAGAGTTCAGAATGACATGAATCCTACACCCACGTTAAGCTAGCTCAATTTTCTATATTGTGACAAAATTTAAGACCAAAATAGCTATGTTAAAGCGTCCAAGTAATCAAATGTATACCAGAATGTGTGATGCCATGCATTATGCTTCATTTATAAGCCCTTACTCAAGGAGCACCAATGATCAGTTTATTATGATAATTTAAACTAGCCGATCAACTTGACATGTACGCACAAATCATCCGTCACATTTGATTTAGAGTTTAGAATGACACGAAACCAACGCCCCATTAAGCTAGCTCGGTTTTCTATATTGTGACAACATTTGCGAGTAAAAGAGCTACCATAAAGCCTTCGAGTAATCCAATATATCTTAAACTAGGTAATACCATGCATTATGCTTCATTTATAAGCCTTTACTCATTGAGCACTAATGATAAGAATGATCAGTTTAGAATGATCACTTTAACTGGTCGATAACCTTGACATATCAACACTAATTCGTCCGTAACATTTGATTTAGAGGTCAGAATGACACGAATCCAATGTCCACGTTAAGCTAGTGTAATATTCTATTTTTTGACAAAATTTAAGACAGAAATAGCTATGACAAAGCCTCCAAATAATCCAATCTGTCCCAATTTGCGTGATGCTATGCATTATGCTTCATTTATAAGCTTTTACTGAAGGAGCACCAATGATCATTTTAGAATGATCCGTTTAACTGGCCGATCAGCATGACATTTCTGCACTAAATTGTCTGTAACTTTTGATTTAGAGTTCTGAATGACATGTATCCAACGCGCATGTGATGCTACCTCAATTTTCTGTATTATGATAAAATTTAAGACCAAAATAGCTATGACAAAGCCTCCAAGTAATCCAATCTATCCCTAACTGTGTGATGCAATGCATTGTGCTTCATTTGAAAAACTTTGCTCAATGAACACCAATGATCAGTCTAGAATGATCAATCTAACTAGCCAATAAACTCCACATGTCCGCACTAAATAACTATGACAAAGCCTCCAAGTAAACAAATGTATCCCAAATTGCGTGATGCCATGCATTATGCTTCATTCATAAGCCTTTACTCAAAAAGAACCAATGATCATTTTAGAATATCATTTTATCTTGCCGATCAACTTGACATGTTTGCACTAAATCATCAGTAGCCGATCATCAGTAAATCCAACACCAACGTTAAGCTAGCTCAGTTTTCTATATTGTGACAACACTTTGAGACTGAAAGAGCTAATACAAAGCTTTTGAGTAATCCAATATATCCTAAACTGTGTGATGCCATGCATTATACTTGATTTATAAACCTTTACTAAAGGAGCTGAAATGATAAGTTTAGAATGAGCAGTTTATAATGATCGGTTTAGAATGAACTCTTTAACTTACCGATCAACTTGACATGTCCACACTAAATCGTCCATAACATTTGATTTACATGTTAGATTGACACGAATCCAATGCCCACGATAAGCTAGCTCAATATTCTAATTTTGACAAAATTTAAGACGTAAATAGATACGACGAAACCTCCAAGTAATCCAATCTATCCCAATTATGTGATGTCATGCATTATGCTTCATTTATACGCCTTTGCTCAATGAGCACCAATAATCAGTTTATAATGATCATTTTAACTAGCTAATCAACTTGACATGTCCGCACTAAATCTTCTTTAATATTTGATTTAGAGCTCAAAATCACAAGAATCCAACGCCCATGTTAATCCAGCTCAATTTTCTATATTGTGATAACATTTGACACTAAAAGAACTACCAAAAAGCATCCAAGTAATCCAGTTTATCCCAAACTGTGTGATACCATGCATTATGCTTCATTTATAAGGCTTTGTCAATGAGCACCAATGATCATCTTAGAAAGATCAATTTAACTGGCTGATCAACTTGACATATATGCAATAAATCATCTGTAACTTTTGATTTAGAATTCAGAATGACACGAATCCAACCCCCACACTAAGCTAGCTCAATTTTCTATATTGTGACAATATTTAATACTGAAAGAGCTACCACAAACCATTCAAGTAATCCAATGTATCCCAAACTGCATGATGCCACACATTATGCTTCATTGATGATCCTTTACTCAAGGAGCACCAATGATCAGTTTAGAATGATCATTTTAACTAGCCGATCACCTGGACATGTCTGCACTAAATCTTCTGTAACTTTTGATTTAGAGTTCAGAATGACACGAATCCAATGGCCATGTTAAGCTAACTCAATTTTCTATATTGTGAGAAAATGTAGAACCGAAATAGCTATGATAAAGCTTTCAAGTAATCGAATCTATCCTAAACTCCGTGATGCCACACATTATGCTTCATTTATACGCCTTTGCTCAACAGACACCAATGATCAATTTAGAATGATCATTTTAACTACCTGATCAATTTGATTTATCCACACTAAATCGTTTTTAACTTTCGATTTAGAGCTCAAAATTATATGAATCCAACCCCAACGTTAAGCTAGCTCAATTTTCCATATTGTGAAAACATTTGAGACGAAAAGAGCTAGACAAAGCCACAAAGTAATGCAATCTATCCCAAACTCCGTGATGCCATGCATTGTGCTCCATTTATAAGCCTTCACTGAAGGGGCACCAGTGATCAGTTTTGATGTGATTACTTTAACTAGCCGATCAAGTTGACATGCCCACACTAAATCGTCTGTAATTTTTGATTTTTAGTTCAAAATGAAACGAATCCAACGCCCATGTTAAACTAGCTCAATATTTTGTATTGTGACAAAATTAAAGACTGAAATAGCTACGATAAAGCCTCCAAGTAATCCAATCTATCTTATGTTGCCATGCATTATGCTTCATTGATACGCTATAACTCAACGAGCATGGATGATCAGTTTAGAATGATCATTTTAACTAGCTGATCAACTTGACATGTCCGCACTAATTCGTCTTTCACTTTTGAGTTAGAACTCAAAATGGCATGAATCAACAGCCCATATTACGCTAGCTCAATTTTCCATATTGTGAATACAATTGAGACTGAAAGAGCTACGACAAACCCTCCAACTAATCCAATGCATCCAAAACTGCGTGATGCCATGCAATACGTTTCATTTATAAGTCTTTACTCAACGAGAACCAATGATTAGTTTAGAATGATCATTTTTAACTGGGCGATCAAATTGATATGTACACACTAAATGGTTTGTAACTTTTGATTTATAGTTCAGAATGACACAAATCCAAAGCCAACGTTAAGCTACATCAACTTTCTATATTGTGACAAAACTTAGGACCGAAATAGCTACGACAAAGCCTCAAAGTAATCGAATCTATCGCAAATTGTGTGATGCGATGCATTATGCTTCATTTGTAAACCTTTGCTCAATGAGCACCATTGATCATCTTTGAAATATCAATTTAACTTGCCCATCAACTTGACATGTATGCACTAAAAACTTTTTATTTTGATTTCAGAATGACACGAATAGAACACACACGTTAATCCAGCTCAATTTTCTAAATTGTGATAAAATTTGAAACTGAAAGAGCTACCACAAATCCTTCAAGTAATCCAACGTATCCCAAATTTCATGATGCAACACATTATGGTTCATCTATAAGCCTTTACTCAAGGAGCACCAATGACCAGTTTAGAATTATCATTTTAACTGGCTGATCAACTGGGCATGTCTGCACTATATCGTATGTAACTTTTGATTTAGAGTTCAGAATGACATGAATCCAACGCCCACGTTAAGCTAGCTCAATTTTCTATATTGTGACAAAATTTAGGACCGAAATAGCTATGATAAAGCCTCCAAGTAATCGAATCTATACTAAAATGTGTGATGCCATGCATTATGCTTCATTTATATAGAAAGATCAATTTAACTAGCCGATCAACTTAACGTCTATTCACTAAATCGTTTGTAACTTTTTTTTTAAGAATTCAGAATTACACGAATCCAACACACACGTTAAGCTAGCTTAATTTTCTATATTATGACAATATTTGAGACTACAAGAGCTACCACAAACCCTTCAAGTAATCCAATGTGTTCCAAGCTGCATGATGTCACGCATTATGCTTCATTTATAAGCATTTACTCGAGGAGCACCAATGATCAATTTAAATGATGGTTTTAACTGGCCCATCAACTTGGCATGTCTGCACTAAATCGTCTGTAACTTTTGACTTAGAGTTCAGAATGCATGAATCCAACACCCACGTTAAGCTAGCTCAATTTTCTATATTGTGGAAAAATTTAAGACTAAAATAGCTACGACAAAGCCTCGAAGTAATCGAATCTATCCTAAATTACGTGATGCTATGTATTATGCTTCATTCATACGCCTTTGCTCAATGAGAACAAATGATAAGTTTAGAATGATCATTGATCAACAGACATGTCCACACTAAATTGTCTTTAAGTTTTCATTTAGAGCTCAAAATAATATCAATTCAACACCAATGTTAAGCTAGCTCAATTTTCCATATTGTGACAACATTTGAGACTGAAAGAGGTAGAGAAAGCCACAAAGTAATGCAATCTATCCCAAACTGCATAATGTCATGCATTATAGCTTATTTATAACCCTTTACTAAAAGGGCACCAATGATCAGTTTAGAATGATCATTTTAAATGGCCGATCATGTAGGCATGTCCGCACTAAATCGCACGTAACTTTTGATTTAGAGTTCAGAATGAAACAAATCCAACACCTACGTTAATCTAGCTCAAATGTTTAAATTGTGACATATTTTAAGACCAAAATAGACACAAAAAACCATCTAACTAATCCAGTCTATCCCAAATTGCATGATGCCACACATTATGCTTCATTTATACGCTTTAACTCACCAATGATCATATTAGAATGATGATTTTAACTAGATGATCAACTTGACATGTCCGCACTAAATCGTCTTTAACTTTTTATTTAGGGCCCTAAATGACATGAATCAACCGCACACGTTAATCTAGTTCAATTTTCCATACTGTGACAACATTTGAGACTGAAAGATTTACGACACAGCGTCTAAGTCATTCAATGTATCCCAAACTGGGTGATGCAATGCATTACGATTCATTTCTAAGTCTTTACTCAATAAGAACCAATGATCAGTTTAGAATGATCATTTTAACTCGCCCATGAACTTGACATGTACACATTAAATTGTCTGTAACTTTTGATTTATTGTTCAGAATGACACGAATTCAACGCCCACGTTAAGGTAGTTCGATTTTCTATATTGTGACAACAGTTGAGACTGAAAGAGCAACCAAAATTTTTTCAGGTAATCCAATGTATCGAAACCGCGTGATGCCATGCATTATGGTTCATTTTTAAGCCTTTACTCAAGGAGCACAAATGATCAGTTTAGAATTACATTTTAACTAGCGATCAACGTGATATGTCCACACTACATCTTCGTAACTTTTGATTTAGAGGTTAGAATGACACGAATCCAACGCCCACGTTGAGCAAGCTCAATTTTCTATAATGCGACAACAGTTTAGACTGAAAGAGCTACCACAAAGCCTTCAAGTAATCCAATGTATCTAAAATGGCATGATGCCATGCATTATGGTTCATTAATAAGCCTTTACTCAAGGAGCACCAATGATCAGTTCAGAATGATAAGATTTAGTGGTTGATCAACTTGACATGTCCGCACTAAATCGTCCGTAGGTCAGAATGACACGAATCCAAAGCCCACGTTAAGCTACGTAAATTTTCTATATTGTGACAAAATTTAAGACAGAAATAGCTATGAGAAGGCCTCCAAGTAATCGAATCTATCCCAAAATGCGTGATGGTATGCATTATGCTTTATTTGTAAACTTTTGCTCAATGAGCACCAATATCTTAGAAAGATCAATTTAACTAGCCGATCAACTTAACGTCTATTCACTAAATTGTTCGTAACTTTTTTATTTAGAATTCAGAATTACACGAATCCAACACACACGTTAAGCTAGCTTAATTTTCTATATTATGACAACATTTGAGACTACAAGAGCTACCACAAACCCTTCAAGTAATCCAATGTGTCCCAAACTGCATGATGTCACGCATTATGCTTCATTTATAAGCCTTTACTCAAGGAGCACCAATGATCAGTTTAGAATGATGATTTTAACTGGCCCATCAGCTTGGCATGTCTGCACTAAATCGTTTGTAACTTTTCATTTAGAGTTCAGAATGCACGAATCCAACGCCCACGTTAAGCTAGCTCAATTTTCTATATTGCAAAAAAATTTAAGACTAAAATAGCTACGACAAAGCCTCGAAGTAATCGAATCTATCGTAAATTACGTGATGCTATGTATTATGCTTAATTCATACGCCATTGCTCAACTAGAACAAATGATAAGTTTAGAATGATCATTTTAACTACCTGATCAACAGACATGTTCACACTAAATCGTCTTTAATTTTTCATTTTGAGCTCAAAATAACATCAATTCAACTCCAACGTTAAGCTAGCTCAATTTTCCATATTATGACAACATTTGAGACTGAAAGATGTAGAGAAAGGCTCAAAGTAATGCAATCTATCCCAAACAGCGTAATGTCATGCATTATAGCTCATTTATAACCCTTTACTAAAAGGGCACCAATGATCAGTCTAGAATGATCACTTTAAATGGCCGATCAAGTAGGCATGTCCGCACTAAATCGCACGTAACTTTTGATTAAGAGTTCAGAATGAAACAAATCCAACACCCACGTTAAGCTAGCTCAAATGTTTAAGTTGTGACAAAATTTAAGACCAAAATAGACACAAAAACCATCCAACAAATCCAGTCTATCCCAAATTGCATGATGCCACGCATTATGCTTCATTTATACGCTTTAACTCATGAGCACCAACGATCATATTAGAATGATGAATTTAACTAGATAATCAACTTCACATGTCCGCACTAAATCGTATTTAACTTTTGATTTAGGGCTCTATATGACATGAATCAACCGCACACGTTAATCTAGTTCAATTTTCCATACTGTGACAACATTTGAGACTGAAAGATTTACGAAAAAGCGTCCAAGTCATCCAATGTATCCCAAACTAGGTGATGCAATGCATTACGATTCATTTCTAAGTCTTTACTCAATGAGAACCAATGATCTGTTTAGAATGATCATTTTAACTGGATGATCAACTTGACATGTACGCACTATATCGTCTATTACTTTTGATTTAGAGTTCTGAATGACACGAATCCAATGCCCATGCTACGCTAGCTCAATTTTTTTTATTGTCACAACATTTGAGACTAAAACAACTACCAAAAGCTTTCAAGTAATCGAAACTATCCCAAATTGTGTGGCGCCATGCATTATGGTCCATTTATAAGCCTTTACTCAAGAAGGACCAATGATCAGTTTACAATGATCATTTTAACTGGACATATCCGCATTAAATCGTCCGTAACTTTTGATTTAGAGTTCAGAATTACAAGAATCCCACACCCACGTTAATCTAACTCAATTTTCTATATTGTGACAACAATTGAGACTTGAAGAGCTACCACAAAGCTTTTTAGTAATCCAAAGTATCCCAAACTCCATGATGCCATGCATTATGTTTCATTTATAAGCCTTTACTCAAGGAGCACCAACGATCAGTTTAGAATGATCATTTTAATTGGCCGATCAACTTGACATATCCACACTAAATCGTCTATTACTTTTAATTTAGAACTCAGATTGACACAAATCAAATACCCACGATAATCTCGCTCAATTTTCTATGTTGTGACAAAATTTAAGACCGAAATAGCTATGACAAAGCCTCTATGTACCGAATCTATCCCAAACTGCGTGATGCCATGCATTATGCTTTATTTGTAAACCTTTTCTAAATGAGAACCAATGATCATCTTAGAAAGATCAATTTAACTCGCAGATAACCTTGACATGTATGCATTAAATCATCCGTAACTTTTGATTTTGAGTTCAGAATGACACGAGTTCAATTCCCACGTTAACCTAGTTCAATTTTCTATATTCTGACAACAGTTGGGATTGAAAGAGCTATCACAGAGTCTTTAAGTAATCCAATGTATCCCAAATTACGTGATGGCATGCATTATCGTTCATTTATCAGCATTTAGTGAAGGAGCACCAATAATTAGTTTAGAATTACATTTGAACTGGCCGATCATCTTGACATTTCCACAATAAATCGTCTGTAACTTTTGATTTAGAGGTTAGAATGACACGAATCCAACGCCCACGTGTAGGTAGCTCAATTTTCTATATTGTGACAATAGTTGAGACTAAGAGAGCTACCACAAAGCCTCCAAGTAATCAAAGTTATCTATAACTGCGTGATTCCATGCATTATGGTTCATTTATAAGCCTTTACTCAAGGAGAACAAATGATCAGAATATAATAATCATTTTAAATGTCCAATCAACTTGACATGTTCGCACTAAATCGTCCGTAACTTTTAGTTTAAGGTTTTGAATGACCCAAATCCAAAGCCCACGTTAAGGTACCTCAATTTTCTGTATTGTGACAATATTTAAGACCAAAACAGCTACGAGAAAACCTCCAAGTAATCGAATCTATCCCAACATGCGTTATGCCATTCATTATGCTTCATTTGTAAACCTTTTCTAAATGAGAACCAATGATCATCTTAGAAAGATCAAATTAACTGGCCAATCAACTTTACATGTATGCACTAAATCGTCTGTAACTATTGTTTTACTATTCAGAATAACAAGAATCCCACACCCACGTTAATCTAACTCAATTTTCTATATTGTGACAACAATTGAGACTGAAAGAGCTACCACAAAGTCTTCAAGTAATCCAATGTATCCCAAACTGCATGATGCCATGAATTATGGATCATTTATAAGCCTTTAATCAATGAGCACCAATGATCAATTTAGAATTACATTTTAACTGGCCGATCAACTTGACATACCACACTAAATCGTTTGTAAATTTTGATTTAGGGGTTAGAATGACACGAATTCAATGCCCACGTTAAGCTAGCCCAATTTTCTATATTGTGACAACATTTGAGACTTAAAGAGCTACCACAAAGCCTCCAAGTAATCCAATGTATCTAAAAGTGCTTGATGTCATGCAGTATGGTTCATTTATAAGCCTTTACTAAAGCAGCACCAATGATCAGTTTAGAATGATCATTTTAACTGGCCGATAAACTTGACATGTCCGCACTAAATCGTCTGTAACTTTTGATTTAGAGTTCATGATGACACGAATCCAACGCCCACGTTAAGCTTTCTCCATTTTCTATTTTTGACAAAATTTAAGTTTGAAATAGCTACGACAAAGCCTCCAAGTAATCGAATCTATCATGAACTACGTGATGCCATGTATTATGTTTCATTTATACGCCTTTGCTCAATGAGTATCAATGATCAGTTTAAATGATCATTTTAACTACATGATCAACTTGACATATACATACTAAATATTTTTTAACTTTCGATTTAGAGCTGAAAATAACATGAATCCAACGCCAACGTTAAGCTAGCTCAATTTTCCATATTATGACAACATTTAAGACCAAAATAGCTATGACAAAGCCGCCAAGTAATCGAAACTACCCCAAACTATGTGATGCCACATATTATGCTTCATTTGTAATCCTTTGCTCAATGAGCACCAATGATCATCTTATAAAGATTAATTTATTTGGCCGACCAACTTGACATGTATGCACTAAATCGTCCGTAACTTTGGATTTAGAATTGAGAATGACACGAACCCAACTCCGATGGTAAGCTATCTCAATTTTCTATATGGTGACAACAGTTGAGACTGAAACAACTACCACAAAGCATTCAAGTAATCCAATCTATCCTAAACTGTGTGATGCCATTCATTATGCTTCATTTCAAAACCTTTGCTCAATGAACACCAATGATCATCTTAGAAAGATCAAGCTAACTGGCCGATAAACTTTAAATGTACGCCTTAAATCCTCTGTAACATTTGATTTAAAGTTCAGAATGACACGAATCAAGCCCCCACGTTAAGCTTGCTTAATTTTCTATATTGTTACAAAATTGAAGACCAAAATAGCTATGACAAAGCCTCCAGGTAATCCAATCTATCCCAAATTGCGTGACACCATGAATTACGCCTCATTTATAAGTCTTTACTCTATGAGCACCAATGATCAGTATAGAATGATCATTTTAACTAGTCGATCAACTTGACATGTACGCATTAAATGATCTGTAACTTTTGATTTAGAGTTCAGAATGAGACGAATCCAACGCCCACGTTAAGCTAGCTAAACTTTCTATATTTTGAAAACATTTGAGACTCAAAGAGCTACCTCAAAGGCTTCAAGTCATCCAATGTGTCCCAAACTACGTGATGCCATGCATTATGCTTCATTTATAAGCCTTTAATCAAGGAGCCCCAATGATCTGTTTAGAATGATCATTTTAACTGGCCCATCAAGTTGACATGTACACACTAAATCGTCAGTACTTTTGATTTAGATTTCAGAATGAAATGAAGCCAACACCCGCAATAAGCTAGCTTAATGTTTTATACTGTCATAAAATTTTAGAGCGAAATAGTTATGAAAAAGCCTCCAAGTAATCAAATCTTACACAAACAGCGTGATGCCATGCATTATGCTTCATTTGTAAGCCTTTTTTCAATGAGCACCAATGATAATCTTAGAAAACTGGCCGATCAACTTCACATGTATGCAATAAATCATACGTAACTTTTGATTTAGAATTCGGAATGACACGAATCCAAAGCCCATGTTAAGCTAGCTCAATTTTCAATATTGTGACAACATTTGAGACTAAAACAACTACCACAAAGCTTTCAAGTAATCCAATCTATCCCAAACTGTGTGATGTCATGCATTATGCTTCATTTATAAGCCTTTAATCATGGGGCCCCAATGATCAGTTTAGAATTATCATTTTAGCTGTCTGTTCAACTTGACATGTCCGCACTAAATCGTAAGTAACTTTTGATTTAGATTTCAGAATGACATGAATCCAACACCTGCATTAGGCTAGCTCAATGTTTTATATTGTCACAAAATTGAAGACCAAAATAGCTATGACCAAGCCTCCAAGTAATCGAATTTTTCCCAAACAGCGTGATGCCATGCATTATGTGCTTCATTGGTAAACCTTTGCTCAATGAGCACCAATGATAATCTTAGAAAGATTAATTTAACCGGCCAATCAACTTCACATTTATACACTAAATTGTCCATGACTTTTGATTTAGAATTCAGAATCACACGAATCCAACGCCCATGTTAAGCTAGTTCAGTTTTCTATATTGTGACAATATTTGAGACTAAAACAACAACCGGAAAGCTTTAAAGTAATCCAATCTATCCCAAACTGTGTGATGCCATGTATTATGTTCATTTGTAAACCATTGCTCAATGAGCACCAATGATCATCTTAGAAAGATCAATTTAACTGGCCGATAAACTTGACATGTACGCACTAAATCGTCCAAAAATTTGATTTAGAGTTCAGAATGACACAAATCCAACCCCCACGTTAAGCTAGCTCAATTTTCTATATTGTGACAACAGTAAAGAGTGAAATAGCTACGAGAACGCCTCCAAGTAATCCAATCTATCCCAAACTACGTGATACCGTGCATTAGGCCTCAGTTATAAGTCTTTACTCAATGAGCACCAATGATCAATATAGAATGATCATTTTAACTGACCAATATACTTGACATGTACGCATTAAATCGTTTGTAACTTTTGATTAAGAGTTTAGAATGACACGAATCCAATGTCCACGTTAAGCTAGCTGAACTTTCTATAGTGTCACAAAATTTCAGGCTGAAAGAGCTACCACAAAGCCTTCAAGTAATCCAATGTATCCCAAACTGCGTGATGCCATGCATTATGCTTCATTTATAAGCCTTTACTCAAGGAGCACCACTGATATGTTTAGAATGATCATTTTAACTGGCCGATCAACTTGACATGTCCACACTAAATCGTCCGTATTTTTTTATTTAGAGTTAAAAATAACACGAATCCACTGCCCATGTTATAGCTAGCTCAATTTCCTTTATTGTGACATAATTTATGACCAAAATAACTACGACAAAGCCTCCAAACAATCGAAGCTATCCCAAACTATGTGATGCCACACACTATGCTTCATTTGTAAACCTTTGCTCAATGAGCACCAACGATCATCTTACAAAGATCAATTTATTTGGCCGATCAACTTGACATGTATGCACTAAATCGTCCGTAACTTTTGATTTAGAGTTCCGAACGACACGAATCCAACGCCATGTTAAGCGATCTCAATATTCTATATGGAGACAACAATTGAGACTGAAACAACTATCACAAACCCTTCAAGTAATCCAATCTATCCTAAACTACATGATGCCATGTATTATGCTTCATTTCTAAACGTTTGGTCAATGAACACCAATGATCATCTTAGAAAGATCATATTAATTGGCCGATAAACTTGACATGTACGCCCCAAATCGTCCATAACTTTTGCGTTAAAGTTCCGAATGACCCGAATCTAACTCCCACGTTAAGCTAGCTCAATTTTCTATATTGTGGCAAAGTTTAATACCAAAATAGCTACGACAAAGCCTCCAGATAATCCAGTCTATCCCGAACTGCATGATACCATGCATTACGCCTCATTTATAGGTCTTTACTCAATGAGCACCAATGATTAGTATAGAATGATCATTTTAACTAGTCGATCAACTTGACATGTACGGATTAAATGGTCTGTAACTTTTGATTTAGAGTTCAGAATGAAACGAATCTAACGCCCACGTTAAGCTAGCTCAACTTTCTATATTTTGACAACATTTAAGACTGAAAGAGCTACCTCAAAGCCTTCAAGTACTCCAATGTGTCCGAAACTACGTAATGCCATGCACTATGCTTCATTTATAATAATTTAATCAAGGAGCCTTAATGATCAGTTTAGAATGATCATTTTAATTGGCCGATCAACTTGACATGTCCACACTAAATCGTTAGTAACTTTTGATTTAGATTTCAGAATGACATGAATCCAACATCCACATTAAGCTAGCGCAATGTTTTATATTGTCACAAAATTTAACACCAAAATAGCTCTGACAAAGCTTCCAAGTAATCGAATCTTTCCAAAAAGCGTGATGCCACGCATTATGCTTCATTTGTAAACCTTTTCTCAATGAGTACCAATGATAATCTTAGGGAGATCAATTTAACTGGCCGATCAACTTCACATGTATGCACTAATTCGTCTGTAACTGTTGATTTAGAAATTAGAATGACACGAATCCAACAGCCATGTTAAGCTAGCTCAATTTTCTATATTGTGACAACATTTGAGACTAAAACAACTATCACTAAGCTTTCCAGAAATCCAATCTATCTTAAACTGTGTGATCCCATGCATTATGATTCCTTTGTAAACATGTGCTCAATAAGCACCAATGATCATCTTAGAAAGATCAATTTAACTAGCCGATAAACTTGTCATGATGCACTATATCGTCCAAAACATTTGATTTAGAGTTTATAATGACACGAATCCAACCCCCACGTTAATCTAGCTCAATTTTCTGTATTGTGACAAAATTTAGGAGCGAAATAGGTACGATAAAGCCTCCAAATAATCCAATCTATCCCAAACTTTGTGATACCATGTACTACGTCTCATTTATAAGTCTTTACTCAATGAGCACCAATGATCTGTATAGAATGATCATTTTTTAACTGGCCAATCAACTTGACATGTACGCATTAAATTGTTTGTAACTTTTGATTTAGAATTTAGAATGACACGAATCCAACGTCCACTTTAAGCTAGCTAACCTTTATAGTGTCACAATATTCGAGACTGAAAGAGCTACCACAAAGTCTTCTAGTAATCCAATGTATCCCAAATTGTGTGATGCCATGCATTATGCATCATTTATAAGCATTTAATCAAGGAGCCCTAATAATCAGTTTAGAATGATCGTTTTAACTAGCCAATTAACTTGACATGCCCGCAGTAAATCGTCTGTAACTTTTGCTTTAGATTTCAGAATGACATGAATCCAACACCCAGTTTCAGCTAGCTCAATCTTTTATATTGTAACAAAATTTAAAGCCAAAATAGCTACGAAAAAGCATCCAAGTAATCGAATCTTTCCCAAACTGCGTGATGCCATGCATTATGCTTCATTTGTAAACCTTAGAAAGATCGTCTTAGAAAGATCAATTTAACTGGCCAATCTGTAACTTTTGATTTAAAATTGAAAATGACATGAATCCAATGCCCATGTTAAGCTAGCTCAATTTTCTATACTGTGACAACATTTCAGACTGAAACAACTACCACAAGGCTTTCAAGTATACCAATCAATCCCAAACTGTGTGATGTCATGCATTATGCTTCATTTGTAAACATTTGCTCAATGAGCTCCAATGATTCTCTTAGAAAGAGCCATTTAACTGGCCGATAAACTTGACATGTACGAACTAAATTGTCCAAGATATTTGATTTGGATTTCAGAATGATACGAATCCAACACCCACGATAAGCTAGCTCAATCTTCTATATTATGACAAAATTTTAAACCAAAAAAGCTACGACAAAGCCTCCAAGTAATCCAATCTATCCATAACTACATGATACCATTCATTACGCCTCATTTATAAGTCTTTACTCAATGAGCAGTAATGATCAGTATAGAATGATCATTTTAACTGGTCGATCAACTTAACATGTCCGCACTAAATCATCTGTAACTTTCGATTTAGAATTCCGAATGGCACGAATGCAACGCCCACGTTAAGCTAGCTCAATTTTCTGTATTGTGACAAAATTTATAACCAAATTAGCTACGGCATAGCCTCATTATTTGATGCCATGCATTATGCTTCATTTGTAAACCTTTGATCAATGAGCACCAATGATCATCTTAGAAAGATCAATTTATTTGGCAGATGAACTTGACATGTATGCACTAAATCCGCCGTAACTTTTGATTTGGAGTTCAAAATTACACCAATCTAATGCCCATGTTAAGCTATCTCAATTTTCTATAATGTGACAATGTTTGGGACTGAAACAACTACCAGAAAGCCGTCAAGTAATCCAATCTATCCTAAAATGCGTTATGTCATGCATTATGCTTCAATTGTAAACATTTGCTCAATGAACACCAATTATCATCCTAGAGAGATCAATTTTACTGGCTGATAAAATTGTTATGTACGCCCTAAATTGTCGATAACTTTTGATTTAAAGTTCAGAATTACACGAATTTAACGCCCATGTTAAGCTATCTCAATTTTCTATATTTTGAAAAAATTTAGGATCGAAATAGCTAGGAAAAAGTCTCCAGGTAATCCAATCTGTCCCAAACTACGTGATACCATGCATTATGCCTCATTTATAAATCTTTACTTATTCAGCACCAATGATGGGTATAGAATGATCATTTTAACTGGGCGATCAACTTAACATTTACGCATTAAATTGTCTATAGCTTTTGATTTAGAGTTCAGAATGACACGAATCCAACGCCCACGTTAAGCTAGCTCAATTTTCTATATTGTGACAACATTTGAGACTAAAAGAGCAACCACAAAGCCTTCAAGTAATCCAATGTATCTCGAAATATGTAATGCCATACATTATGCTTCATTTCTAAGCCTTTAATCAAGGAGCCCTAATGATCAGTTTCGAATGATCATTTTAACTGGACGATCAACTTGACATGTCCGCACTAAATCGTGCGTAACTTTTGATTTAGATTTCAGAATGACATAAATCCAACTCTTACGTTAATCTAGCTCAATTGTTTATATTTTGACAAAATTAAAGACCAAAATAGCTCTGACAATGCCTCCAAGTAATGGAATCAATCCCGAACTGCGTGATGCCATGCATTATACTTAATTTGTAAACCTTTGCTCAATGAGCACCAATGATCATCTTATAAAGATCAATTTCTTTGGCCGATCAACTTGACATGTATGCACTAAATCGTATGTAACTATTGATTTAGACTTTAGAATGACACGAATCCAACGCCCATGTTAAGGTAGCTCAATTTTCTATGTTGTGACAAAATTTAAGACCAAGGTAGCTAAGACAAAGCGTCCAGGTTATCCAATCCATCCTAAACTGTGTGATGCCATGCATTTTGCTTCATTTGTAAACCTTTGCTCAATGAGCAAAAATGGTCATCTTAGAAAGATCAATTTAACTGGCCGATAAACTTGACATTTACGCACTAAATCATCACTAACTTTTGATTTATAGTTTAGAATCACACGAATCCAATGCCAACATTAAGCTACCTCATTTTTTATATAGTGACAAAATTTCAGACCGAAATAGCTACGACAAAGCCTCCAATTAATCCAATCTATCCCAAACTGCGTGATACCATGCATTATGCCGCATTTATAAGTCTTTACTAAATGAGCACCAGTGATAAGTATAAAATGATCATTTTATCTTGCTGATCAACTTGACATGTACGCAATAAATCGTCTATAACTTTTGATTTAGAGTTCATAATGACATGAATCCAATGCCCACGTTAAGCTAACTCGGCTTTCTATATTGTGACAACATTTGAGACTAAAAGAGCAACCACAAAGCGTTCAAGTAACCCAATGTATCCCAAACTGCATGATACCATAAATTATGCTTCACTATAAGCCTTTAATCAAGGATCCCTAATGATCAGTTTAGAATGATCATTTTAACTGGCCGATGAACTTGACATGTCCGCACTAAATTATCTGTAACTTTTGATTTAGATTTTAGAATGACATAAATCCAACTCCCACGTTAAGCTCGCTTAAGTTTTTATATTGTGAAAAAACTGAAGACCGAAATAGATATGGCAAAGCTTCCTAGTAATCGAATCAAACCCAAACTGCGTGATACCATGCATTATGCTTCATTTGTAAACCTTTGCTCAATGAGCACCAATGATCATCTTAGAAAGATCAATTGTTCTGGCCGATCAACTTGACATGTATGCACTAAATCATCTGTAACTTTTGATTTAGACTTCAGAATGATACGAATCCAACGCCCATATTAAGGCAGCTAAATTTTCTATATTGTGACAAAATTTAAGACCGAAGTAGCTACAACAAAGCCTCCAAATTATCCAATACATCTTAAACTGTGTGATGCCATGCATTATGATTCATTCGTAAACCTTTGCTCAATGAGCACCAATTGTCATCTTAGAAAGATCAATTTAACTGGCCGATAAATTTGACATGTACTCACTAAATCGTCCCTAACTTTTGTTTTACAGTTTCGAATGCCACGAATCCAACGCCCACGTTAAACTACCTCATTTTCTATATTGTGAAAAAATTTGAAAGCGAAATAGATACAACAAAGCCTCCTAGTACTCCAATCTATCCCAAACTGCGTGATACCATGTATTATGCCTCATTTATAAGTCTTTACTCGATGAGCACCAATGTTAAGTCTAAAATGATCATTTTATCTTGCCGATAAACTCAACATGTACGCATTAAATCGTCTATAACTTTTGACTTACAGTTCATAATGACACGAATCCAATGCCCACGTTAAGCTAGCTCGGCTTTCTATACTGAGACAACATTTTAGACTGAAAAAGCTACCAAAAAGCCTTCAAGTAACCCAATGTATCCCAAACTGCGTGATGCCATGCATTATTCTTCATTTATAAGTCTTTACTCAATAAGAACCAATGATCAGTTTAGAATGATCATTTTAACTAGCCGATCAACTTGAAATGAATGACACGAATCGAACACCCATGTTAAGCTAGCTCAATTTTCTACATTGTGACAAAATGTAAGACCAAAATAGCTACTAGAAAGCCTCCAAGTAATCCAATCTTTCCCAAACAGCTTGACGCCATGCATTATGCTTCATTTGTAAACCTTTGCTCAGTAAGTGCCAATGATCATCTTAGAAAGATCAATTTAACTAGCCGATCAACTTGACATGTATTCACTAAATTGTCTGCAACTATTGATTTAGAATTCAGAATGACACTAACCCAATGCCCACACTAGGCTAGCTCAATTTTCTATATTGTGACAACATCTGAGACTGAAACAGCTACCACATTGCCATCAAGTAATCCAAATTATCCTTAGCTGCGTGATGCCATGCATTATGCTTCATTTATAAGCCTTTACTCATAATTAGTGTCAAACAATCAGGTTAGAACGATCACTTTAACTGGCTGATCAATATGACATGTCTGAACTAAATTGGCCGTAACTTTTGATTTAGAGTTCAGAATGACACGAATCCAACGCATACGTTAAGCTAGCTCTAGATTCTATATTGTGAGAAAATTTAAGACCTAAATAGCTACAACAAAGCCTCCAAGTAATCCAATCTATCCCAAATTGTGTGATGCCATGCATTATGCTTCATTTCTACGCCTTTACTCAATTAACACCAATGATCAATTTAGAATGATCAGTTTAACTAGCTGATCAACTTGACATATCCGCACTAAATTATCTTTCACTTTTATTTGGAGCTCAAAATGACATCAATCCAACGCTCACGTTAAGCTAGCTCAATTTTCCATATTGTGACAACATTTGAGACTAAAAGAGCTACGACAAAGCCTTCAAGTAATCCAAAGTATCCCAAACTGTGTGATGCCATGCATTACGCTTCATTTTTAAGTATTTTCTCAATAGGCACCAATGATATGTTTAGAATGACTGTTTTAACTGGCAAATCAACTTGACATGTACGCACTAAATCGTCGGTAACGTTTGATTTGGAGTTCCGAATGACAAGAATCCAACGCACACATTAAATTAGCTGAATTTTCTATAATGTGATAACATTTGAGATTGAAAGAGCTACCACAAAGCCTTCAAGTAATCCAATGTTTCGCAAATTGTGTGATGCCATGCATTATGCTTCATTTATAAGCTTTTAATCAAATAGCACCAATGATCAGTTTAGAATGATCGTTTTAACTAGCCGATCAACTTTACATGTCTGCACTAAATCGTCTTTAACTTTTGATATAGAGCTCAAGAATACATGAATCCAATGCCCATGTTAAACTAGCTCAATTTGCATATTGTGACAACATTTGAAACTGAAAAAAGCTACCACAAAGCCTTCAAATACTCCAATTTTTCATAAACAGCGTGATGTCATGCATTCTGCATCATTTATAAACCTTTACTGAAGGTGCACAAATTATCAGTTTAGAATGGTCATTTTAAGTTGCCTAGCAACTTGACATGTCCGCGCTAAATCCTTCGTAACTTTTGATTTAGAGTCTACAATGACATGAGTCCAATGCCCATGTTAAACTAGCTCAATATTCTAAATTGTGATAAAAATTTAAGGTCGAAATAGCTATGAAATAGCCTCAAATTAATCCAATGTTTCCCCAATTGCGTGATGCTATGATTTATGCTTCATTTATATGCCTTTACTGAGTGCGCACCAATGATTAGATTAGAATGATCATTTTAACTACCTGATCAATTTGACATGCCCGCACTAAATCGTCTTTAACTTTTGATTTAGAGCTCAAAATGACATGAGTCTAACGCCCACGTTAAGCTAGCTCAATTTTCCATATTCTGAAAAAATGGAGACTAAAAGGGCTACAACAAAGCCTCCAAATAATCCAATGTATACAAATTGCGTGATGCCATGTATTAAGCTTCATTTATTAGCCTTTAATCAAGGAGCACCAGTGACAAGTTTAGAATGATCATTTTAACTGACAGATCAACTTTACATCTCCGCACTAAATTGCTCATAAATTTTCATCTAGAGTTTATAATGACACGAATCCAACGACCACGTTAAGCTAGCTTAAGTTTCCATATTGTAACAACATTTGAGACTGAAAGAGCTACTACAAAGTCTCCATAAAATCCAATGCATCCCAAACTACGTTATGCCATTCATTATGCTTCATTTATAAGCCTTTACTCAAGGAGCACCAATTATCAGTTTAGAATGATCATTTTAATTGGAAGATCAACTTGACATGTCCGCACTAAATTGTCCGTAACTTTTGATTTAGAGTTCAAAATGACACGAATCCAACGCCCACGTTAAGCTAGCTCAATTTTCTATTTTTTTAAATAGGTACGACAAAACCTCCAAGTAATCCAATCTATCCCAAACTTCATGATGCCATGCATTATGTTTCATTTATAACCATTTACTCAAGGAGCACCAATTATTAGTTTAGAAAGATCATTTTAAGTAGCTGATCAACTTGACATGTCCACACTAGATCGTCTTTAACTTTTGATCTATAGCTCAAAATTACATGAGTACAACGCTCCCGTTAAGCTAGCTCAATTTTCTATATTGTAACAATATCTGAGATTGAAAGAGCTACTACAAAGCCTCCATGTAATCCAATGTATCCCAAACTGTGTGATGTCATTCATTATGCTTCATTTATAAGCCTTTACTCAAGGAGCACCAATGATCCCTTTAAAATGATCATTTTAACTGGCCGATCAACTTGAGATGTCCGCAGTAAATCGTCTGTAACTTTTGATTTATAGTTCAAAATGACACGAATCCAACGCCCACATTAAGCTAGCTCAATTTTCTATTTTGTGACAAATTTAACACCGAAATAGGTATGACAAAGCCTCCATGTAATCCAATCTTTCCCAAACTGTAGAATGCCATGCATTATGTTTCATTTATAAGCCTTTACTCAAGGAGCACTAATGATCAGTTTAGATTGATCATTTTAACTAGCTGATCAAGTTGACATTTCCACACCATATTGTCGTTAACTTTTTATTTAGAGGTCAAGATGACATGAATCCAACGCCCATGTTAAGTTAACTCAATTTTCCATATTGTGAAAACATTTGAGAATGATTATTTTAACTGGCCAATCAACTTGACATGTCCACTCTAAATCTTCCGTAACTTTTGATTTAGAGTTCAAAAGGACACAAATCCAACACCCACGTTAAGGTAGCTCAATTTTCTATATTGTGACAAAATTTAAGGTCGAAATAGCTATGAAATAGCCTCCAAGTAATCCAATATATCCCAAATTGGATGATCTTATACATTATGCTTCATTTATACACATGTACTCAAGGAGCACCAATGATAAGTTTCCGATCAACTTGACATGTCCGCACTAAATGGTTCGTAACTTTTTATTTAGAGTTCTAAATGACCGGAATCCAACACCCACATTAAGGTATCTCAATTTTCTATGTAGTGATAAAAATTAAGATCAAAATAGCTATGAAAAAGCCTCAAAGTAATCCAATGTATCCCAAACTGCGTGATGCTATGCATTATGATATATTTATACGCCTTTAATTAATGAGCACCAATGATCAGTTTAGAATGATCATTTTAACGAGGTAATCAACTTTACATGTCCGCATTAAATTTTCTTTAACTTTTGATTTAGAGCTCAAAATGACATGAACCCAACACCAACTTTAATCTAGCTCAATTTTCAAGATTGTGACACCATTTGAGACTCAAAGAGCTAGGCAAAGCTTCCAAGTAGTAAAATGTATCCCAAACTGCGTGATCCCATGCATCATGCTTCGTTTAAATGCCTTTACTCAAGGAGCGCAATTTTAAATTATTATTTTAACTAACCGATCAACTTGACATGTTCGGACTATATCGTTCCTAACTTTTTATTTAGAGTTCAAAATGGAATAAATCTAACACCCACGTTAAGCTAGCTTAATTTTCTATATTGTGACAAAATTTAAGATCAAAATAGCTATAACAAAGCCTCCAAGTAATCCAATCTATCCCAAACTGCGTGATGCTATGCATTATGATTCAATTATACGCCTTTACTCAATGAGCACCAATGATCAGATTAGAATAATAATTTTAACTAGCTGATCAACTTGACATATCTGCACTAAATTGTCTTTAAGTTTTCATTTAGAGATCAAAATGACATGAATCCAACACCAACATTAAGTTAGCTAAATTTTCCATATTGTGAAAACAATTGAGAATGATCATTTTAACTAGGTGATCAAGTTGACATGGGCGTTGAGCTAGTTTAACGTGGGCGTTGGATTCGTATCATTTTCAACTCTAAATCAAAAGTTACGGATGATTTAGTGCCAACATGTCAAGTTGATCGGCTAGTTAAAATGATCACACTAAATTGATCATGGGAACTACTTGAGTAAAGTCTTATAAATGAAGCATAATACATGGCATCACGTAGTTTGAAATACATTGGATTACTTTTGACTTGGAGTTCAAAATTACATGAATCCAACACCCACATTAAGGTAGCTCAATTTTTATATTGTGACAAAATTTAAGATCGAAATAACTAGACAAAGCCTCCAATTTATCCATTCTATCCGAAACTGCATGATGGTATGCATTATGGTTCATTTACATGCCTTTACTCAATGAGCACCAATGATCAGTTTAGAATGATCATTTTAACTAGCTGATCAATTTGACTTGTCCGCATTAAATCGTCTTTAACTTTTAATTTAAAGCTCAAAATTACATGAGTCCAACGCTAACATTAATCTAACTCAATTTTCCATATTTTGACAACATTTGACACTGAAAAAGATACGGCAAAGACTTCACGTAATCCAATGTATTTCAAACTACGTGATGTCATGTTTTATGCTTCATTTATAAGACTTTACTCAAGCAGTTCCCATGATCAATTTAGTATGATCATTTTAACTAGCCGATCAACTTGACATGTTGGCACTAAATCGTCAGTAACTTTTGATTTAGAGTTGAAAATGATACGAATCCAACACCCACGTTAAACTAGCTCAATTTTCCATATTGTGACCACATTTGAAACTGAAAGAGTTACTACAAAGCCTCCAAGTAATTCAATGTATCCAAAATTGCGTGATCTCATGCATTATGTTTCATTTATAAGAATTTATCAAGGAGCAGGAAGGACCCGATTAGAATGATCATTTTAACTGGCCGATCAACTTGACATGTCCGCACTAAATCGTCTTTAATTTATGATTTAGAGTTCAGACTGACATGAGTCCAACGCCCACGTAACCTTATATTGTGACAACATTTGAGACTAAAACAAATACGACAAAGCCTCCAAGTAATACAATATATCCCTAACTGCATTATGCCATCTATTACGCTTCATTGATAAGCCTTTACTCAAGGGCACCAGTGATCAGCCTTTACTTAAGGAGCACCAATGATTAGCTTAGAATGATCATCTTAACAGGCCGATCGACTTGACATGTCCGCACTAAATCGTACCTAACTTTTGATTTGGAGTTTAGAATGACACGAATCCAATGCCTACGTTAAGGTAGCTCAATTTTCTATATTATGACAGAATTTAACATTGAAATAGCTACGACAAAGACTACAAATAATGCAATCTATCTCTAACTGTGTGATGCCATGCATTATGCTTCATTTATAAGCCCTTACTCAAAGAGCACCAATGATCAGTTTAGAATGATCATTTTAACTAGCTAATCAACCTAACATGTCTGCAGTAAATCGTGTTTAACTTTTTATTTACAACTCAAAATGACATGAGTCCAACGCTAACGTTAAGCTAGCCTAATTTTCCATAATGTGTCAACACTTGAGACTGAAAGAGATACGGCAAAGCCTCCAAGTAATCAAACGTATCCCAAACTATGTGATGCAATGCATCATGCTTTGTTTATAAGCCATTACTCAAGGAGCACCAATGATCAGTTTACAATAATCATTTTAACTAGCCTATCAACTTGACATGCCCACACTAAATCATCTTTAACTTTTGATTTGGAGTTCAGAATGACATGAGTCCAACGCCCACGTAAACTACTCAATTTTCAATATGGTGACAACATTTGAGACTCAAAGGCTACCAAAAAGCTCCAAGTAATCCAATGTATCCCAAACTACGTGATGCCGTACATTATGCTTCATTTATAAGCGTTTACTCATGGAGCACCATAGATCAGTTTAGAAGGATCATCTTAACTGGCCTATCAACTTGACATGTCCGCACTAAATCGTCCGTAACTTTTGATATAGAGTTCAAAATGACAAGAATCCAATGCCCATGTTAAGCTAGTTCAATTTTCTATATTGTGATAAAATTTAAGATCAAAATAGCTACGAAAAAGCCTGCAAATAATCCAATCTATCTCCAACTGCGTTATGCCATGCATTATGCATCATTTATAACCGTTTACTCACAGAGCACCAATGATCAATTTAGAATGATCATTTTAACTAGCTGATCAACTTGACATGTACGTACTAATAAAGTCGTCTTTAACTTTTGATTTAGAGCTCAAAATGACTTGAGTCTGACGCCCACGTTAAGCTCGCTCCATTTTCCATATGTTGACAACATTTGAGACTGAAAGAGCTACGAAAAAACCTCTAAGTAATCCAATGCATCCCAAACTGCATGATGCCATGCATTATGCTTCATTTATAAGCCTTTACTCAAGGAGGACCAATGATCAGTCTAGAATGATCATTTTAAGTGGCGGATCAACTTAAAATTTCCACAGTCAATCTTCCGTAACTTTTGATTTAGAGTTAAAATGACATGAATCGAATGCCCACGTTAAGCTATCTCAATTTTATATGTTGAGACAAAATTTAAGACCGAAATAGCTGCAACAAAGCCTTCAAGTGATCCAATCTATCCCAAACTTTGTGATTCCATGCATTATGCTTAATTTATAAGCATTTACTCATGGAGCACCAATGATCAGTTTAGAATGAACATTTTAACTAGCTGATCAACTTGCATGTACGCACTAAATTGTCAGTAACTTTTGATTGAGAGTTCCAAATGACATGACACAAACACCCAAGTTAATCTAGCTGAATTATCCAGATTGTGACAACATTTTAGACTCAAAGAGCTACAAAAAAGCCTCCAAGTAATCCAATGTGTCCCAAACTGTGTGATGCCATGCGTTATGCTTTATTTATAATCGTTTATTCAAGGAGCACCAATGATAAGTTTAGAATGATCATTTTATCTGGCCAATCAACTTGAGATGTCCGCACTAAATTGTTTGTAACTTTTGATTCACAGTTCCGAATGACACAAATCCAACACCCAAGTTAAGCTAGCTCAACTTTCTATATTGTGACACAATTTAACATTGTAATAGCTACGACAAAGCTCAAAAGTAATCCAATCTATCCCAAAATGTGTGATGTCATGTGTTATGCTTCATTTATCAGCCTTTACTCAAGGAGCACCAATGATCAGTTTAGAATGATCATTTTAACTAGGTAATCAACCTGACATGTCTGCAATAAATCGTGTTTAGCTTTTGATTTAGAGCTCAAAATGTTATGAGTCCAACGCTAACGTTAAGCTAGCCTAATTTTACATAATGTGTCAACATTTGAGACTGAAAGAGATACGACAAAGCTTCCAAGTAATCCAGCGTATCCCAAACTGTGTTATGCCATGCATCATGCTTCATTTATGATTAGTTTAGAATGATCATATTAACTAGCCTATCAACTTGACATATCCGCACTAAACCATCTTTAACTTTTGATTTGGAGTTCAGAATGATATGAGTCCAACGCCCACGTAAGCTACTCAATTTTCCATATTGTGACAACATTTGAGACTGAAAGGCTACAAAAAAGCCTGCAAGTAATCCATTGTCTCTCAAACTGCGTGATGCCATGCATTATGCTTCATTTATAAGCGTTTACTCGAGGAGCGCTAATGATCAGTTTAGAATAATCATATCAACTTGACATGTCCGCACTAAATCATCCGTAACTCTTGATATAGAGTTCAAAATAACAAGTATCCAGTGCCCACGTTATGCTAGCTCAATTTTTTATATTGTGACAAAATTTAAGACCGAAATAGCTACGACAAAGCCTGCAAATAATCCAATATATCTCAAACTGCGTTATGCCATGCATTATGCTTCATTTATAAACCTTTATTCACGGAGCACCAATGATCAATTTAGAATGATCATTATAACTATCTGATCAACTTGACATGTCCGTACTATGTCGTCTTTAACTTTTGATTTAGAGCTCAAAATGACATGAGTCTGACGTCCACGTTAAGCTAGCTCAGTTTTCCATATATTGGCAACATTTGAGACTGAAAATCTACGAAAAAAACCTCCAAGTAATCCAATGCATCCCAAATTGCATGATGTCATGCATTATGCTTCATTTATAAGCCTTTACTCAATGAGGACAAATGATCAGTCTAGAATGATCATTTTAAGCGGCGGATCAACTTAAAATTTCCGCACTAAATCGTCCGTAACTTTTGATTTAGATTTAAAAATGACATGAACCGAACGCCCATGTTAAGCTAGCTCAATTTTATATGTTGAGACAAAAATTAAGACCGAAATAGCTACAACAAAGCCTTCAAGTGATCTAATATATCCCAAACTTTGTGATTTCATGCATTATGCTTAACTTATAAGCATTTACTCATGGAGCACCAATGATCAGTTTAGAATGAACATCGTAACTAGCTTATCAACTTGCATGTACGCACTAAATCGTCATTAACTTTTGATTGAGAGTTCTAGATGACATGATACAAACGCCCAAGTTAATCTAGCTAAATTATCCAGATTGTGACAACATTTTAGACTGAAAGAGCAACGAAAAAGCCTCCAAGTAATCCAATGTGTCCCAAACTGTGTGATGCCATGCATTATGCTTTATTTATAATCCTTTATTCAAGGAACACCAATGATAAGTTTAGAATGATCATTTTATCTGGCCAATCAACTTGAGATGTCCGCACTAAATTGTTTGTAACTTTTGATTTAGAGTTCCGAATGACACGAATCCAACACCCAAGTAACGCTAGCTCAACTTTCTATGTTGTGACAAAATTTAACATTGAAATAGCTACGACAAAGCTCACAAGTAATCCAATCTATCCCGAAATGCATGATGCCATGCGTTATGCTTCATTTATAAGCCTTTACTCAAGGAGCACCAATGATCAAATTAGAATGATCATTTTAACAAGGTTGTCAATTTCACATGTCCGAAAAAAGTCATCTTTAACTTTTGATTTAGAGCTCAAAATGACATTAGTCCAACGCTAAAGTTAAGCTACCTCAAATTTTCATAATGTGACAACATTTGAGACTGAATGTGTTACTACAAATTCTCCAAGTAATCCAATATACCCCAAACTATGTGATATCATGCATTATGCTTCATTTATAAGCATTTACTCAAAGCGCACCAATGATCAGCTAGAATTATCATTTTAACTAGATGATCAACTTGACATGTTCGCACTAAATTATCCGTAACTTTCAATATAGAGTTCAGAATGACACGAACCCATCGCCCACGTTAAGCTAGATCAATTGTCTATATTGTGACAACATTTGACACTAAATGAGCTACAACAAAGCCTTCGGGTAATCCAATGTATCCCAAACTGCGTGATGTCATGCATTATGCTTCATTTATAAGCGTTTACTCAAGGAGCGCCAATGATCAGTTTAGAATGACCATCTTAACTGGCGTATCAACTTGACATGTCCGCACTAAGTCGTCTGTAACTTTTGATATAGAGTTCAAAATGACAAGTATCCAATGCCCACGTTACGCTAGCTCAATTTTCTATATCGTGACAAAATTTAAGACCGAAATAGCTATGAAAAACCCTGCAAATAATCCAATCTATCTCCAACTGCGTTATGCCATGCATTGTGCTTCATTTATAAACCTTTACGCACAAAGCACCAATGATCAATTTAGAATGATCATTTTAACTAGCTGATCAACTTGACATGTCCGTACTAAGTCGTCTTTAATTTTTTATTTAAAGCTCAAAATGACATGAGTCTGACGTCCACGTTAAGCTAGCTCAATTTTCCATATGTTGACAACATTTGAGACTGAAAGATCTACGAAAAAACCTCCAAGTAACCCAATGCGACCCAAACTGCATGATGCCATGCATTCTGCTTCATTTATAAGCCTTTACTCAAATATGACCAATGATCAGTCTAGAATGATCATTTTAAGTGGCGGATCAACTTAAAATTTCCGTACTAAATCGTCCACAACTTTTGATTTAGAGTTAAAAACGACATGAATTGAACGCCCACGTTAAGCTAGCTCAATTTTATATGTTGAGACAAAATTTAAGACCACAATAGGTACAACAAAGCCTTCAAGTGATCCAATCTATCCCAAACATTGTGATTCCATGCATTATGCTTAATTTATAAGCATTTACTCATGGAGCACAAATGATCAGTTTAGAATGAACATTTTAACTAGCTGATCAACTCGCTTGTACGCACTAAATCGTCAACTTTTGATTGAGAGTTCCAAATGACATGACACAAACGCCCAAGTTAATCGAGCTGAATTATCCAGATTGTGACAACATTTTACTCTGAAAGAGCTACGAAAAAGCCTCCAAGTAATCCAATGTGTCCCAAACTGTGTGATGCCATGCATTATGTTTTATTTATAATCCTTTATTCAAGGAGCACCAATGATAAGTTTAGAATGATCATTTTATCTAGCCAATCAACTTGAGATGTCCACAGTAAATTGTTTGTAACTTTTGATTTACAGTTCAGAATGACACGAATCCAACATCCAAGTTAAGCTAGCTCAACTTTCTATATTGTGACACAATTTAACATTGAAATAGCTATGACAAACCTCACAAGTAATCCAATCTATCCCAAAATGCGTGATGCCATGCATTATGCTTTGTTTATAAGTGTTTACTCAAGGAGCACCAATATTCAATTTAGAATGATCATTTTAACTAGGTCATCAATTTGACATGTCCACAAAAAATCGTCTTTAACTTTTGATTTAGAGCTCAAAATGACATTAGTCCAACGCTAAAGTTAAACTACCTCAATTTTTCATATTATGACAACATTTGAGACTGAATGTGTTACTACAAATCCTCCAAGTAATCCAATGTATCCCAAACTATGTGATGTCATGCATTATGCTTCATTTATAAGCCTTTACTCAAGGAGCACCAATGATCACCTAGAATGATCATTTTAACTAGATGATCAACTTGACATGTCCGCACTAAATTATCTGTAACTTTCAATATAGAGTTCAGAATGACACGAATCCATCGCCCACGTTAAGCTAGATCAAATTTCTATATTGTGACAACATTTGACACTAAAAGAGCTACAACAAAGTCTTCGAGTAATCCAATATATCCCAAACTGTGTAATGCCATGCATTATGCTTCATTTATATGCCTTTACTCAAGGCGCACCAATGATCACTTTAGAATGGTCATTTTAACTGGCCGATCAGCTTGACACGTCCATACTAAATCGTCTTTAACTTCTGATTTAGAGTTTCGAATGACATGAGTCCAACGCCCACGTAAGCTAGCTAAGTGTTCTATATTGTGACATCACTTGAGACTGAAATAGCTATGAAAAAGCCTCCATGTAATCCAATGTATCCCAAATTGTGTGATGTCATGCATTATACTTCTTTTATAAGTCTTTACTCAAGGAGCAACAAAAATCATTTTAGAATGATCATTTGAACAGGCCGATAAACTTGGCATATTCGCACTAAATCGTCCGTAAATTTTTATTTAGAGTTAAAAATAACACGAATCCAACACTCATGTTAAGCTTGCTCAATTTTCTATATGGTGACAAAATTTAATACTGAAAAAGCTTTGACAAAGCCTCCAACTAATCCAATCTATCCCACACTGTTTGATGAAATGCATTATGATTCATTTATTAGCCATTACACAAGGAGCACCAATGATTAGTTTAGAATGATAATTTTAACAAGTTAATCAACTTACATGTCCGCACTAAATCGTGTTAGAGCTTAACATGACATGAGTCCAACGCCCAAGTAAAGCTAGCTGAAATTTTTGTATTGTGACAACATTTGAGACTGAAAGAGCTACGAAAAGCCTCCAACTAATCTAATGTATTCCAAACTGCGTGATGCAATGCATTATACTTCATTTATAATCATGTACTCAAGGAGCACCAATGATCATCTTATAACAATCATTTTATGTGGCCGATAAAATTGACATTCCGCACTAAATTGTTCGTAACTTCTGATTTAGATTGCAGAATAACACAAATCCAATGCCACGTTAAGCTAGCTCAATTTTACATAATGTGACAACATTTGAGACTGAAAGAGCAACAAAAAGCCTCCAAGTAATCCAATGTATCCTAAATTGTCTGATGCCATGAATTATACTTTATTTATAAGTCTTAACTCAAGGAGCAACGAAAATCAGTTTATAATGATCATTTTAACTAGCCGATATACTTGACATATTCGCACTAAATCGTTCGTAACTTTTGATTTACAGTTCAAAATGACACGAATCCAACGCTGACGTTACGCTTGCTCAATTTTCTATATGGTGAAAAAATTTAAGACAAAAAAGCTATGACGAAGCCTCCAACTAATCCAATCTATCCCAAACTGTGTGATGCAATGCATTATGATTCATTTATTAGCCTTTACTCAAGGAGCACAATTGATTAGTTTAGAATGATCATTTTAACTAGCTCTTCAACTTACATGTCCGCACTAAATCATCTTAGAGCTCAAAATGACATGAGTCCATCGCCCACGTTAAGCTAGCTGAATTTTCCGTATTGTGACAACATTTGAGACTAAAAGAGCTACGAAAAAGCCTCCAACTAATCCAATGTATACCAAACTACGTGATGCCATGAATTATACTTCATATATAAGCTTGTACTCAAGGAGCACCAAGATCAGCTTATAAAGATCATTTTAACTGGCTGATCAACTTGACATGTACGCACTAAATCGTCCATAACCTTTGATTTAGAGTTCAGAATAACACGACTCCAACGCCACATTTAGCTAGCTCAATTTTACATATTGTGGCAACATTTGATACTAAAAGAGCTACGACAAAGCCCCCAAGTAATGCAATGTATCCCAAACTCTGTGATGCCATGCATTATGCTTCATTTATAAACCTTTACTCAAGGAGCACCAATAACAGTTTATAATGATCACTTTGACTAGCCGATCAACTTGACATGTCTGCATAAAATTGTCCGAAACTTTTTATTTAGAGTTCAAAATGACATGAATCCAATGCCCACTTTAATCTAGCTCAACTTTATATATTGTTGCAAAAATTAAGACTGAAAGAGCTACAACAAAGTCTCCAACTAATCCAATCTATCACAAACTGTCTGATGCAATGCATTATGATTCACTTATTAGCCTTTACTCAAGTAGCACCAATGACTAGTTTAGAATGATAATTTTAACTAACTAATCAACTTACAGGTCCGCACTAAATCGTCTTAGAGTTCAATATAAAATGAGTCCAATGCTCACATTTAGCTAGCTAAATTTTCCGTATTGTGACAACATTTGAGAGTGAAAGAGCTACGAAAAAGCCTCCATGTAATCCACTGTATCCCAAACTGCGTGATACCATGCATTATACTTCATTTAAAAGCCTTTACTCAAGGAACACCAATGATCATCTTAGAATGATCATTTTAACTGGCCGATCAACTTGACATGTCCACACTAAATCGTGCACATCTTTTGATTTAGAGTTCAGAATAAGAGGAATCCAATGCCACATTAAGCTAGCTAAATTTTACATATTGTGACAACATTTGGGACTGAGAGAGCTACGAAAAAGCCTCCATGTAATCCAATGTATCTCAAACTGCGTGATACCATGCATTATACTTCATTTAAAAGCCTTTACTCAAGGAACACCAATGATCATCTTAGAATGATCATTTTAACTGGCCGATCAACTTGACATGTCCACACTAAATCGTGCACATCTTTTGATTTAGAGTTCAGAATAAGAGGAATCCAATGCCACATTAAGCTAGCTAAATTTTACATATTGTGACAACATTTGGGACTGAGAGAGCTACGAAAAAGCCTCCATGTAATCCAATGTATCTCAAACTGCGTGATACCATGCATTATACTTCATTTAAAAGCCTTTACTCAAGGAACACCAATGATCATCTTAGAATGATCATTTTAACTGGCCGATCAACTTGACATGTCCACACTAAATCGTCCACATCTTTTGATTTAGAGTTCAGAATAAGAGGAATCCAATGCCACATTAAGCTAACTCAATTTTACATATTGTGACAACATTTGGGACTGAGAGAGCTACGAAAAAGCTTACAAGTATTCCAATGTATCCCAAACTGCGTGATGACATGCATTATGCTTCATCTATAAGCAGTTACTCAAAGAGCACCAATGATCAGTTTAGAATGATCATTTTAACTTGCTGATCAACTTGACATGTCCACAATAAATCGTCTTTAGCTTTTGATTTAGAGCTCAAAATGACATTAGTCCAACGCTAAAGTTAAGCTACCTCAATTTTTCATATTGTGACAACATTTGAGGCTGAATGAGTTACAACAAAGCCTCCAAATAATCCATTGTATCCCAAACTATGTGATATCATGCATTATGCTTCATTTATAAGCCTTTACTCAAGCAGCACAAATGATCAGTTTAGAATGATCATTTTAACTAGATGATCAATTTGACATGTCCGCACTAAACTATCAATAACTTTCTATATAGAGTACAGAATGACACGAATCCATTGCCCACGTTAAGCTAGATCAATTTTCTATATTGTGACAACATTTGACACTAAAAGTGCTACAACAAAGCCTCCGAGTAATCCAATGTATAGAAAACTGCGTAATGCCTTGCATTATGCTTCATTTATAAGCCTTTACTAAAGGCGCACCAATGATCAGTTTGGAAAGGTCATCTTAACTGGCCGATCAACTTGACATGTCCACACTCAATATTCTTTAACTTCTGATTTAGAGTTTAGAATGACATGAGTCGAACGCCCACGTAAGCTAGCTAAGTGTTCTATATTGTGACATCACTTGAGACTGAAATAGCTATGAAAAAGCTTCCATGTAATCCAATGTATCCCAAATTGCATGATGTCATGCATTATACTTCTCTTATAAGCCTTTACTCAAGGAGTAACAAAAATCAGTTTAGAATGATCATTTGAACAGGCCGATAAACTTGGCATATTCGCACTAAATCGTCCGTAAATTTTTATTTAGAGTTCAAAATGACACGAATCCAACGCTCAAGTTAAGCTTCCTCAATTTTCTATATGGTGACAAAATTTATGACCAAAACATCTATGACAAAGCCTCCAACTAATCCAATCTATCCCACACTGTTTGATGCAATGCATTATGATTCATTTATTAGCCATTACACAAGGAGCATCAATGATTAGTTCAGAATGATAATTTTAACAAGTTAATCAACTTACATGTCCGCACTAAATCGTGTTAGAGCTCAAAATTATATGAGTCCAACGCCCAAGTAAAGCTATCTGAATTTTTTGTATTGTGACAACATTTGAGACTGAAAGAGCTACGAAAAGCCTCCAACTAATCTAATGTATTCCAAACTGCGTGATGCAATGCATTATACTACATTTATAATCATGTACTCAAGGAGCACCAATGATCATCTTATAACAATCATTTTATGTGGCCGATAAAATTGACATTCCGCACTAAATTGTTCGTAACTTCTGATTTAGATTGCAGAATAACACAAATCCAATGCCACGTTAAGCTAGCTCAATTTTACATAATGTGACAACATTTGAGACTGAAAGAGCAACAAAAAGCCTCCAAGTAATCCAATGTATCCTAAATTGTCTGATGCCATGAATTATACTTTATTTATAAGTCTTAACTCAAGGAGCAACGAAAATCAGTTTATAATGATCATTTTAACTAGCCGATATACTTGACATATTCGCACTAAATCGTTCGTAACTTTTGATTTACAGTTCAAAATGACACGAATCCAACGCTGACGTTACGCTTGCTCAATTTTCTATATGGTGAAAAAATTTAAGACAAAAAAGCTATGACGAAGCCTCCAACTAATCCAATCTATCCCAAACTGTGTGATGCAATGCATTATGATTCATTTATTAGCCTTTACTCAAGGAGCACAATTGATTAGTTTAGAATGATCATTTTAACTAGCTCTTCAACTTACAGACTAATGAGAGCTCAATGACTAGCCATCGCCACATTAAGCTAGCTGAAATTTTCCATATTGTGACAACATTTGAGACTAAAAGAGCTACGAAAAAGCCTCCAACTAATCCAATGTATACACTACTAATCAACTTGACATGTCTGCATAGCCATTTTTATTTAGAGTTCATTGAATCCACCCACTTCTATCAACTTTATATATTGTTGCAGACACTTTCCAACTAATCCAATCTATCACAAACTGTGAACATTATGATTCACTTATTAGTAATGACTAGTCTAACTATGCCACTATCGATTCAATATAAAATTAATGCTGCTAGCCCGATCAACTTGACATGTCCACTGTATCTATACCATGCGCCTGGAACACCAATGATCTCTTTGATTTTTAACTGAGACATGTCCAGTGCACATATTTAGAGTTCAGAATCCAATGCCACATTAAGCTAGCTAAATTTTACATATTGTGACAACATTTGGGACTGAGAGAGCTACGAAAAAGCCTCCATGTAATCCAATGTATCTCAAACTGCGTGATACCATGCATTATACTTCATTTAAAAGCCTTTACTCAAGGAACACCAATGATCATCTTAGAATGATCATTTTAACTGGCCGATCAACTTGACATGTCCACACTAAATCGTGCACACATCTTTTGATTTAGAGTTCAGAATAAGAGGAATCCAATGCCACATTAAGCTAACTGGCCGAAACTTTTACATATTGTGACAACATTTGGGACTGAGAGAGCTACGAAAAAGCTTACAAGTATTCCAATGTATCCCAAACTGCGTGATGACATGCATTATGCTTCATCTATAAGCAGTTACTCAAAGAGCACCAATGATCAGTTTAGAGTGATCATTTTAACTTGCTGATCAACTTGACATGTCCACAATAAATCGTCTTTAGCTTTTGATTTAGAGCTCAAAATGACATTAGTCCAACGCTAAAGTTAAGCTACCTCAATTTTTCATATTGTGACAACATTTGAGGCTGAATGAGTTACAACAAAGCCTCCAAATAATCCATTGTATCCCAAACTATGTGATATCATGCATTGTGCTTGATTTATAAGCCTTTACTCAAGCAGCACAAATGATCAGTTTAGAATGATCATTTTAACTAGATGATCAATTTGACATGTCCGCACTAAACTATCAATAACTTTCTATATAGAGTACAGAATGACACGAATCCATTGCCCACGTTAAGCTAGATCAATTTTCTATATTGTGACAACATTTGACACTAAAAGTGCTACAACAAAGCCTCCGAGTAATCCAATGTATAGAAAACTGCGTAATGCCTTGCATTATGCTTCATTTATAAGCCTTTACTAAAGGCGCACCAATGATCAGTTTGGAAAGGTCATCTTAACTGGCCGATCAACTTGACATGTCCACACTCAATATTCTTTAACTTCTGATTTAGAGTTTAGAATGACATGAGTCGAACGCCCACGTAAGCTAGCTAAGTGTTCTATATTGTGACATCACTTGAGACTGAAATAGCTATGAAAAAGCTTCCATGTAATCCAATGTATCCCAAATTGCATGATGTCATGCATTATACTTTTCTTATAAGCCTTTACTCAAGGAGCAACAAAAATCAGTTTAGAATGATCATTTGAACAGGCCGATAAACTTGGCATATTCGCACTAAATCGTCCGTAAATTTTTATTTAGAGTTCAAAATGACACGAATCCAACGCTCAAGTTAAGCTTCCTCAATTTTCTATATGGTGACAAAATTTATGACCGAAACATCTATGACAAAGCCTCCAACTAATCCAATCTATCCCACACTGTTTGATGCAATGCATTATGATTCATTTATTAGCCATTACACAAGGAGCATCAATGATTAGTTCAGAATGATAATTTTAACAAGTTAATCAACTTACATGTCCGCACTAAATTGTGTTAGAGCTCAAAATTACATGAGTCCAACGCCCAAGTAAAGCTATCTGAATTTTTTGTATTGTGACAACATTTGAGACTGAAAGAGCTACGAAAAGCCTCCAACTAATCCAATGTATCCCAAACTGCGTGATGCAATGCATTATACTTCATTTATAATCATGTACTTAAGGAGCACCAATGATCAGCTTATAACGATCATTTTAACTGGCCGATAAACTTGACATGTCCGCACTAAATCGTCCGTAACTTTTGATTTAGAGTGCAGAATAACACGAATCCAATGCCACGTTAAGCTAGCTAAGTTTTACATATTGTGACAACATTTGATACTGAAAGAGCTACAAAAAAGCCTCCAAGTAATCCAATGTATCCTAAATTTTGTGATGCCATGAATTATACTTTATTTATAACCCTTAACTCAAGGAGCAACAAAAATCAGTTTAGAATGATCATTTTAACTAGCCGATAAACTTCACATATTCGCATTAAATCGTCCGTAACTTTTGATTTAGAGTTCAAAATGACACGAATCCAACGCTGACTTTACGCTTGCTCAATTTTCTATATGGTGACAAAATTTAAGACCAGAAAACAATGACAAAGCCTCCAACTAATCCATTCAATCCCAAACTGCGTGATGACATGCATTATGCTTCATCTATAAGCAGTTACTCAAAGAGCACCAATGATCAGCTTAGAATGATCATTTTAACTAGCTGATCAACTTGACGTGTCCACAATAAATCGTCTTTAGCTTTTGATTTAGAGCTCCAAATGACATTAGTCGAACGCTAAGGTTAAGCTACCTCAATTTTTCATATTGTGACAACATTTGAGGCTGAATGAGTTACTACAAAGCCTCCAAGTGATCCAATATATCCCAAACTATGTGATGTCATACATTATGCTTCATTTATAATCCTTTACTCAAGGCGCACAAATGATCATTTTAACTAGATGATCAACTTGACATGTCCGCACTAAATTATCCATAACTTTCAAGATAGAGTACGGAATGACACAAATCTATCGCCAACGTTAAGCTTGATCAATTTTCTATATTGTGACAACATTTGACACTAAAAGAGCTACAACAAAGCCTCCGAGTAATTTAATGTACCCCAAACTGCGTAATGCCATGCATTATGCATCATTTACAAGCCTTTACTCAAGGCGCACCAATGATCAGTTTAGAAAGGTCGTTTTAACTGGCCGATCAACTTGACATGTCCATACTAAATCGTCTTTAACTTCTGATTTAGAGTTTAGAATGACATGAGTCCAACACCCACGTAAGCTAGCTAAGTGTTCTATATTGTGACATCACTTGAGACTGAAATAGCTATGAAAAAGCTTCAGTGTAATCCAATGTATCCCAAATTGCATAATGTCATGCATTATACTTCTCTTATAAGCCTTTACTTAAGGAGAAACAAAAATCAGTTTAGAATGATCATTTTAACAGGCCGATAAACTTGGCATATTCGCACTAAATCGTCCGTAAGTTTTTATTTCGAGTTCAAAATGACACAAATCCAACACTCACGTTAAGCTTGCTCAATATTCTATATGGTGAAAAAAATTTGAGACCGAAAAAGCTATGACAAAGCCTCCAACTAATCCAATCTATCCCACACTGTGTGATGCAATGCATTATGATTCATTTATTAGCCATTACACAAGGAGCACCAATGATTAGTTCAGAATGAAAATTTTAACAAGTCAATCAACTTATATGCCCTCACTAAACCGTGTTAGAGCTCAAAATGACATGAGTCTAACGCCCAGGTAAAGCTAGCTTAATTTTCTGTATTGTGACAACATTTGAGACTAAAAGAGCTACGAAAAGCCTCCAACTAATCCAATGTATCCCAAACTGCGTGATGCAATGCATTATACTTCATTTATAATCATGTATTCAAGGAGCACCAATGATCAGCTTATAACGATCATTTTAACTGGCCGATAAACTTGACATGTCCACACTAAATCGTCCGTAACTTTTGATTTAGAGTGCAGAATAACACGAATCCAACGCCACGTTAAGCTAGCTAAGTTTTACATATTGTGACAACATTTGAGACTGAGAGACCTACGAAAAAGTTACAAGTAATCCAATGTATCCCAAACTGCGTGATGACATGCATTATGCTTCATCTATAAGCATTTGCTCAATGAGCACCAATGATCAGTTTAGAATGATTACTTTAACTGGCCAATCAACTTGACATATCCGCACTAAATCGTCCATAACTTTTGATTTAGATTTCAAAATAACATGAATCCAACGCTCACTTTAAGCTAGCTAGATTTTCTGTATTGTGACAAAATTTGAGAGTGAAAGAGCTATGAAAGAGCCTCCATGTAATCCAATGTATCCCAAACTGCGTGATGCCAAGCATTATACTTCATTTATAATCATGTATTCAAGGAACACCAATGATCAGCTTATAACGATCATTTTAAATGGCCGATCAACTTGACATGTTCGCACTAAATCGTCCACATCTTTTGATATAGATTTGAGAATAACATGAATCCAACGCCACGTTAAGCTACCTCAATTTTACATATTGTGACAACATTTGAGACTGAGAGACCTACGAAAAAGTTACAAGTAATCCAATGTATCCCAAACTGCGTGATGACATGCATTATGCTTCATCTATAAGCATTTGCTCAATGAGCACCAATGATCAGTTTAGAATGATTACTTTAACTGGCCGATCAACTTGACATGTCCGCACTAAATTGTCCATAACTTTTGATTTAGATTTCAAAATAACATGAATCCAACGCTCACTTTAAGCTAGCTTAATTTTCCATATTGTGAAAACAATTGAGACTGAATGAGTTACTACAAAGCCTCCAACTAATCCAATGTATCCCAAACTGTGTGATGCCATGCATTATGCTTCATTTATAAGCCTTTACTCAAGGCGCACCAATGATCAGTTTAGAATGATCATTTTAACTGGCCGATCAACCTGACATGTACACACTGAATTGTCTTTAACTTCTGATTTAGATTTTAGAATGACATGATTCCAACGCCCTCGTAAGCTAGCTAAGTTTTCCATATTGTGACAACACATGAGACTGAAAGAGCTATGAAAAAGCCTCCAAGTAATCCAATGTATCCCAAATTGCGTGATGCCATGCATTATACTTTATTTCTAAGCCTTTACTCAAGGGGCACCAAAATCCGTTTAGAATAATCATTTGAACTGGCCGATAAACTTGACATGTTCGTACTAAATCGTCCGTAACTTTTGATTTAGAGTTCAAAATGACAAGAATTCAACACTCACATTAAGCTTGCTCAATTTTCTATTTGGTGACAAAATTTAAGACCGAAAAAGCTATGACAAAGCCTCCAAGTAATCCAATCCATCACTACAAGAAAACTGCCATAATGTCACTGTATTTTGTGACTACATATGTGGTCGAAAAATTTGCGACTACATTTGTAACTGTTTTGCGACCAATTTGCGAGTAGGTTTGCAGCTGTTTTGCGACCAATTTGTGACTATGGAGCAGTGGTCTCAAATTAGTCTCAAAAGTGTGACTAAAAACTTTATTCGCATATTGGTCGCAATACGCAACCATTATGCGACTAATATGAGACTAATTTGCGACTGGTGGTGGCAGTCCCTAATCAGTCGCTACTTTGTGACCAATTAACGAATGCATGTGGAAGAACCACATGTTGATCGCATATTGGTCGTGAAATATGCAACGAATTTGCGACCACAGTAGGAGTGGCTCCTCAGTCACAAAGTGGTGGAAATTGACAACATAAAAACATGTTCATGCTAGGTATACCGACTTTTAAGCGACTACACTGTTGTGGTCACAAAATCTTATATATATATGCTCCATCCCATTCTCTCATTAGTAGAATCGAAAGGAAAAAAACTTCAAATATGTGGGGAAATTATAATAATTTGAGAGATTGGATGTACAAAAGGATTGATAATCAAACAAGAAATATATCGGCGGTATTTGCACAAGCATGGAGCAGTTCATGAATTGTGCAAATAGTCAACCAATAGCCCAAACTAGGGGAAGTAAGTTTTTCTTTCCTTGTATTAATTGCAAAAATGATAAATTTATTCCGGAACGGAAAATATGGAATCATCTATATAGTCGAAGATTTATGCCAAATTATTATATTTGGTATAAACATGGAGAAGAGCTGAATGTTCAGTTAGGGACGAGTAGTCCGGATGATGTCCAAAAAGATCAGGGAGGTACTAGTGAAGAAACAGTTGATACATCCGGTAATAGATATGTTGAAATGGTGACGGATGCATTTCATGAGACTACGACTGATGAGTACTATAAACAGGACGAGGAAGAATATAATAATGTAGAAGAACCAAATGTAAAAGCACAAAAATTTTACAACATGTTAGAAGCTGCGAAAAATCCATTGTATGATGGTTGTCATGAAGGGCACTCACGGTTATCTTTAGCTACTTGGTTCATGAACATTAAGTCTGATTTTAATCTACTAGAAAAATGCATGGATTCTTGGACGGAGCTGTTTACAGAATATTTGTTCGAGGAGAATCAGGCAACGGGTTCATATTATGAAACCAAAAAACTGATGCAAAATTTAGGGCTCTCGTTTTATACAATTGACGTGTGTGTTCACAATTGTATGATCTTTTGAAAAGAAGATGAGAAATGGGTAAAATGCAAATTTTGCAATTCCCCCCGATATAAGCCAAGGGAGGGCAGGACGAGAATACCTTTCAGTTTTATGTGGTATTTACTTATAGGTGATAGACTTAAGAGAATGTATCAAAGTGAGAAACCCGCAGAGGCAATGAGGTGGCATGTAGAGCATGAAGCAGAAGACGGAGAAATGAGTCATCCATCTGATGCTGTGGAGTGGAAAATTTTCGATATCTACATCCTAGATTTGCTGCTGAATCTCGAAACGTTTATCTTGGCTTATGTACTGATGGGCTCAATCCATTTGGCCGATGATTATCACTTCATATAACTTGCCAAAGGATATGTATATGAAGAAAGAGTACCAATTTCTAAAAATTCTGAATTCGTGGCCAAATCATCCGCGCGCTAGTCTGGATATTTTCTTCCGACCTTTGATTGATGAGTTGAAAGAATTGTGGTCTACGGGTGTTGATGCATATGATGTATCGTTGAATCTTAATTTTAATCTAAAAGGTGTGTTTTAGTGGACGATAAGAGATTTTCCCACTTATGGAATATTTTCAGGATGGAACACGCAGGGTAACTGTCTTTTCCAATTTTTATGGATGATACGAAGGCATTTCAATTACCCAATGGTAGAAAAACGTGTGGTTTTATTGTCATATAAGGTTTTTTCCTAAGGGTCACCCATTACGGAAAAATAAAATAATTTTTTTAAAGGGGAAGCACCCTTTGAATGACTATCCTCCACAATCAGTGACAGGCGAACAAGTTTTATACGAGCGAATAAAAAATGTCAAACCTCTAAGAGGAAACGGTCATGAATGTAAAGAAGAAGGTTATGGCAGCTGGCATAATTCGCAAAAAAAAGAGCATATTTTGGGAGTTACCATACTGGACAGATCTTAACCTTCGACATAATCTTGATGTGATGCATATAGAGAAGAATTACTTTGATAACATCATTAATACTATTATGAATGTCAAGGATAAATCAAATGATACAGTTAAGTCAAGGTTGGATTTTGCGAAGTTTTGCTCTCGAAAAGAGTTGCACGTGGATGGTCGGGATAATGCTCCATTCCCTATATTTCGATTGACACAAAAAGCCAAAGAACGCTTATTGAAATGTATAAAAAATGATCTCAAATTTCCGTACGGCTACACGGATGATTTAGCAAATTGTGTGGATATGGATGGAGTGAAGTTCTTGGGCATGAAAAGCCATGATTGCCATGTTTTTATGGAAAGGCTTATCCCTTTTATATTTGCAAAACTTTTACAACGAACCGTTCATCTAGCATTATCAGTTATATACTATTAAAAATATTTTATATTTTAAGTACATAAATTAATAATAATTGCATGTAGTAATTAATACTAGATGGTAATATAGTGATTGGAGGATTTTTACGAGATCTATGCTCATCATTACAACAAAGTCGTGTCCGAATTCTGAAGGAAAACATAGTCATAATTTCGTGCAATTTGGAGAAGATCTTTCCTCCCGCATTTTTCGACGTCATGGCGCACCTACCTATACATCTGCCATACGAAGTTGAACTGGGTGGACCTGTGCAATATAGGTGGATGTATCCATTTGAAAGTTTTTTTTAAAAACTAAAAAGTAAGGCGAAGAACAAACGATATGTTGCAGTGTCGATTGTTGAATCATATGTGAATGATGAGATATCTTATTTCTCGGAGTTTTACTTTGTTGCCCACATACGCACTAAAAACAGGTACCATAAAATGTTGTGTTTATTAATTAATTATATTATTTTTAAGGGTAACTAATTAAATTTTCGTGCTAAATATCGTGTATAATAAATATATATATATATATATATATATATATATATACAAGTCTACAAGATTCGATGAAGGTGACGTCCCTGTATATCCGGATAACGGAGTGCCAGATATATTTACTCACATGGGTCGTCCAAGTGGTAATGTAAAGAAACATGGCTCTGCGAAAAAGAATACCAATATGCAGATGCATATGTTTTGCGGAATTGTGAAAATATTTTGGGCCACTAGAGAGGTAAATATCGTGAAAACAATTTCATTTATTACATTACAATTTTATTGTAATCAAGCAATATATATTATTTTTTCATATTTAATTTTTGTAGCATGTTTGAAGATCACATTCGTTGTACGTATCCATATGTTTTGGAAGATGACATTTCATCGAAAAGAGAGGAAGAGTTCCACATATGGGTTCGAGATTATGTATGTTTAATTAATTCACATGTATATTATATTATTTTTTTTAATTTTGAAATACTAATTACCTTATATATATATGATCATAGGTCAATGTATGCACTTCAACAGATCCGCGCATCTTTCCGATATGGGCTCAAGAATTAGTTCAAGAGCGGATGAATAAAGCATCAATTTTGCCGATCTACTTACAAGAGGTTATATGTTCCACACAAAGAAACATGGACAGAGGAGAAAGACATGTAACTACGCTATTTTTGTCAAGGGAGATAATTACTCAGATGCATTTGATGAAGCTGATTTATATGGGATTCTAATAGATATCATTCAACTTGAGTATGTTGGACTCCTAAATTTTAAGATCACGCTTTTTAAATGTGAATGGTACGATCCTATGCTTTCAAAAGGAACTCGGAAGTCAAAAAATGGCGTCGTTGATGTCTTATCATCAGGGAAATACTACAAATACGAACCATTTATTTTGGATACATACGTAAATAATTAACTATAAATATATATTAATTTATATATTTTAGGTACGTAAAATTCTATAAACTAATTTCGTTATATATATCTATATATAACTAATTTACATTTCATTAATTATGATGTACCAGCCTCTCAAACAGATCAAGTTTGTTATATTCCCTATCCGCACACCAAATCATCATCAAAACAAACATGGCTCAGTGTTCTAAAAGTTAATCCCAGATCTAACATTTTGGGGAAATATAAAAACAAAGACAAGATTGACCTTTTGCAACAAGAAAATGATGAAGAGGTAACGGTTGTTGAAGAGATAGAAGTGGATCGTTTGGTCGATCGAGTTAATCATACTGAAGAAATTGATTTCAATGTCGGAGATGATGAACAAGAAGATGAATTTCAGTGTAATATTTCGTCTTAAGATGATGATGAGGACGAAGAGTTGTAATTAATATGTTTGACTTTTTATGTATTTTTGACATTTGATCCTTATATATTTTTATAAAATATTGTTATTTGTAATTGAAGTTTTTTCTAGAACTCCTAATCTTGTTATCACTTTTATGTAATTCATAGTATTCACAAAAACTATATAATTTAGATTTTAGTGCATTAATTGTAACTACTTTGCCACCATATTCCCAGTACACTGGGAATGTGGTGGCAAATTGGTCACAAATATTACCCATGGTTGAAAATCAGTCGCACATTTGCGACTGATTTGCGACCACAAGTTTAAAATTTGTACTACGGTCGCAAATTGGTCACAAAATAGCGACTACTTTGCAACTACATAGGATAATTTCATATTTTTCTATGTATTTTTCACATTTACGACTTATTTTTGCATTTTTAGGTAAGTACTAAGCATTATAGTTGGCCAAATATAAACAAAATCATATTTGTGTTGATGTAAATGTTAGAAACATTTGAAGTGTATATAAGAGGTATAAGGTTAAGGAAATGTGTTAAGTGTTTTAGGTAAACGATATGTAAATTTGGTAATTTTGGTAAATGTTGTTGTTTACTTAGTAATTGAAGTTTGTACAACTCCTAATCATGCTATCAATCTTATATAATTCAATATATTCAACAAAATCATATAATTTAGGGCTTAGGGTACTAATTGGGACTACTTTTCCACCATATTGCCACTACATTGGGAATGTGGTGGCAAATTGGTCGCAAATACTACCCCTGGTCGCAAATACTACCCCTGGTCGCAAATCAGTCGCACATTTATGACTGATTTGCAACCACATTTGAAAAAACAGATTATCATATATAAAATGAAATGTATGCGACTGATTTGCGACCATGCATTATTTTATCGAATTTAAATTGGTAGTCGCAAATGAGTCACAAATTTGGGACTGATTAGCGACCACCTGTACATTCGGTGGGAACTGAAAATCCAAAAAGTTTCAAACTCCCACAATATTAAATGGTGGTTACAAATCAGTCACAAATTTGTGACCGATTTGCGACTACCAATTAATATGGTGGGAATCAAAATTTTTGAGATTTTTCGATTCCCATCAAATTATATGGTGGTCACAAATCAGTCCCAAATTTGGGAGTGATTTGCGACCACCATTTAATTTGGTAGGAGTTTGAAAGTTTTTGGATTTTTCAACTCCCACCAAATTAATTGGTTGTAGCAAATCAGTTACAAATTTGCGACTGATTTGCGACCACCTGTTCAATTTTCAATGTTGCAACTGATTTGCGACCACCTGTTCAATTTTCACTGTTGCAACTGATTTGCGACCACATTTTCTATAAATATGTGACTCTTTTCTCTCATTTTCAAACTTTACACTTCTCCTATTCCAAAAAACTTTCTCAACCTCTTAAACACTTAAACACCTAAAACTCTCATTAAGCAATATCAAATGATAAGTAGCGGTAGGTCGATGAGAGGTCGTGGAAGATGACAAATCCAATCGTCATCCGGCCATAGTAACTCTTTGGCCTCCTCAAACCTCTCACCCGCCGCTTATAGAGCGGCATCCCACCTCCCTCCATAATACACATTCACCCGTCACTCGGTTCCTGAAACCGATCCTGCCCCACGGTTTCAAGAATCCGAGGAGCATAAGGTGGAAGATGTTTCACCTTTCGAAACGGAAACGGGGGAACAAACTATCACATTTGATAGTTTGTTACAAACCCCAAGGCGGGACCAGTACTTAACTATAATTTCTCTTGGACCAGCACCGAACACAAAAAAGTAATTTCTAAATTTGATTTCTTTATTTTTTTATATATTATAAATATTTAACTAGAAATAAATAATTTAAATTTACAATTAAATAATTGTAATTAATTAGATTTGACGGGGATAAATGGGCAATAGCCCAAGAAATTTCAAAAGATTTGAAAAATAAATTTGATGGCCCCTAATACAGTTGGACGGTCGTATTAGCTGAACGCCAAGAAAAATATTTCATCGAATTTGCAGTAAGTAAATTCTTTTTTTTTAATTCTTTTTATTTAATAAAATTTAATAATTACGAAAACTAATAATATATTTTAAAATTCGAAGCAATCGTACAACAGGGATCCTATGATCACCCCAGTGGTACGGAAGGAGTTTGACTCAGTCTGTACAAAACAGATGAAAGGATGCGGGCATGATTCATAAAACCGGCGAACATCCCAGGTGGATTCTTCGAGTCTGTACAAAACAGTGACAGACTACTAGGAACAAAAACGTCAAACGAGAAAAGTAGCAAATCCTCCAATAACTGCAACTCCGCTCGGGATGGCCTGGGTCCGCACAAGCATTTTTTGTGTCAAAAATCTTACATACAGATCCAACAGGAAATGGTAATTATTTTAAAATATCTAAATTAAAATATAAATTTAACTGTTATTTATTACTAATTTATTTCAAAATATGTTTTAAAAAATAATTTGGGACGATCGGTCTCAATTGGTGTGGTCTTTATAAAGACTCACACTCGGCCGGATAGTTTGTATGTCGATTTTAAAGCTAAACAAATATGTGAAGCATACGAAGGAAACATCCAAGAAAAGATCACAATCGTGGAGGTCAATGAAACAAAAACGTCCAACGGTACTTCCCAGCGAATTGAGCTGACCCAAGATCAAAAGAATGAGATCTTCATTCAGGTAAAAAAAAATTTTAATGTACACTAAGTTTAATATAATTATTCTAATTGTTTTACTAATTTTTTGTAGTCTTCCGGTGCTGATGACCGAGAGCGTCTTTACGGACTCGGTAGCCTGAACCGCGTGCATGGGTCGGGTAGGCGTAGTTGCTTGCAATCCACTACCTTTACTCAAGCAGCACCAATCATGTGACGCAATGCATTATGCTTAATTTATAAACCTTTACTCAAGCAACACCAATCATCAGTTTAGAATGATTATTTTCACTGGCCGATAAACTTAACATGACCGCACTAAATCGCCCAACGTCAATGTTAAGCTATCTTAAGGTTCTATACTGTGACAACATTTGAGACTAAAAGGGCTACGAAAAAGCCTCCAAGTAATCCAATAAATCCCAAATTACTTGATGTCATGCATTATGCTTCATTTATAAGCCTTTACTCAAGGAGCACAAATGATCAGTATACAATGATCATTTTAACTAGCTGATCAATTTGACATGTGCGCACAAAATTATTTGTAACTTTTGATTTAGGGTTCAGAATGAGACAAATCCAATGCCCATGTTAAGCTAGATTAATTTTCTATTTTCTGACAACATTTGAGACTGAAAGTGCTACAACAAAGCCTCCAAGTAATCCAATGTATCCCAAACTGCGTGATGCCATGCATTATGCTTCATTTTTAAACATTTACTAAGGAGCACCAATGATAAGTTTAGAATGATCATTTTAACTAGCCGATCAACTTGACAAGTACGTACTAAATCTGTTGTAACTCTTCATTTAGGGTTCAAAATGACACGAACCAACACCCACTTTAATCTTGCTGAATTTTCAGTATTGTAATTTACCACTGAAAGAGCTATGAAAACGCCTCCAAGTAATCCAATGTATCCCAAACTCCTTGATGCCATGCATTATACTTCATTTATAAGCGTTTACTCAATGAGCACCAATGATCAGTTTAGAATGATCATTTTAACTAGCTGAACAACGTGACATGTCTGCCCTAAATCGTCTTTAACTTTTGATTTAGAGCTCAAAATGACACAAGTCCCACGCCCACATTAATCTAGCTGAATTTTCCGTATTATGGAAACATTTGAGACTGAAAGAGCTACGAAAAGCCTCCAAGTAATACAATGTATCCCAAACTGCATGATGTCATCCATTATGCTTCATTTATAAGCCTTTACTGAGTGAGCACCAATAATCAGTTTAGAATTATCGTTTAACTGGCTGATCAACTTGTCATGTCCGCACTAAATCACCCGTAACTTTATTTTCCATTTCTTTCTTGAGTCGACCCCAGAAGGTCAAGCTGTCGAGCATATTAATAAGGCTCCTTCCAGCATTGTAGTTCAACAACCTTTTTGATAATTAATAAAGATCGAATTTTCTTTCAACAAGTTATTCTCTCAAGAGACTTGTGCACTTAGAACCTAGTTGAGACCAGCCCTCCTAGCTCTAATTTTGTGATTTATCACGAGGTTCATCACCCCTCGTGTGGTTCACTTCACCCCTCCATCCAATACCAATCAGAAGCCCCTATCCAGAAGCTTAAGGTCGAGTTTCTCACCTAAACTTCTCCAAACAGCCCATGCGCATCCAAGCCTTGAATCGAGGCTTGTATCATTTTGGTATCAGAGCTTAAAGCTCCTAAACCAGGTTGTTTCTATCCTTTAACTAGTTTTGTTTTTAGTTCTTGCATTAGTTTAAGTCGCATTCAAGAAAAATAAAAAAATAACATCAAACTCCAAACCGAGTGCATCTAGCTTCTACGTGTATCACTAGGGCTTAGATTCACTCTTGCATTGCAATTTACGTTTTCCTTTTTGCATTATTTTTAAGTTAAATTAAAAAGAAAAGAAAAAGAAAATAGGAAAAATACCAAAAGAATTCGACCAAGACAGCTAGCACTAGTTGTTAAGAAAGTTTCCATTTTTTTCAAATCTTCCATATTTTCGAATTTTCCATTTCCAGTTTTTTCCTTTTTGCATTTTTTTCGAATTCTCTATATAAGGAACCCTCCTAATCGATTCTAGGAGCAGAGTAACTTGTTCTTTCTTTTATAGTATGCAATGGCAGAAGAAAATAGAGATGCAACCACCATCACTCCAGCATCAATTTGGCCAGGCAGAGGGCTCAGAAGTAGGCACACCCATGACGAGGGTCCTGATGAGGACATCATGATTGGGAGGAGGCAACCAGAGATGGACATCATCATGCTCATCCTGATGTCACACCTAGCTCAGGACCAAGCAGGCCCTATCTTGAGGGAGAGTCTCCATTAGTAGCACAACTCACGGACAATGCCCTCATCTGGTGGGATGATCAACTTGACATTTCTGTACTAAATTGTGTTTAACTTTTTATTTAAAGCTCAAAATGACATGAATCCAACACTCACATTAATCTAGCTTAATTTTCTATGTTATGACGACATTTGAGATTGAAAGAGTTACAACAAACACTCCAAATTATCCAATGTATCCCAAACTGCGTGATGCAATGCATTATGCTTCATATATAAGCTTTTATTCAAGGAGCACCAATGATCAGTTAGGAATGATCATTTTAACTGTCCGATCAACTTGACATGTATGTACTAAATCATCTGTAAGTTTTGATTTAGAGTTCAGAATGACACAAATCCAACGTCCATGTTAAGGTAGCACAATTTTCTATATTGTGATTAAATTTAACACCGAAATAGCTACGACAAAGCCTCCAAGTAATCCAATCTATCCCAAACTGCGTGAAGCCATGTATTTTTCTTCATTTGTAAACCTTTGCTCAATGACCACCAATTATCAGTTTATAAGGATCATTTTAACTGGCCGATCAACTTGACATGTCCGAACTAAATATTCCATAACTTTTGATTTAGAGTTCAAAATGACACGAATCCAATGCTCATGTTAAGCTAGCTCAATATTCTATATTGTGACAAAAGTGTAGACAAAATAGGTACGACAAGGCCTCCAAGTAATCCAATCTATCCCAAATTGCGTGATGGCATGCGTTAAGCTTCATTTGTAAACCTTTGCTCAATCAGCTCCAATGATCAGTTTAGAATGATCGTTTTAACTAGCTGATTAACTTGACATGTCTGCACTAAATCATCTTTAACATTTGATTTAGAGCTCAAAATGACATGAATCCAACGCCTACGTTAATCTCGCTCAAATTTCAATATTGTGACAACATTTGAAACTGTAAGTGCTACGACAAACCCTCTATGTAATCCAATGTATCCCAAACTGTGTGATGTCATGCATTATGCTTCATTTATAACCCTTTACTCAAGGAGTACCAATGATCAGTTAAGAATGATTATTTTATATGGCCGATCAACTTGACATGACTGCACTAAGTCATCTGTGACTTTTGATTTAGAGTTTAGAATGACACGAATCTCACACTCTTGTTAACCTAGCTCAATTTTTTATAGTGTGATAAAATTTAAGACAAATATAGCTACGATAAAGCCTCCACATAATCCAATCAATCCCAAACTGCGTGATGCCATTCATTATGGTTCATTTGTAAACATTTCCTCAATGAGAACCAATGATCAATTTAGAATGATCAATTTAACTAGCCGCTAAAATTGATATTTCTACACTAAATCGTCCGTAAATTATGATTTAGAGTTCATAATGACATGAATCCAATGCCCACATTAAGCTAAATCAATTTTCTATATTGTGAAGTAATTTAAGACAGAAATAGCTACCACGAATCCTCCAAGTAATCCAATTTATCCTAAACTGCGTGATGTCATGCATTACGCTTCATTTATAAGTCTTTACTCAAGGAGCACTAAATAAATTTAGAATAATCAGTTTAGAATGATCATTTTAATTGGCCGATCAACTAGTCATGTCGGCACTATATCGTCCATAATTTTTTATTTAGAGTTCAGAATGACACGAATTGAACGCCCATGTAAGCTAGCTCAATTTTCTATATTGTTACAAAATTTTAGACCGAAATAGTTACGACAAAGCCTCTGAGTAATCCAATGTATCCAAAACTGCGTTATGCTATGCATTATGCATCCTTTGAAAACATTTTCTCAATGAGCACCAATGACCTGTTTAGAATGATCATTTTAACTAGTTGACCAACTTGACCTGTCCTCACTAAATCGTCTTTTAATTTGATTTAGAGCTCAAAATGACATGAATCTAATGCCCACGTTAATCTACCTCAATTTTCAATGTTGTGACAACATTTGGAACTGAAAGTCCTACGACAAAGCCTCCAAGTAATCCAATGTATCCCAAACTCTGCGATGACATGCATTATGCTTCATTTATAAGGTTTTACTCAAGGAGAACCAATGATCAGTTTAGAATGACCTGTTTAATTGGGCAATCAACTTGACATGTCCACACTAAATCGTCCATAACTTTTGATTTACAGTTCAGAATGACGAATCTAACGCCCACATTAATCTAGCTCAATTTTCTATATTGTGATAAAATTTAAGACCGAAATAGCTATGAAAAATCCTCCGAGCACCAATGCTCAGTTTAGAATGATCGATTTAACTAGCTGACAAACTTGACATGTCTGCATTAAATTATCTGTAACTTTTGATTTAGACTTCAGAATGACATGAATCCAACACCCACGTTAAGCTAGCTTAATTTTCTTTAATGTGACAAAATTTAAGATAGGAATACCTACGGCAAAGCCTCCTTCTAATCGAATGTATCCCAAACTATGTGATGTCATGGATCATGATTCATTTATAAGCCTTTATTCAAGGATCACCAATGATTATTTTAGAATGATCACTTTAATTGGCCAATGAACTTGCCATGTCCGCACTAAATTGTATGTAACTTTTGATTTAAAGTTTGGAATGACACGAATCCAACCCCACGATAAGCTAGCTCAATATTTTATATATTGTGACAAAATTTAAGAATGAAATAGCTACGACAAAGCCTCCAAGGAATCCAATCTATCCCGAAAAACTTGATGCCATGCATTATACTTCATTTATAAACCTCTACTCATTGAGCACCAATGATCAGTTGAGAATGATCATTTTAACTAGCTGATCAACTTTTCATGTCCACACTAAATTGTCATTAATATTTGATTTAGAGCTGAAAAGGACATGAATCCAGCGACCACATTAATCTAGCTCAATTTTCAATATTGTGACAATATTTGAGAGTGAAATAGCTACCACAAAGCCTTCAAGTAATCCAATATATCCTAAAATGCGTGATGCTATGCATTATGCTTCATTTATAAGCCTTTACTCAAGGACCACCAATGATCAACTTGACATGTCCGCACTAAAGATCTTTTTCAAGTGATCACTTTAATTGGCCAATAAACTTGAAATGTCCTCACTAAATCTTTCATAACTTTTGATTTAGAGTTCAAAATGACAGGAATCCAACGCGCATGTTAAAATTGTGCCAAAATTTAATAATGAAATAGCCGAGACAAAGCCTCCAAGTAATCTATTGTATCCCAAACTACATGATGTCATGCATTATTCTTCATTTATAAGCCTTTACACTAGGAGCACCAATGATTAGTTTAAAATGATCATTTTAACTGAATTTTGATTTAGAGTCAGAATGACACGAATCCAAAGCCTACGTTAAGCTAGCTCAATTTTCTATATTGTGATAAAATTTAACACCAAAATAGCTACGACAAAACCTCTAAGTAATCCCATATATCCCAGACTGCGTGATGCCATGCATTATGGTTCATTTGTAAACCTTTACTCAATGAGCACCAATGATCAGTTTGGAATGCTCAATTTAACTAGCCAATAAACTCTACATGTCTGCACTAAATCGCCCGTAAAATCTGATTTAGAGTTTAGAATAAAATTAATGCAACGCTCACGTTAAGGTAAATCAATTTTCTATATTGTGGCAAAATTTAAGACTGAAATAGTTACGACAAAGCCTCGGAGTACTCCAATGTATCCTAAACTGCATGATGCCATGCTTTATGCATTATTTGTAAACATTTTCTCAATGAGCACCAATGATCTGTTTATAATGATCATTTTAACTAGTTGATCAACTTGACTTGTCCTCACTAAATCGTCTTTTACATTTGATTTAGAGCTCAAAATGACATGAATCTAACGCCCACGTTAATCTACCTCAATTTTTAATAGCGTGACAACATTTGAAACTGAAAGTCCTACGACAAAGCCTCCAACTAATCCAATGTATCCCAAACTCTGCGATGCCACGCATTATGCTTTATTTATAAGATTTTACACAAGGAGAACCAATGATCAAATTAGAATGACAAGTTTAATTGGGCAATCAACTTGACATGTCCACACTATATCGTCCATAACTTTTGTTTTACAATTCTGAATGACACGAATCTAACGCCCACATTAATCTAGCTCAATTTTCTATATTGTGATACAATTAAGGACCGAAATAGCTATGAAAATTACTCCAAGTAATTCAATCTATCCTAAACTGCGTGATGCCATGCATTATGCTTCATCTGTAAACCTTTGCTCAATAAGCACTAATGCTCAATTTAGAATGATCGATTTAACTAGCCGATAAACTTGACATGTCTGCATCAAATCGTCTGTAACTTTTGATTTAGAGTTCAGAATGACATGAATCCAACACCCACGTTAAGCTAGCTTAAGTTTCTATAATGTCACAAAATTTAAGATAGGAATACCAACGACAAAGCCTCCTACTAATCGAATGTATCCCAAACTACGTGATGTCATGGATCATGCTTCATTTATAAGCCTTTATTGAAGGATCACCAATGATTATTTTAGAATGATCACTTTAACTAGCCAATGAACTTGCTATGTCTGCACTGAATTGTATGTAACTTTTTATTTAAAGTTTGGAATGACACGAATCCAACCCCACGATAAGCTAGCTCAATATTCTATATTGTGACAAAATTTAAGAACGAAATAGCTACGTCAAAGCCTCCAAGGAATCCAATATATCCTAAAATGCGTGATGCCATGCATTATGCTTCATTTATAAGCCTTTACTCAAGGACCACCAAATGTCCGCATTAAAGATCTTTTTAGAATGATCACTTTAATTGGCCAATAGACTTGACATGTCCGCACTAAATCTTTCGTAACTTTTGATTTAGAGATCAAAATGACAAGAATCCAACGCGCATGATAAAGTAGCTCAATTTTATATATTGTGCCAAAATTTAATAATGAAATAGCCGAGACAAAGCGTCCAAGTAATCCATTGTATCCCAAACTGCATGATGTCATGCATCATGCTTCATTTATAAGCCTCTACACTAGAAGCACCAATGATTAGTTTAAAATGATCATTTTGACTGAATTTTGATTTAGAGTCAGAATGACACCAATACAATGCCTACGTTAAGCTAGCTCAGTTTTCTATATTGTGATAAAATTTAACACCAAAATAGCTACAACAAAACCTCTAAGTAATCCCACATATCCCAAACTGCGTGATGCCATGCATTATGGTTCATTTGTAAAGCTTTGCTCAATGAGCACCAACGATCAGTTTGGAATGCTCATTTTAACTAGCCAATAAATTGTACATTTCTGCACTAATCACCTGTAAAATCTGATTTAGAGTTTAAAATGACACGAATCCAACGCTCACGTTAAGCTAGATCGATTTTCTATATTTTAGCAAAATTTAAGACTGAAATAGTTACGACAAAGCCTCCGAGTAATCCAATGTATCCTAAACTGCGTGATGCCATGCACTATGCATCATTTGTAAACATTTTCCCAATGAGCACCAATGATCTGCTTAGAATGATCATTTTAACTAGTTGATCAACTTGACTTGTCCTCACTAAATCGTCTTTAACATTTGATTTAGAGCTCAAAATTACATGAATCTAAAGCCCACGTTAATCTACCTCAATTTTCAATATTGTGACAACATTTGAAACTGAAAGTCCTACGACAAATCCTCCAAGTAATCCAATGTATCTCAAACTCTGCGATGCCATGCATTATGCTTCATTTATAAGGTTTTACTCAAGGAGAACCAATGATCAAATTAGAATGACCAGTATAATTGGGCAATCAACTTGACATGTCCACACTAAATCGTCCATAGCTTTTGATTTACAGTTCAGAATGACACAAATCTAATGCCCACATTAATCTAGCTCAATTTTCTATATTGTGATAAAATTTAAGACCAAAATAGCTACGAAAAAACCTCCAAGTAATTCAATCTATGCAAAACTGCATGCTGCCATGCATTATGCTTCATCTGTAAACCTTTGCTCAATGAGCACCAATGCTCAATTTCGAATAATCGATTTAACTAGCTCAATATTCTATATTGTGACAATATTTAAGAACAAAATAGCTACGACAAAGCCTCCAAGGAATCCAATCTATCCCGAAAAACTTGATGCCATGTATTATGCTTCATTTGTAAACCTTTCCTCATTGAGCACCAATGATCAGTTGAGAATGATCATTTTAACTAGCTGATCAACTCATCATGTCCACACTAAATTGTCATTAATTTTTGATTTCGTGCAGAAAAGGACATGAATCCAGCGGCCACGTTAATCTAGCTAAAGTTTCAATATTGTGACAACATTTGAGAGTGAAAGAGCTACCACAAAGCCTTCATGTAATCCAATATATCCTAAAATACGTGATGCTATGCATTATGCTTCATTTATAAGCCTTTACTCAAGGACCACCAATGATCAACTTGACATGTTTGCACTAAAGATCTTTTTCGAATGATTACTTTAACTGGCCAATGAACTTGAAATGTCCTCACTAAATCTTTCGTAACTTTTGATTTAGAGTGCAAAATGACAAGAATCCAACGCGCATGTTAAAGTAGCTCAATTTTATATATTGTGCCAAAATTTAATAATGAAATAGCCGAGACAAAGCCTCCAAGTAATCTATTGTATCTCAAACTTCATGATGTCATCATCATGCTTCATTTATAAGCCTCTACACTATGAGCACCAATGATTAGTTTAAAATGATCATTTTAACTGAATTTCGATTTAGAGTCAGAATGACACGAATCCAATGCCTACGTTAAGCTAGCTCAGTTTTCTATATTGTGATAAAATTTAACACCAAAATAGCTACAAAAAAACCTCTAAGTAGTCCCATATATCCCAAACTACGTGATGCCATGCATTATGGTTCATTTGTAAACCTTTGCTCAATGAGCACCAACGATCAGTTTGCAATGCTCAATTTAACTAGCCAATAAATTCTACGTGTCTGCCCTAATCACCCGTAAAATCTGATTTAGAGTTTAGAATGACAGAAATCCAACACTCACGTTAAGCTAGATGGATTTTCTATATTTTGGCAAAATTTAAGCTGAAATAGTTACGACAAAGCCTCCGCGTAATCCAATGTATCCAAAACTGTGTGATGCCATGCATTATGCATCATTTGTCAACATTTTCTCAGTGAGCACCAATGATCTGTTTAGAATGATCATTTTAACTAGTTGATCAACTTGACTTGTCCTCACTAAATCGTCTTTAACATTTGATTTAGAGCTCAAAATTACATGAATCTAACGCCCACGTTAATCTACCTCAATTTTCAATATTGTGACAAAATGTGAAACTAAAAGTCCTACGACAAAGCCTCCAAGTAATCCAATGTATCCCAAACTCTGTGATGCCATGCATTATGCTTCATTTATAAGGTTTTACTCAAGGAGAACCAATGATCAAATTAGAATGACCAGTTTAATTGGGCATTCAACTTGACATGTCCACACTAAATCGTCCATAACTTTTGTTTTACAGTTCAAAATGACACGAATCTAATGCCCACATTAATCTAGCTCAATTTTCTAAATTGTGATAAAATTAAAGACCAAAATAGTTACGAAAAAACCTCCAAGTAATTCAATCTATCCTAAACTTCGTGATGCCATGCATTATGCTTCATCTGTAAACATTTGCTCAATGAGCACCAATGCTCAATTTAGAATGATCGATTTAACTAGCCGATAAACTTGACATGTCTGCATTAAATTGTCTGTAACTTTTGATTTACAGTTCAGAATGACATGAATCCAACACCCACGTTAAGCTAGCTTAATTTTCGATAATGTCACAAAATTTAAGACAGGAATACCAACGACAAAGCCTCCTAATAATCGAATGTATCCCAAACTACGTGATGTCATGGATCATGCTTCATTTATAAGCCATTATTCAAGGATCACCAATGATTATTTTAGAATGATCACTTTAACTGGCCAATGCTCAATTTAGAATGATCGATTTAACTAGCCGATAAACTTGACATGTCTGCATTAAATTGTCTGTAACTTTTGATTTACAGTTCAGAATGACATGAATCCAACACCCACGTTAAGCTAGCTTAATTTTCGATAATGTCACAAAATTTAAGACAGGAATACCTACGACAAAGCCTCCTACTAATCGAATGTATCCCGAACTATGTGATGTCATGGATCATGCTTCATTTATAAGCCATTATTCAAGGATCACCAATGATTATTTTAGAATGATCACTTTAACTGCCCAATGCTCAATTTAGAATGATTTATTTAACTAGCCGATAAATTTGATATGTCTGCATTAAATTGTCTGTAACTTTTGATTTACAGTTCAGAATGACATGAATCCAACACCCACGTTAAGCTAGCTTAATTTTCGATAATGTCACAAAATTTAAGACAGGAATACCAACGACAAAGCCTCCTAATAATCGAATGTATCCCAAACTACGTGATGTTATGGATCATGCTTCATTTATAAGCCATTATTCAAGGATCACCAATGATTATTTTAGAATGATCACTTTAACTGGCCAATGCTCAATTTAGAATGATCGATTTAACTAGCCGATAAACTTGACATGTCTGCATTAAATTGTCTGTAACTTTTGATTTACAGTTCAGAATGACATGAATCCAACACCCACGTTAAGCTAGCTTAATTTTCGATAATGTCACAAAATTTAAGACAGGAATACCTACGACAAAGCCTCCTACTAATCGAATGTATCTCGAACTACGTGATGTCATGGATCATGCTTCATTTATAAGCCATTATTCAAGGATCACCAATGATTATTTTAGAATGATCACTTTAACTGCCCAATGCTCAATTTAGAATGATTTATTTAACTAGCCGATAAATTTGATATGTCTGCATTAAATTGTCTGTAACTTTTGATTTACAGTTCAGAATGACATGAATCCAACACCCACGTTAAGCTAGCTTAATTTTCGATAATGTCACAAAATTTAAGACAGGAATACCAACGACAAAGCCTCCTAATAATCGAATGTATCCCAAACTACGTGATGTCATGGATCATGCTTCATTTATAAGCCATTATTCAAGGATCACCAATGATTATTTTAGAATGATCACTTTAACTGGCCAATGCTCAATTTAGAATGATCGATTTAACTAGCCGATAAACTTGACATGTCTGCATTAAATTGTCTGTAACTTTTGATTTACAGTTCAGAATGACATGAATCCAACACCCACGTTAAGCTAGCTTAATTTTCGATAATGTCACAAAATTTAAGACAGGAATACCTACGACAAAGCCTCCTACTAATCGAATGTATCCCGAACTACGTGATGTCATGGATCATGCTTCATTTATAAGCCATTATTCAAGGATCACCAATGATTATTTTAGAATGATCACTTTAACTGCCCAATGCTCAATTTAGAATGATTTATTTAACTAGCCGATAAATTTGATATGTCTGCATTAAATTGTCTGTAACTTTTGATTTACAGTTCAGAATGACATGAATCCAACACCCACGTTAAGCTAGCTTAATTTTCGATAATGTCACAAAATTTAAGACAGGAATACCAACGACAAAGCCTCCTAATAATCGAATGTATCCCAAACTACGTGATGTCATGGATCATGCTTCATTTATAAGCCATTATTCAAGGATCACCAATGATTATTTTAGAATGATCACTTTAACTGGCCAATGCTCAATTTAGAATGATCGATTTAACTAGCCGATAAACTTGACATGTCTGCATTAAATTGTCTGTAACTTTTGATTTACAGTTCAGAATGACATGAATCCAACACCCACGTTAAGCTAGCTTAATTTTCGATAATGTCACAAAATTTAAGACAGGAATACCTACGACAAAGCCTCCTACTAATCGAATGTATCCGAACTACGTGATGTCATGGATCATGCTTCATTTATAAGCCATTATTCAAGGATCACCAATGATTATTTTAGAATGATCACTTTAACTGCCCAATGCTCAATTTAGAATGATTTATTTAACTAGCCGATAAATTTGATATGTCTACATTAAATTGTCTGTAACTTTTGATTTACAGTTCAGAATGACATGAATCCAACACCCACGTTAAGCTAGCTTAATTTTCGATAATGTCACAAAATTTAAGACAGGAATACCAACGACAAAGCCTCCTAATAATCGAATGTATCCCAAACTACGTGATGTCATGGATCATGCTTCATTTATAAGCCATTATTCAAGGATCACCAATGATTATTTTAGAATGATCACTTTAACTGGCCAATGCTCAATTTAGAATGATCGATTTAACTAGCCGATAAACTTGACATGTCTGCATTAAATTGTCTGTAACTTTTGATTTACAGTTCAGAATGACATGAATCTAACACCCACGTTAAGCTAGCTTAATTTTCGATAATGTCACAAAATTTAAGACAGGAATACCTACGACAAAGCCTCCTACTAATCGAATGTATCTCGAACTACGTGATGTCATGGATCATGCTTCATTTATAAGCCATTATTCAAGGATCACCAATGATTATTTTAGAATGATCACTTTAACTGCCCAATGCTCAATTTAGAATGATTTATTTAACTAGCCGATAAATTTGATATGTCTGCATTAAATTGTCTGTAACTTTTGATTTACAGTTCAGAATGACATGAATCCAACACCCACGTTAAGCTAGCTTAATTTTCGATAATGTCACAAAATTTAAGACAGGAATACCTACGACAAAGCCTCCTACTAATCGAATGTATCCCAAACTACGTGATGTCATGGATCATGCTTCATTTATAAGCCATTATTCAAGGATCACCAATGATTATTTTAGAATGATCACTTTAACTGGCCAATGCTCAATTTAGAATGATTGATTTAACTAGCCGATAAACTTGACATGTCTGCATTAAATTGTCTGTAACTTTTGATTTACAGTTCAGAATGACATGAATCCAACACCCACGTTAAGCTAGCTTAATTTTCGATGATGTCACAAAATTTAAGACAGGAATACCTACGACAAAGCCTCCTACTAATCGAATGTATCCCAAACTACGTGATGTCATGGATCATGCTTCATTTATAAGCCATTATTCAAGGATCACCAATGATTATTTTAGAATGATCACTTTAACTGGCCAATGAACTTGCCATGTCCGCACTAAATTCTATGTAACTTTTGATTTAAAGTTTGGAATGACACGAATCCAACCCCATGATAAGCTTGCTCAATATTCTATATTGTGACAAAATTTAAGAACGAAATAGCTACGACAAAGCCTCCAAGGAATCCAATCTATCCCAAACAACTTGATGCCATGCATTATGCTTCATTTGTAAACCTTTGCTCATAGAGCACCAATGATCAGTTGAGAATGATCATTTTAACTAGCTGATCAACTTGCCATGTCCACATTAAATTGTCATTAATATTTGACTTAGAGATGAAAAGGACACTAATCCTGTGGCCACGTTAATCTAGCACAATTTTCAATATTGTGACCCTCGACCTATAGGACCAGACCGGTCAACATCGCCGGCGGAGAGGCCCAAGCTTCCGGCACACTTGGTGGGGACGTGAATGACACCGCCGGTCCCCCTGATGACACCGCCGACTCCGGGATCAACTTGGCCGGTCCTGAAGTCATTCCGGCCAGTACCGCGCACAGTCCAGCCGGTACAGGCGATCCAGCAGAGTACACGCGCACTTCCACTTCTACACAAGAGGACTCGGACCAAATGAGCTACCAGCTCCAGGAAATGCACTTAGAGGAAGTCTCAACACCAGTAGTACCTCAAGGAGCAATGACAAGAAGCAGATCAAGGGCGCTCTTCCACAAATTCAGCCTATGGGTCAACAAGCTTCTAGAAGAAGATCGACTAAGGACAATGGGCCAAAAATACAAGGAAGAGTCCAATAGCTTCTCAACAACACAAGGGACATCAGAGACTTGGGCTTTAGTGGCAAGAGAGGTCAAGGCCCAGAGATTTGTAACCATACTCCAAGTCGAAGACTAGGAGCAAGGCGCGTGCATGCCACAAGGACGGCCACCTTCCATTTCTTGGCCGTGAGGTGAGTTAAGGTAAGTTTACATTCGAAAATATGCCTCTTTCTGTTTTGCAGGGTAGGATCTAGTTGCTTTACATTTTGAGTCAAGAACATTTTAGGAATAGGTCCTTTTTCGGTTATGCACTTTTGTATCTTTTCCTTTTGTGCACTTTTGTAAACTTTCCTTTTTCTTTATTTGTGTCGACCCTAGAAGGTCAAGCTGTCGAGCATATTAATAAGGCTCCTACCAGCATTGTAGTTCGACAACCTTTTGATTATTAATAAAGTAGAACTTTTTCCCTACAAGTTTTCTCTCTAAGAATCTTGTGCGCTTAGAACCTAGTTGAGACCAGCCCTCCTAGCTCTAAGTTTGTGATTTATCACGAGGTTCATCACCCTCGTGTGGTTCACTTCACCTTTCCATCGAATACCAACCCAAAAACCCCTATCCAAGAAGTCTAAGGTCGAGTTTCTCACCTACACTTCTCCAAACAGCCCATGCGCATACATCCTTGAATCAAGGCTTGTATCATTTTGGTATCAGAGCTTAAAGCTCCTAAACCAGGTTGTTTCTATCCTTTTGCTTGTCTTATTTCTAGTTCTTGCATTAGTTTAAGTCGTATTCAAGAAAAATCAAAAAAACAACATCAAACTCCAAACCGAGTGCATCTAGCCTCCTACATGTATCACTAGGGTTTAGGTTCACTTTTGCATTATCATTCACGTTTTCCTTTTTGTTTAAGTCATATTTCCTTTATTTTTAAGTTTAATTAAAAAGAAAAGAAAAAGAAAATAGAAAAGATACTAAAAGAATTCGAATTGGACAGCTAGCACAAGTTGTCTAGGAAGTTTCCTTTTTCGAATTTCCTTTCTTTAGAATTTTTCCTTTTGCATTTTTTTCAAACCACATATAAAAAGAAAACTCTCCTAATAATTTAGGGGCACCCTAATTGTCTTCTTTCTTTGTAGTACACATGGGAGAAGAGAATAGAAAGCCATGATGGCCATGTTCACCACACTCCAAACACAACTCGCATCCATAGGCGAGAGGTTGGAGCGTGGAGAGACCAGTAAGATTCCAGGCCATAAGGCACGTGAGGGCTGAGCAAGACCATCCTGAGGGTCCTGAGCACCTTAGGACACGGCACTAACAGGAGGAACCCCAGCCAGATGGAGATGAGGACACACAACCTCATAACTATCACCATAGGCCGAGAGGACCTCCACGGCAACCAGAGGCAGAAGATGATGGCTTTGAGCCATATGGTCTTCACCAGAGACCAAGAATGCCCCCTACACGTCATGAGGATGGAGATGAACACACCTATAACCGGGTAATTCATCCTGATGTTAAACTAACTCCTCCAACTTTTGCAGGAAAAGTAGACCCGAGGCTTACCTAGATTGGGAGAAGCGAATGGATCATATCTTTGATCACTACAACCAACCAGGACCTAGGAGAGTCTCAATGGCAGTAGCACAACCCACGGACAATGCCCTCATCTGGTGGGATCGTGAGGTACCTGACAGAAGGAGGAAGAGAATGAGGCCCGTAGACTCATGGGTCGACATGAAAGACCTCATGCGACAAAGGTATGTTCCACCTTACTTCCATAGGGATTTGCAACGACGTTTCCGTACTCTTAAGCAGGGTACCAGATCAGTAGAGGAGTACTATGAAGAGTTCGAGAGGTTAAGGAACCGATTGGAGCTCAATGATGATGAAGAAGCATTGATGGCGCAATTCTTGGATGGACTCCAAGAAAGGATCAGCTGCAAGGTGGAAAGGCAAATCTACAACGACTTCAAGGACTTGTTCAACCTATCTGTGCAAGCTGAACAGCACATAAAACGTAAGAGCCAAGACATCCCCAGCAAGCCTAAGACACCTTGGGCACCAAGCAACATGCCTAAGACAGTGGACAAAGGCAAAAGCGTAGAGATCGAGTCAAGGTTCAAGAACAAGCCTCCTGAACCCACCCGTGACCAGAGAGAGCCTGGTAAGTCTTCTAACCCTCAAAGATCACGTGACATAACTTGTTTCAAGTGTAGGGGTCGTGGACACATCTCAAGGAGTGCCCAAACAACCAGATAATGCTGATTATGGAAGCTGGAGAGTATGAATCCCAAGATGAAGAGGACTATGAACCAGGAGGAGAATACGGTGACATTGAGTACCCTGATGTGGGGGAAGTGCTGGTCACTAGACGTATCCTCAGTGCAATGGTGGATCCTTCAGAGACCATCCAAAGGGAGAACATCTTCCACAGCCTTTGCACCATCAAGGGCAAGGTATGTAACCTCATCATAGATGGTGGTTCTTGCACTAACGTTGCTAGTGCATATATGGTTGATAAGCTAGGTCTGGAGAAGACAAAGCATCCTCGACCATATAGACTGAGATGGCTCGATGACAAAGTGGAGCTAAAGATCCATGAACAAGTCATTGTACCATTCAGTGTGGGCAAGTACCAGGATCAAGTCCGTAAGCGACGTGGTGCCCATGCAAGCTGGCCATCTTCTACTAGGAAGACCATGGCAGTTTGACAAAGAGACCAGGCATGATGGCAGAACCAATCTCTACACCTTCGTGCATGACAAGAGAAAGGTCAGCCTAGCTCCTCTTACACCTGCCCAAGTACATGAGCTACAACTCCAAATGAGTAAGGAAAAGAAACTTATCAAGTCTAATTTTCTTATTCAACCAAGTCATGTCCGGAGAGCTTTAGCCTCAAGGATTTAATGTTACTAATGGTTTTCAAGGAAGTGTTGAGTATAGAACAGGGACAGGTAGAGCTACCTCATGAAGTAGCAACACTCCTCAACAAATTCCAGGATGTATTTCCAGAGGAGATACCAGCAGGCTTGCCTCCTTTACGTGGCATAGAACACCAGATTGATCTAGTGCCCGGAGCAGCCCTGCCCAACCGCCAGCCTACCGGATGAGTCCAGAGGAGTCCAAGGAGCTTGAGAAGCAAGTCAAGGAGCTCCTGGAGAAAGGATATGTTCGAGAGAGCCTCAGTCCATGTGCTGTACCAGTGCTACTAGTGCCCAAGAAGGATGGGACTTGGCGACATGTGCGTGGACTGCCGAGCAATCAACAACATCACAGTCAAGTATAGGCATCCAATACCACGACTGGATGACATGCTAGATGAGCTGAGTGGAGCCACGGTCTTCCCAAGATAGACCTCAAAAGTGGATACCACCAGGTAAGAATGAAGGAAGGTGATGAGTGGAAGACTGCTTTCAAGACAAAGCAAGGGCTCTACGAGTGGACAGTCATGCCATTTGGCTTGACTAATGCCCCAAGCACCTTCATGCCTTATGAACCAAGTTCTTAGGGCGTACATCAGTAAGTTTGTAGTAGTTTACTTTGATGACATACTTGTTTATAGTAAGTGCCTACGGAACACCTCACACATCTTGAGATGGTACTTAAAACCCTTCGACAAGAAGAGCTTTATGCCAATCTCAAGAAGTGCACCTTTTGTACTGATAAGCTTGTCTTTTAGGTTTTGTTGTGAGTTCACAGGGCCTACAGGTTGATGAAGAGAAGATTCGAGCCATACAAGAATGGCCAACACCAGGAAACATCAGCCAAGTAAGGAGCTTCCACGGACTGGCCAGCTTCTATAGGAGATTCGTGCCCAACTTCAGCAGTATTGCCTCACCACTGACGGCAGTAGTGAAGAAGAACGTGGATTCAGCTGGGGAGAAGCTCAGGAGAAGGCATCCAAGGCCTTGAAGGACAGCCTTACACACGCACAAGTGCTAGTCCTTCCCGACTTCAACAAGACGTTTGAAGTGGAGTGTGATTCCTCTGGAATAGGCATAGGAGCAGTGCTAACCCAAGGAGGGAGACCAGTGGCATACTTCTGTGAGAAGCTAGGGGGTGCCTCACTGAACTACCCCACTTATGACAAGGATCTTTATGCCCTTGTCCGAGCATTGAGACTTGGCAGCATTACTTGCTGTCCAAGGAGTTTGTGATCCACACTGATCATGAGACTCTCAAACACCTCAGAGGGCAAACCAATCTCAAGAGGAGACATGCCAGGTGGATGGAGTTCATAGAGACCTTCCCGTACATCATCAAGTACAAGAAGGGCAAAGATAATGTGGTAGCCGATGCACTATCAAGGAGGTTTGCCTTGATATCAACCATGGAGGCAAAGGTCCTAGGATTCGAGCACATCAAGGATCTATACAAGGATGATCCTGAACTTGCTGAGAGCTACAAGGAGTGTAGCACAGGGAGTCATGGCAAATTCTACATCCATGAGGGATTCTTGTTCCGAGAAAGAAGGTTGTGCATACCACAAGGATCACTAAGGGAGCTTATCATCCGAGAAGCTCATGGAGGAGGACTCATGGGCCACTTTGGTGTCGACAAGACTCTAGCAGTGGTCAAGGAGCACTTCTACTGGCCACACATCAAGAGGACAGTAGAAGCACATTGTGCAAGATGCATCACTTGCAAGAAGGCAAAGTCCAGTGCAACCTCACGGGTTGTATCTCCCACTGCCCATACCAACACATCCATGGGTGGACATCTCGATGGATTTTGTTCTAGGTCTGCCCAAGATCAACCACAAAGATGCAATCTTTGTAGTGGTGAACAGATTCTCCAAGATGGCACATTCATCCCATGTGCCAATGTCAATGATGCCACACAAACAGCTGAGCTGTTCTTCAGGGAGATAATGCGGCTTCATGGAGTGCCAAGGACCATCGTATCAGATAGGGACACCAAGTTCCTCAGCCATTTCTGGAGGACCCTTTGGAAAAGCTAGGCACGAAGCTACTCTTCTCAACCACTTGCCATCCTCAAACCGATGGCCAAACTGAAGTTGTCAACAGGACCTATCAACTCTTCTCAGAACAACACTAGGGAAGAACCTAAAGACTTGGGTGGAGTGCCTGCCATTCATTGAGTTCCTACAACCGAGCCGTGCACTCAGCAACCAAGAAGACCCCATTTGAAGTGGTATCGGCTTTCAACCCTCTCACCCCATTGGAGCAAACACCACTGCCACCAGCTGAGATGACCAACCTCAGAGCATCCCAAAGCAGAATTCATAAGGAGGTTACACCAGAAGGTAGCAGAGAACTTGGAGAAGAGGACTGGACAGTACGTGACTCATGCCAACAAAGGAAGAAAGGAGGTGATTTTTCAACCAGGCGATTGGGTGTGGCTACACCTACAACAGGAGAGGTTCCCAAACCTAAGGAGTTCCAAGCTAGCACCAAGAGGAGATGGACCATTCAGAGTGCTCGAGAGGATCAACAACAACGCCTACCGGATCGAGCTCCCAGGTGAGTTTAATGTGTTCAATACGTTCAATGTTACTGACTTAGCCCCTTTCCATGCAGATGAACCAGTTTTGAGGACAAACCTACTGAAGAGGGAGGGAATGATGAGGACATCAGGTCGTACATCCAGCCAGGAGACCAGACTGGCCGACCAGGAAGCTTGCCCGAGACAGCCGGACCCCTGCGACCTATAGGACCAGACCGGTCAACATCGCCGGCGGAGAGGCCCAAGCTTCCGGCACACTTGGTGGGGACGTGAATGACACCGCCGGTCCCCCTGATGACACCGCCGACTCCGGGATCAACTTGGCCGGTCCTGAAGTCATTCCGGCCAGTACCGCGCACAGTCCAGCCGGTACAGGCGATCCAGCAGAGTACACGCGCACTTCCACTTCTACACAAGAGGACTCGGACCAAATGAGCTACCAGCTCCAGGAAATGCACTTAGAGGAAGTCTCAACACCAGTAGTACCTCAAGGAGCAATGACAAGAAGCAGATCAAGGGCGCTCTTCCACAAATTCAGCCTATGGGTCAACAAGCTTCTAGAAGAAGATCGACTAAGGACAATGGGCCAAAAATACAAGGAAGAGTCCAATAGCTTCTCAACAACACAAGGGACATCAGAGACTTGGGCTTTAGTGGCAAGAGAGGTCAAGGCCCAGAGATTTGTAACCATACTCCAAGTCGAAGACTAGGAGCAAGGCGCGTGCATGCCACAAGGACGGCCACCTTCCATTTCTTGGCCGTGAGGTGAGTTAAGGTAAGTTTACATTCAATATATGCCTCTTTCTGTTTTGCAGGGTAGGATCTAGTTGCTTTACATTTTTGAGTCAAGAACATTTTAGGAATAGGTCCTTTTCGGTTATGCACTTTTGTATCTTTTCCTTTTGTGCACTTTTGTAAACTTTCCTTTTTTTGTTTGAGTCGACCCTAGAAGGTCAAGCTGTCGAGCATATTAATAAGGCTCCTTCCAGCATTGTAGTTCGACAACCTTTTGATTATTAATAAAGTAGAACTTTTTCCCTACAAGTTTTCTCTCTAAGAATCTTGTGCGCTTAGAACCTAGTTGAGACCAGCCCTCCTAGCTCTAAGTTTGTGATTTATCACGAGGTTCATCACCCTCCGTGTGGTTCACTTCAACCTTCCACCGTTTACCAACCAGAAAACCCCTATCCAGAAGCCTAAGGTTGAGTTTCTCACCTAATCTTCTACAAACAGCCCACGCGCATACATCCTTGAATCGAGGCTTGTATCATTTTGGTATCAGAGCTTAAAGCTCCTAAACCAGGTTTTTTCTATCCTTTTGCTTGTCTTATTTATAGTTCTTGCATTAGTTTAAGTCGTATTCAAGAAAAATCAAAAAAACAACATCAAACTCCAAACCGAGTGCATCTAGCCTCCTACGTGTATCACTAGGGTTTAGGTTCACTTTTGCATTATCATTCACGTTTTCCTTTTTGTTTAAGTCATATTTCCTTTATTTTTTAAGTTTAATTAAAAAGAAAAGAAAAAGAAAATAGAAAAGATACTAAAAGAATTCGAATTGGACAGCTAGCACAAGTTGTCTAGGAAGTTTCCTTTTTTTCGAATTTTCTTTCTTTAGAATTTTTCCTTTTTGCATTTTTTCAAACCACATATAAAAAGAAAACTCTCCTAATAATTTAGGGGCACCCTAATTGTCTTCTTTCTTTGTAGCACACATGGGAGAAGAGAATAGAGACGCAGCTGAAGCCATGATGGCCATGTTCACCACACTCCAAACACAACTCGCATCCATAGGCGAGAGGTTGGAGCGCGTGGAGAGACCAGTAAGATTCCAGGCCATAAGGCACGTGAGAGCTGAGCCAGATCGTCCTGAGGGTCCTGAGTACCTTAGGACACGGCACGAACAGGAGGAACCCCAGCCAGATGGAGATGAGGACACGCAACCTCATAACTATCACCATAGGCCGAGAGGACCTCCACGGCAACCAGAGGCAGAAGATGATGGCTTTGAGCCGTATGGTCTTCACCAGAGACCAAGAATGCATCCTAGACGTCATGAGGATGGAGATGAACACACCTATAACCGGGTAATTCATCCTGATGTTAAACTAACTCCTCCAACTTTTGCAGGAAAAGTAGACCCCGAGGCTTACCTAGATTGGGAGAAACGAATGGATCATATCTTTGATCACTACAACCAACCAGGACCTAGGAGAGTCTCAATGGCAGTAGCACAACTCACGGACAATGCCCTCATCTGGTGGGATCGTGAGGTATCTGACAGAAGGAGGAGGAGAATGAGACCCGTAGACTCATGGGTCGACATGAAAGACCTCATGCGACAAAGGTATGTTCCACCTTACTTTCATAGGGATTTGCAGCGACGTTTTCGTACTCTTAAGCAGGGTACCAGATCAGTAGAGGAGTACTATGAAGAGTTCGAGAGGTTAAGGAACAGATTGGAGCTCAATGATGATGAAGAAGCATTGATGGCACAATTCTTGGATGGACTCCAAGAAAGGATCAGCTGCAAGGTGGAGAGGCAAATCTACAACGACTTCAAGGACTTGTTCCACCTATCTGTGCAAGCTGAACAGCACATCAAACGTAAGAGCCAAGACATCGCAGCAAGCCTAAGACACCTTGGGCACCAAGCAACATGCCCAAGACAGTGGACAAAGGCAAAAGCGTAGAGATCGAGTCAAGGTTCAAGAGCAAGCCTCCTGAACCCACCCGTGACCAGAGAGAGCCTGGTAAGTCTTCTAACCCTAAAAGATCACGTGACATAACTTGTTTCAAGTGCAGGGGACGTGGACACATCTCAAGGGAGTGCCCAAACAACCGAGTCATGCTGTTTACGGAGGCAGGAGAGTATGAGTCCCAAGATGAAGAGGACTATGAACCAGAAGGAGAGTATGGTGACATTGAGTACCCTGATGTGGGGAAGTGCTGGTCACTAGGCGTATCCTCAGTGCAATGGTGGATCCTTCAGAGACCATCCAAAGGGAGAACATCTTCCACAGCCGTTGCACCATCAAGGGAAAGGTATGTAACCTCATCATAGATGGTGGTTCTTGCACTAACGTTGCTAGTGCGTATATGGTTCATAAGCTAGGTCTAGAGAGGACACGGCATCCTCGACCATATAGACTGAGATGGCTCGATGACAAAGTGGAGCTAAAGATCCATGAACAAGTCATTGTACCATTCAGTGTGGGCAAGTACCAGGATCAAGTCGTGTGCGACGTGGTGCCCATGCAAGCTGGCCATCTTCTGCTAGGAAGACCATGGCAGTTTGACAAAGAGACCAGGCATGATGGCCGAACCAATCTATACACCTTCGTGCATGACAAGAGAAAGGTCAGCCTAGCTCCTCTTACACCTGCCCAAGTATATGAGCTACAACTCCAAATGAGTAAGGAAAAGAAACTTGTCAAGTCTAACTTTCTTATTCAACCTAGTCATGTCCGGAGAGCTTAAGCCTCGAAGGACTTAATGTTACTAATGGTTTTCAAGGAAGTGTTGAGTATAGAACAGGGACAGGTAGAGCTACCTCATGAAGTAGCAACACTCCTCAACAAATTCCAGGATGTATTTCCAGAGGAGATACCAGCAGGCTTGCCTCCTTTACGTGGCATAGAACATCAGATTGATCTAGTGCCCAGCAGCCCTGCCCAACCGGCCAGCCTACCGGATGAGTCCAGAGGAGTCCAAGGAACTTGAGAAGCAAGTCAAGGAGCTCCTGGAGAAAGGATATGTTCGAGAGAGCCTCAGTCCATGTGCTGTACCAGTGCTACTAGTGCCCAAGAAGGATGGGACTTGGCGCATGTGCGTGGACTGCCGAGCAATCAACAACATCACAGTCAAGTATAGGCATCCGATACCACGACTGGATGATATGCTAGATGAGCTGAGTGGAGCCACGGTCTTCTCCAAGATAGACCTCAAAAGTGGATACCACCAGGTAAGAATGAAGGAAGGTGATGAGTGGAAAAACTGCTTTCAAGACAAAGCAAGGACTCTACGAGTGGACAGTCATGCCATTTGGCTTGACTAATGCCCCAAGCACCTTCATGCGCCTTATGAACCAAGTTCTTAGGGCGTACATCAGTAAGTTCGTAGTAGTTTATTTTGATGACATACTTGTTTATAGTAAGTGCCTACGGGAACACCTAACACATCTTGAGATGGTCCTTAAAACCCTTCAACAAGAAGAGCTTTATGCCAATCTCAAGAAGTGCACCTTTTGTACTGATAAGCTTGTCTTTTTAGGTTTTGTTGTGAGTTCACAGGGCCTACAGGTTGATGAAGAGAAGATTCGAGCCATACAAGAATGGCCAACACCAGGAAACATCAGCCAAGTGAGGAGCTTCCACGGACTGGCCAGCTTCTATAGGAGATTCGTGCCCAACTTCAGCAGTATTGCCTCACCACTGACGGCAGTAGTGAAGAAGAACGTGGGATTCAGCTGGGGAGAAGCTCAGGAGAAGGCATTCAAGGCCTTGAAGGACAGCCTTACACACGCACAAGTGCTAGTCCTTCCCGACTTCAACAAGACGTTTGAAGTGGAGTGTGATTCCTCTGGAATAGGCATAGGAGCAGTGCTAACCCAAGGAGGGAGACCAGTGGCATACTTCAGTGAGAAGCTAGGTGGTGCCTCACTGAACTACCCCACTTATGACAAGGAGCTTTATGCCCTTGTCCGAGCATTGGAGACTTGGCAGCATTACTTGCTGTCCAAGGAGTTTGTGATCCACACTGATCACGAGACTCTCAAACACCTCAGAGGGCAAACCAATCTCAAGAGGAGACATGCCAGGTGGATGGAGTTCATAGAGACCTTCCCGTACATCATCAAGTACAAGAAGGGCAAAGACAATGTGGTAGCCGATGCACTATCAAGGAGGTTTGCCTTGATATCAACCATGGAGGCAAAGGTCCTAGGATTCGATCACATCAAGGATCTATACAAGGATGATCCTGACCTTGCTGAGGGCTACAAGGAGTGTAGCACAGGGAGTCATGGCAAGTTTTACATCCATGAGGATTCTTGTTCCGAGAGAGAAGGCTGTGCATACCACAAGGATCATTAAGGGAGCTTATCATCCGAGAAGCTCATGGAGGAGGACTCATGGGCCATTTTGGTGTCGACAAGACTCTAGCAGTGGTCAAGGAGCACTTCTACTGGCCACACATCAAGAGGACAGTAGAAGCACATTGTGCAAGATGCATTACTTGCAAGAAGGCAAAGTCCCGAGTGCAACCTCACGGGTTGTATCTCCCACTGCCCATACCAACACATCCATGGGTGGACATCTCGATGGATTTTGTTCTAGGTCTGCCCAAGATCAACCACAAAGATGCAATCTTTGTAGTGGTGGACAGATTCTCCAAGATGGCACATTTCATCCCATGTGCCAATGTCAATGATGCCACACAAACAGCTGAGCTGTTCTTCAGGGAGATAGTACGGCTTCATGGAGTGCCAAGGACCATCGTATCAGATAGGGACACCAAGTTCCTCAGCCATTTCTGGAGGACCCTTTGGAGAAAACTAGGCACGAAGCTACTCTTCTCAACCACTTGCCATCCTCAAACCGATGGCCAAACTGAAGTTGTCAACAGGACCCTATCAACACTTCTCAGAACAACACTAGGGAAGAACCTAAAGACTTGGGTGGAGTGCCTGCCATTCATTGAGTTCGCCTACAACCGAGCCGTGCACTCAGCAACCAAGAAGACCCCATTTGAAGTGGTCTACGGCTTCAACCCTCTCACCCCATTGGAGCAAACACCACTGCCACCAGCTGAGATGACCAACCTTAACGGGGCATCCAAAGCAGAATTCATAAGGAGGTTACACCAGAAGGTAGCAGAGAACTTGGAGAAGAGGACTGGACAGTACGTGACTCATGCCAACAAAGGAAGAAAGGAGGTGATTTTTCAACCAGGCGATTGGGTGTGGCTACACCTACGGCAGGAGAGGTTCCCAAACCTAAGGAGTTCCAAGCTAGCACCAAGAGGAGATGGACCATTCAGAGTGCTCGAGAGGATCAACAACAACGCCTACCGGATCGAGCTGCCAGGTGAGTTTAATGTGTCCAATACGTTCAATGTTACTGACTTGGCCCCTTTCCATGCAGATGATCCAGTTTTGAGGACAAAACCTACTGAAGAGGGAGGGAATGATGAGGACATCAGGTCGTACATCCAGCCAGGAGACCAGACTGGCCGACCAGGAAGCTTGCCCGAGACAGCAGGACCATCTGGCGCGCCTGCCGGACCAGACAGTACCGTCGGACCCTCGACCTATAGGACCAGACCGGTCAACATCGCCGGCGGAGAGGCCCAAGCTTCCGGCACACTTGGTGGGGACGTGAATGACACCGCCGGTCCCCCTGATGACACCGCCGACTCCGGGATCAACTTGGCCGGTCCTGAAGTCATTCCGGCCAGTACCGCGCACAATCCAGCCGGTACAGGCCATCCAGCCGAGTACACGCGCACTTCCACTTCTACACAAGAGGACTCGGACCAAATGAGCTACCAGCTCCAGGAAATGCACTTAGAGGAAGTCTCAACACCAGTAGTACCTCAAGGAGCAATGACAAGAAGCAGATCAAGGGCGCTCTTCCACAAATTCAGCCTATGGGTCAACAAGCTTCTAGAAGAAGATCGACTAAGGACAATGGGCCAAAAATACAAGGAAGAGTCCAATAGCTTCTCAACAACACAAGGGACATCAGAGACTTGGGCTTTAGTGGCAAGAGAGGTCAAGGCCCAGAGATTTGTAACCATACTCCAAGTCGAAGACTAGGAGCAAGCGCGTGCATGCCACAAGGACGGCCACCTTCCATTTCTTGGCCGTGAGGTGAGTTAAGGTAAGTTTACATTCAATATATGCCTCTTTCTGTTTTGCAGGGTAGGATCTAGTTGCTTTACATTTTGAGTCAAGAACATTTTAGGAATAGGTCCTTTTTCGGTTATGCACTTTTGTATCTTTTCCTTTTGTGCACTTTTGTAAACTTTCCTTTTATTTGTTTGAGTCGACCCTAGAAGGTCAAGCTGTCGAGCATATTAATAAGGCTCCTTCCAGCATTGTAGTTCGACAACCTTTTGATTATTAATAAAGTAGAACTTTTTCCTACAAGTTTTCTCTCTAAGAATCTTGTGCGCTTAGAACCTAGTTGAGACCAGCCCTCCTAGCTCTAAGTTTGTGATTTATCACGAGGTTCATCACCCTCGTGTGGTTCACTTCACCCTTCCATCGTTTACCAACCAGAAAACCCCTATCCAGAAGCCTAAGGTTGAGTTTCTCACCTAATCTTCTACAAACAGCCCACGCGCATACATCCTTGAATCAAGGCTTGTATCATTTTGGTATCAGAGCTTAAAGCTCCTAAACCAGGTTGTTTCTATCCTTTTGCTTGTCTTATTTATAGTTCTTGCATTAGTTTAAGTCGTATTCAAGAAAAATCAAAAAAACAACATCAAACTCCAAACCGAGTGCATCTAGCCTCCTACGTGTATCACTAGGGTTTAGGTTCACTTTTGCATTATCATTCACGTTTTCCTTTTTGTTTAAGTCATATTTCCTTTATTTTAAGTTTAATTAAAAAGAAAAGAAAAAGAAAATAGAAAAGATACTAAAAGAATTCGAATTGGACAGCTAGCACAAGTTGTCTAGGAAGTTTCCTTTTTTTCGAATTTCCTTTCTTTAGAATTTTTCCTTTTGCATTTTTTCAAACCACATATAAAAAGAAAACTCTCCTAATAATTTAGGGGCACCCTAATTGTCTTCTTTCTTTGTAGCACACATGGGAGAAGAGAATAGAGACGCAGCTGAAGCCATGATGGCCATGTTCACCACACTCCAAACACAACTCGCATCCATAGGCGAGAGGTTGGAGCGTGGAGAGACCAGTAAGATTCCAGGCCATAAGGCACGTGAGAGCTGAGCCAGATCGTCCTGAGGGTCCTGAGTACCTTAGGACACGGCACGAACAGGAGGAACCCCAGCCAGATGGAGATGAGGACACGCAACCTCATAACTATCACCATAGGCCGAGAGGACCTCCACGGCAACCAGAGGCAGAAGATGATGGCTTTGAGCCATATGGTCTTCACCAGAGACCAAGAATGCATCCTAGACGTCATGAGGATGGAGATGAACACACCTATAACGGGTAATTCATCCTGATGTTAAACTAACTCCTCCAACTTTTGCAGGAAAAGTAGACCCCGAGGCGTACCTAGATTGGGAGAAGCGAATGGATCATATCTTTGATCACTACAACCAACCAGGACCTAGGACAGTCTCAATGGCAGTGGCACAACTCACGGACAATGCCCTCATCTGGTGGGATCGTGAGGTATCTGACAGAAGGAGGAAGAGAATGAGGCCCGTAGACTCATGGGTCGACATGAAAGACCTCATCGACAAAGGTATGTTCCACCTTACTTTCATAGGGATTTGCAACGACGTTTTCGTACTCTTAAGCAGGGTACCAGATCAGTAGAGGAGTACTATGAAGAGTTTGAGAGGTTAAGGAACAGATTGGAGCTCAATGATGATGAAGAAGCATTGATGGCGCAATTCTTGGATGGACTCCAAGAAAGGATCAGCTGCAAGGTGGAAGGCAAATCTACAACGACTTCAAGGACTTGTTCCACCTATCTGTGCAAGCTGAACAGCACATCAAACGTAAGAGCCAAGACATCCGCAGCAAGCCTAAGACACCTTGGGCACCAAGCAACATACCTAAGACAGTGGACAAAGGCAAAAGCGTGGAGATCGAGTCAAGGTTCAAGAGCAAGCCTCCTGAACCCACCCGTGACCAGAGAGAGCCTGGTAAGTCTTCTAACCCTCAAAGATCACGTGACATAACTTGTTTCAAGTGCAGGGGACGTGGACACATCTCAAGGGAGTGCCCAAACAACCGAGTCATGCTGATTATGGAGGCAGGAGAGTATGAGTCCCAAGATGAAGAGGACTATGAACCAGAAGGAGAGTATGGTGACATTGAGTACCCTGATGTTGGGGAAGTGCTGGTCACTAGGCGTATCCTCAGTGCAATGGTGGATCCTTCAGAGACCATCCAAAGGGAGAACATCTTCCACAGCCGTTGCACCATCAAAGGAAAGGTATGTAACCTCATCATAGATGGTGGTTCTTGCACTAACGTTGCTAGTGCGTATATGGTTCATAAGCTAGGTCTAGAGAGGACACGGCATCCTCGACCATATAGACTGAGATGGCTCGATGACAAAGTGGAGCTAAAGATCCATGAACAAGTCATTGTACCATTCAGTGTGGGCAAGTACCAGGATCAAGTCGTGTGTGACGTGGTGCCCATGCAAGCTGGCCATCTTCTGCTAGGAAGACCATGGCAGTTTGACAAAGAGACCAGGCATGATGGCCGAACCAATCTATACACCTTCGTGCATGACAAGAGAAAGGTCAGCCTAGCTCCTCTTACCACCTGCCCAAGTACATGAGCTACAACTCCAAATGAGTAAGGAAAAGAAACTTGTCAAGTCTAACTTTCTTATTCAACCTAGTCATGTCCGGAGAGCTTAAGCCTCGAAGGACTTAATGTTACTAATGGTTTTCGAGGAAGTGTTGAGCATAGAACAGGGACAGGTAGAGCTACCTCATGAAGTAGCAACACTCCTCAACAAATTCCAGGATGTATTTCCAGAGGAGATACCAGCAGGCTTGCCTCCTTTACGTGGCATAGAACATCAGATTGATCTAGTGCCCGGAGCAGCCCTGCCCAACCGGCCAGCCTACCGGATGAGTCCAGAGGAGTCCAAGGAACTTGAGAAGCAAGTCAAGGAGCTCCTGGAGAAAGGATATGTTCGAGAGAGCCTCAGTCCATGTGCTGTACCAGTGCTACTAGTGCCCAAGAAGGATGGAACTTGGCGCATGTGCGTGGACTGCCGAGCAATCAACAACATCACAGTCAAGTATAGGCATCCAATACCACGACTGGATGACATGCTAGATGAGCTGAGTGGAGCCACGGTCTTCTCCAAGATAGACCTCAAAAGTGGATACCACCAGGTAAGAATGAAGGAAGGTGATGAGTGGAAAACCGCTTTCAAGACAAAGCAAGGGCTCTACGAGTGGACAGTCATGCCATTTGGCTTGACTAATGCCCCAAGCACCTTCATGCGCCTTATGAACCAAGTTCTTAGGGCGTACATCAGTAAGTTCGTAGTAGTTTACTTTGATGACATTTTGGTTTATAGTAAGTGCCTACGGGAACACCTCACACATCTTGAGATGGTCCTTAAAACCCTTCGACAAGAAGAGCTTTATGCCAATCTCAAGAAGTGCACCTTTTGTACTGATAAGCTTGTCTTTTTAGGTTTTGTTGTAAGTTCACAGGGCCTACAGGTTGATGAAGAGAAGATTCGAGCCATACAAGAATGGCCAACACCAGGCAACATCAGCCAAGTGAGGAGCTTCCACGGACTGGCCAGCTTCTATAGGAGATTCGTGCCCAACTTCAGCAGTATTGCCTCACCACTGACGGCAGTAGTGAAGAAGAACGTGGGATTCAGCTGGGGAGAAGCTCAGGAGAAGGCATTCCAAGGCCTTGAAGGACAGCCTTACACACGCACAAGTGCTAGTCCTTCCCGACTTCAACAAGACGTTTGAAGTGGAGTGTGATGCCTCTGGAATAGGCATAGGAGCAGTGCTAACCCAAGGAGGGAGACCAGTGGCATACTTCAGTGAGAAGCTAGGTGGTGCCTCACTGAACTACCCCACTTATGACAAGGAGCTTTATGCCCTTGTCCGAGCATTGGAGACTTGGCAGCATTACTTGCTGTCCAAGGAGTTTGTGATCCACACTGATCACGAGACTCTCAAACACCTCAGAGGGCAAACCAATCTCAAGAGGAGACATGCCAGGTGGATGGAGTTCATAGAGACCTTCCTGTACATCATCAAGTACAAGAAGGGCAAAGATAATGTGGTAGCCGATGCACTATCAAGGAGGTTTGCCTTGATATCAACCATGGAGCAAAGGTCCTAGGATTCGAGCACATCAAGGATCTATACAAGGATGATCCTGACCTTGCTGAGAGCTACAAGGAGTGTAGCACAGGGAGTCATGGCAAATCCTACATCCATGAGGATTCTTGTTCCGAGAAAGAAGGCTGTGCATACCACAAGGATCACTAAGGAAGCTTATCATCCGAGAAGCTCATGGAGGAGGACTCATGGGCCACTTTGGTGTCGACAAGACTCTAGCAGTGGTCAAGGAGCACTTCTACTGGCCACGCATCAAGAGGACAGTAGAAGCACATTGTGCAAGATGCATTACTTGCAAGAAGGCAAAGTCCCGAGTGCAACCCCACGGGTTGTATCTCCCCCTGCCCATACCAACACATCCATGGGTGGACATCTCGATGGATTTTGTTCTAGGTCTGCCCAAGATCAACCACAAAGATGCAATCTTTGTAGTGGTGAACAGATTCTCCAAGATGGCACATTTCATCCCATGTGCCAATGTCAATGATGCCACGCAAACAGCTGAGCTGTTCTTCAGGGAGATAGTACGGCTTCATGGAGTGCCAAGGACCATCGTATCAGACAGAGACACCAAATTCCTCAGCCATTTCTGGAGGACCCTTTGGAGAAAACTAGGCACGAAGCTACTCTTCTCAACCACTTGCCATCCTCAAACCGATGGCCAAACTGAAGTTGTCAACAGGACCCTATCAACTCTTCTCAGAACAACACTAGGGAAGAACCTAAAGACTTGGGTGGAGTGCCTGCCATTCATTGAGTTCGCCTACAACCGAGCCGTGCACTCAGCAACCAAGAAGACACCATTTGAAGTAGTATACGGCTTCAACCCTCTCACCCATTGGAGAAAACGCCACTGGCACCAGCAGAGATGAGCAACCTGAACGGAGCATCCAAGGCAGAGTTCATAAAGAAGTTACACCAGAAGGTAGCAGAAAACTTGGAGAAGAGGACCGGACAGTACGTGACTCATGCCAACAAGGGAAGAAAGGAGGTGATCTTTCAACCAGGCGATTGGGTGTGGCTACACCTCGGCAGGAGAGGTTCCCAAACCTAAGGAGTTCCAAGCTAGCACCAAGAGGAGATGGACCATTCAGAGTGCTCGAGAGGATCAACAACAACGCCTACCGGATCGAGCTTCCAGGTGAGTTTAATGTGTCCAATACGTTTAATGTCACTGACTTGGCCCCTTTCCATGCAGATGATCCAGTTTGAGGACAAAACCTACTGAAGAGGGAGGGAATGATGAGGACATCAGGTCGTACATCCGATTGCCCGAGCTTGCCGAGACAGGGACCATCTGGCACGCCTGCCGGACCAGGCAGTACCGCGGACCCTCGACCTATAGGACCAGACCGGTCAACATCGTGGAGAGGCCCAAGCTTCCGGCACACTTGGTGGGGACGTGAATGACACCGCCGGTCCCCCTGATGACACCGCCGACTCCGGGATCAACTTGGCCGGTCCTGAAGTCATTCCGGCCAGTACCGCGCACAGTCCAGCCGGTACAGGCGATCCAGCCGAGTACACGCGCACTTCCACTTCTACACAAGAGGACTCGGACCAAATGAGCTACCAGCTCCAGGACATGCACTTAGAGGAAGTCTCAACACCAGTAGTACCTCAAGGAGCAATGACAAGAAGCAGATCAAGGGCGCTCTTCCACAAATTCAGCCTATGGGTCAACAAGCTTCTAGAAGAAGATCGACTAAGGACAATGGGCCAAAAATACAAGGAAGAGTCCAATAGCTTCTCAACAACACAAGGGACATCAGAGACTTGGGCTTTAGTGGCAAGAGAGGTCAAGGCCCAGAGATTTGTAACCCTACTCCAAGTCGAAGACTAGGAGCAAGGCGCGTGCATGCCACAAGGACGGCCACCTTCCATTTCTTGGCCGTGAGGTGAGTTAAGGTAAGTTTACATTCGAATATATGCCTCTTTCTGTTTTGCAGGGTAGGATCTAGTTGCTTTACATTTTTGAGTCAAGAACATTTTAGGAATAGGTCCTTTTTCGGTTATACACTTTTGTATCTTTTCCTTTTGTGCACTTTTGTAAACTTTCCTTTTATTTGTTTGAGTCGACCCTAGAAGGTCAAGCTGTCGAGCATATTAATAAGGCTCCTTCCAGCATTGTAGTTCGACAACCTTTTTGATTATTAATAAAGTAGAACTTTTTCCTACAAGCTTTCTCTCAAGAGACTTGTGCGCTTAGAACCTAGTTGAGACCAGCCCTCCTAGCTCTAAGTTTGTGATTTATCACGAGGTTCATCACCCCTCGTGTGGTTCACTTCACCCTTCCATCGTTTACCAACCAGAAAACCCCTATCCAGAAGCCTAAGGTTGAGTTTCTCACCTAATCTTCTACAAACAGCCCACGTGCATACATCCTTGAATCAAGGCTTGTATCACATGTCCACACTAAATCCTTCCTAACTTTTGATTTAGAGTTGAAAATGACAAGAATCGAACGCGCTTGTTAAAGTAGATCAATTTTATATATTGTGCCAAATTTTAATAATGAAGCAGCCGAGAAAAAGCCTCCAAGTAATCCATTGTATCCCAAACTGCATGATGTCATACATTATGCTTCATTTATAAGCCTTTACACTAGGAGCACCAATGATTAGTTTAAAATGATCATTTTAACTGAATTTGTATTTAGTGTCAGAATGACACCAATCCAATGCCTACGTTAAGCTAGCTCAGTTTTCTATATTGTGATAAAATTTAACACCAAAATAGCTACAACAAAACCTCTAAGTAATCCCATACTTCCCAAACTTCGTGATGCCATGCATTATGGTTCATTTGTAAACCTTTGCTCAATGAGCACCAATGATCAGATTGCAATGCTCAAATTAACTAGCCAATAACCTCTACATGTCTGCACTAATCGCCCGTAAAATCTAACTTAGAGTTTAGAATGACACGAATCCAACGCTCACGTTAAGCTAGATCAATTTTCTATATTTTTGCACAATTTAAGACTGAAATAATTAGGACAAAGCCTCCGAGTAATACAATGTATCCTAAACTGCGTGATGCCATGCATTATGCATCATTTGTAAACATTTTCTCAATGAGCACCAATGATCTGATTAGAATGATCATTTTAACTAGTTGATCAACTTGACTTGTCCTCACTAAATCGTCTTTAACATTTGATTTAGAGCTCAAAATTACATGAATCTAACGCCCACGTTAATCTACCTCAATTTTCAATATTGTGACAACATTTGAAACTGAAAGTCCTACGACAAAGCCTCCAAGTAATCCAATGTATCCCAAACTCTGCGATGCCATGCATTATGCTTCATTTATAAGTTTTACTCAAGGAGAACCAATTATCAAATTAGAATGACCAGTTTAATTGGGCAATCAACTTGACTTGTCCACACTAAATCGTCCATAACTTTGGTTTTACAGTTCAGAATGACATGAATCTAACGCCCACATTAATCTAGTTCAATTTTGTATATTGTGATAAAATTAAACACCGAAATAGCTACAAAAAAACTTCCAGGTAATTCAATCTATCCTAAACTTCCTGATGCCATGCATTATGCTTCATCTGTAAACCTTTACTCAATGAGCACCAATGCTCAATTAAACTAGCCGATAAACTTGACATGCATGCAGTAAATAATCTGTAACTTTTGATTTAGAGTTCAGAATGACATGAATCCATCACCCACGTTAATCTAGCTTAATTTTCTATAATGTCACAAAATTTAAGACAGGAATATCTACGACAAAGCCTCCTACTAATCGAATGTATCCCAAACTACGTGATGTCATGGATCATGCTTCATTTATAAGCCTTTATTCAAGGATCACCAATGATTATTTTAGAATGATCACTTTAACTGGCCAATGAACTTGCCATGTCCGCACTAAATTCTATGTAACTTTTGATTTAAAGTTTGGAATGACACGAATCCAACCCCACGATAAGCTAGCTCAATATTCTATATTATGACAAAATTTAAGAACGAAATAGCTACGACAAAGCCTCCAAGGAATCCAATATATCCTAAAATGCATGATGCCATGCATTATGCTTCATTTATAAGCCTTTACTCAAGGACCACCAATGATCAACTTGACATGTCCACATTAAATATCTTTTTAGAATGATCACTTTAACTGGCCAATCAACTTGATATGTCCGCCCGAAATCTTTTGCAACTTTTGATTTAGAGTTCAAAATGACAAGAATCCAACGCGCATGTTAAAGTAGCTCAATTTTATATATTGTGCCAAAATTAAATAATGAAATAGCCGAGACAAAGCCTACAAGTAATCCATTGTATCCCAAACTGCATGATGTCATGCATTATGCTTCATTTATAAGCCTTTACACTAGGAGCACCAATGATTAGTTTAAAATGATCATTTTAGCTGAATTTTTATTTAGAGTCAGAATGACACGAATCCAATGCCTACGTTAAACTAGCTTAATTTTGCTATATTTTGATAAAATTTAACACCAAAATAGCTACGAAAAAACCTCCGAGTAATTCAATCTATCCTAAACTGCGTGATGCCATGCATTATGCTTCATCTGTAAACCTTTGCTCAATGAGCACCAATGCTCAATTTAGAATGATCGATTTAACTAGCCGATAAACTTTACATGTCTGCATTAAATCGTCTACAACTTTTGATTTAGAGTTCAGAATGACATGAATCCAACACCCATGTTAAGCTAGCTTAATTTTCTATAATGTCACAAAATTTAAGACAGGAATATCTACGACAAAGCCTCCTACAAATCGAATGTATCCCAAACTACATGTTGTCATGGATCATGGTTCATTTATAATCCTTTATTCAAGGATCACCAATGATTATTTTAGTATGATCACTTTAACTGGCCAATGAACTTGCCATGTCCGCACTAAAATTTTTGTTACTTTTGATTTAAAGTTTGGAATGACACGAATTCAACCCCACGATAAGCTTGCTCAATATTCTATACTGTGACAAAATTTAAGAAAGAAATAGCTACGACAAAGCCTCCCAAGGAATCAAATCTATCCCAAAAAACTTGATGCCAGGCATTATGCTTCATTTGTAAACCTTTGCTCATTGAGCACCTATGATCAGTTGAGAATGATCATTTTAACTAGCTGATCAACTTGTCATGTCCACACTAAATTGTCATTAACATTTGATTTAGAGATGAAGAGGACATGAATCCAGCGGCCACATTAATCTAGCTTAATTTTCAATATTGTGACAACATTTGAGAGTGAAACAGCTACCACAAAGCCTTCAAGTAATCCAATATATCCTAAAATGCGTAATGCCATGCATTATGCTTCATTTATAAGCCATTACTCAAGGACCACCAATGATCAACTTGACATGTCCGCATTAAAGATCTTTTTAAAATGATCACTTTAACTGGCCAATCAACTTGACATGTCCGCAATAAATCTTTCCTCACTTTTGATTTAGAGTTCAAAATGACAAGAATCGAACGCACATGTTAAAGTAGCTCAATTTTATATATTGTGCCAAATTTAAGTAATGAAGCAGCCGTGACAAAGCCTCCGAGTAATCCATTGTATCCCAAACTGCATGATGTCATGCATTATGCTTCATTTATAAGCCTTTACACTAGGAGCACCAATGATTAGTTTAAAATGATCATTTTAACTGAATTTAGATTTAGTGTCAGAATGACACGAATCCAATGCCTACGTTAAGCTAGCTCAGTTTTCCATATTGTGATAAAATTTAACACCAAAATAGCTACAACAAAACCTCTAAGTAATCCCATATATCCCAAACTGCGTGATGCCATGCATTATGGTTCATTTGTAAACCTTTGCTCAATGAGAACCAATGATCAGCTTGCAATGCTCAATTTAACTAGCCAATAAACTCTACATGTCTGCACTAATCGCCCGTAAAATCTAACCGAGAGTTTAGAATGACACGAATCCAACGCTCATGTTAAGCTAGATCAATTTTCTCTATTTTTGCACAATTTATGACTGAAATAGTTAGGAAAAAGCCTCCGTGTAATCCAATGTATCCTAAACTACGTGATGCCATGCATTATGCATCATTTGTAAACATTTTCTCAATGAGCACCAATAATCTGTTTAGAACGATCATTTTAACTAGTTGATCAACTTTACTTGTCCTCACTAAATTGTCTTTAACGTTTGATTTAGAGCTCAAAAATACTTGAATCTAACGCCCACGTTAATCTACATAAATTTTCAATATTGTGACAACATTTGAAACTGAAAGTCCTACGACAAAGCCTCTAAGTAATCCAATGTATCCCAAACTCTGTGATGCCATGCATTAGGCTTAATTTATAAGGTTTTACTCAAGGAGAACCAATGATCAAATTAGAATGACCAGTTTAATTGGGCAATCAGCTTGACATGTCCACACTAAATCGTCCATAACTTTTGTTTTACAGTTCAGAATGACACGAATCTAACGCCCACATTAATCTAGCTCAATTTTTTAAATTGTGATAAAATTAAAGACCGAAATAGCTACGAAAATACCTCCAAGTGATTCAATCTATCCTAAACTACGTGATGCCATGCTTTATGCTTCATCTGTAAACATTTGCTCAATGAGCACCAATGCTCAATTTAGAATGATCGATTTAACTAGCCGATAAACTTGACATGTCTGCATTAAATTGTCTGTAACTTTTGATTCACAGTTCAGAATGACATGAATCCAACACCCACGTTAAGCTAGCATAATTTTCTATAATGTCACAAAATTTAAGACAGGAATACCTACGACAAAGCCTCCTACCAATCGAATGTATCCTAAACTACGTGATGTCATCGATCATGCTTCATTTATAAGCCTTTATTCAAGGATCACCAATGTTTATTTTAGAATGATCACTTTAACTGGCCAACGAACTTGCCATGTCTGCACTAAATTGTATGTAACTTTTATTTTAAGTTTGGAATGACACGAATCCAACCCCATGATAAGCTTGCTCAATATTCTATATTGTGACAAAATTTAAGAACAAAATAGCTACGACAAAGCCTCCAAGGAATCCAATCTATCCCAAACAACTTGATGCCATGCATTATGCTTCATTTGTAAACCTTTGCTCATAGAGCACCAATGATCAGTTGAGAATGATCATTTTAAATAGCTGACCAACTTGTCATGTCCACACTAAATTGTCATTAATATTTGACTTAGAGATGAAAAGGACTTGAATCCAGCGGCCACTTTAATCTAGCACAATTTTCAATATTGTGACAACATTTGAGAGTGAAAGAGCTACCACAAAGCCTTCAAGTAATCCAATATATCCTAAAATGTGTGATGCCATGCATATGCTTCATTTATAAGCCTTTACTCAAGGACCACCAATGATCAACTTGACATGTCCGCATTAAAGACCTTTTTAGAATGATCACTTTAACTGGCCAATCAACTTGACATGTCCGCACTAAATCTTTCCTGAGTTTTGATTTAGAGTTCAAAAGGACAAGAAGCGAACGCGCATGTTAAAGTAGTTCAATTTTATATATTGTGCCAAATTTAAGTAATGAAGCAGACGAGACAAAGCCTCCAAGTAATCCATTGTATCCCAAACTGCATGATGTCATGCATTACGCTTCATTTATAAGCCTTTACACTAGGAGCACCAATGATTAGTTTAAAATGATCATTTTAACTGAATTTGGATTTAGTGTCAGAATGACACGAATCCAATGTCTACGTTAAGCTAGCTCAGTTTTCTATAATGTGATAAAATTTAACACCAAAATAGCTACAACAAAACCTCTAAGTAATCCCATATATCCCAAATTGCGTGATGCCATGCATTATGGTTCATTTGTAAACCTTTTCTCAATGAGCACCAATGATCAGTTTGCAATGCTGAATTTAACTAGCCAATAAACTCTACATGTCTGCACTAATCACCCGTAAAATCTAACTTAGAGTTTAGAATGACACGAATCCAACGCTCATGTTAAGCTAGATCAATTTTCTATATTTTGGCACAATTAAGACTGAAATAGTTAGGACAAAGCCTCCAAGTAATCCAATGTATCCTGAACTGCGTGATGCCATGCATTATGCATCATTTGTAAACATTTTCTCAATGAGCACCAATGATCTGTTTAGAATGATCATTTTAACTAGTTGATCAACTTGACTTGTCCTCAACAAATCGTCTTTTACATTTGATTTAGAGCTCAAAATGATATGAATCTAACGCCCACGTTAATGTACCTCAATTTTCAATATTATGACAACATTTGAAACTGAAAGTCCTACCACAAAGCCTCCAAGTAATCCAATGTATCCCAAACTCTGCGATGCCATGCGTTATGCTTCATTTACAAGGTTTTACTCAAGGAGAACAAATGATCAAATTAGAATGACCAGTTTAATTGGGCAATCATCCTGACATGTCCACAGTAAATCGTCTATAACTTTTGATTTACAGTTCAGAATGACATGAATCTTATGCCCACATTAATCTAGCTCAATTTTCTATATTGTGATAAAATTTAAGACCAAAAAAGCTACGAAAAGACCTCCAAGTAATTCAATATATCCTAAATTGTGTGATGCCATGCATTATGCTTCATCTGTAAACCTTTGCTCAATGAGCACCAATGCTCAATTTAGAATGATCGATTTAACTAGCCGATAAACTTTACATGTCTCATTAAATCGTCTGCAGCTTTTGATTTAGAGTTCAGAATGACATGAATCCAACACCCACGTTAAGCTAGCTTAATTTTTTATAATGTCACAAAATTTAAGACAGGAATATCTACGACAAAGCCTCCTACTAATCGAATGTATCCCGAAATACGTATTGTCATGCATCATGGTTCATTTATAAGCCTTTATTCAAGGATCACCAATGATTATTTTAGAATGATCACTTTAACTGGCCAATGAACTTGCCATGTCCGCACTAAATTGTATGTAACTTTTGATTTAAAGTTTGGAATGATACGAATTCAACCCCACGAAAACCTAGCTCAATACTAAATACTGTGACAAAATTTAAGAACGAAATAGCTACGACAAAGCCTCCCAAGGAATCCAATCTATCCCGAAAAACTTGATGCCAGGCATTATGCTTCATTTGTAAACCTTTGCTCATTGAGCACCTATGATCAGTTGAGAATGATCATTTTAACTAGCTGATCAACTTGTCATGTCCACAGTAAATTGTCAGTAATATTTGATTTAGAGCTGAAAAGGACATGAATCCAGCAGCCACGTTAATCTAGCTCAATTTTCAATATTGTGACGACATTTGAGAGTGAAAGAGCTACCACAAAGCCTTCAAGTAATCCAATATATCCTAAAATGCGTGATACCATGCATTATGCTTCATTTATAAGCCATTACTCAAGGACCACCAATGATCAACTTGACATGTCCGCATTAAAGATCTTTTTAGAATGATCACTTTAACTGGCCAATCAACTTGACATGTCCGCAATAAATCTTTCCTGACTTTTGATTTAGAGTTCTAAATGACAAGAATCGAACGCACATGTTAAAGTAGCTCAATTTTATATATTGTGCCAAATTTAAGTAATGAAGCAGCCGAGACAAAGCCTCCGAGTAATCCATTGTATCCCAAACTGCATGATGTCATGCATTATGCTTCATTTATAAGCCTTTACACTATGAGCACCAATGATTAGTTTAAAATGATCATTTTAACTGAATTTAGATTTAGTGTCAGAATGACACGAATCCAATGCCTACGTTAAGCTAGCTCAGTTTTACATATTGTGATAAAATTTAACACCAAAATAGCTACAACAAAACCTCTAAATAATCCCATATATCCCAAACTGCGTGATGCCATGCATTATGGTTCATTTGTAAACCTTTGCTCAATGAGCACCAATGATCAGTTTGCAATGCTCAATTTAACTAGCCAATAAACTCTACATGTCTACACTAATCGCCCGTAAAATCTAACCTAGAGTTTAGAATGACACGAATCCAACGCTCACGTTAAGCTAGATCAATTTTCTATATTTTGGCACAATTTAAGACTGAAATAGTTAGGACAAAGCCTCCGAGTAATCCAATGTATCCTGAACTGTGTGATGCCATGCATTATGCATCATTTGTAAACATTTTCTCAATGAGCACCAATGATCTGTTTAGAATGATCATTTTAACTAGTTGATCAACTTGACTTGTCCTCACCAAATCGTCTTTTACATTTGATTTAGAGCTCAAAATGATATGAATCTAACGCCCACGTTAATGTACCTCAATTTTCAATATTATGACAACATTTGAAACTGAAAGTCCTACGACAAAGCCTCCAAGTAATCCAATGTATCCCAAACTCTGCGATACCATGCGTTATGCTTCATTTACAAGGTTTTACTCAAGGAGAACCAATGATCAAATTAGAATGACCAGTTTAATTGGGCAATCATCCTGACATGTCCACAGTAAATCGTCTATAACTTTTGATTTACAGTTCAGAATGACACGAATCTTATGCCCACATTAATCTAGCTCAATTTTCTATATTGTGATAAACTTTAAGACCAAAAAAGCTACGAAAAGACCTCCAAGTAATTCAATCTATCATAAATTGCGTGATGCCATGCATTATGCTTCATCTGTAAACCTTTGCTCAATGAGCACCAATGCTCAATTTAGAATGATCGATTTAACTAGCCGATAAACTTTACATGTCTCATTAAATCGTCTGCAGCTTTTGATTTAGAGTTCAGAATGACATGAATCCAACACCCACGTTAAGCTAGCTTAATTTTCAATAATATCACAAAATTTAAGACAGGAATATCTACGACAAAGCCTCCTACTAATCGAATGTATCCCAAACTACGTATTGCCATGGATCATGGTTCATTTATAAGCCTTTATTCAAGGATCACCAATGATTATTTTAGAATGATCACTTTAACTGGCCAATGAACTTGCCATGTCCGCACTAAATTGTATGTAACTTCTGATTTAAAGTTTTGAATGATACCAATTCAACACCACGATAAGCTAGCTCAATATTCTATACTGTGACAAAATTTAAGAACGAAATAGCTACGACAAAGCCTCCCAAGGAATCCAATATATCCCGAAAAACTTGATGCCAGGCATTATGCTTCATTTGTAAACCTTTGCTCATTGAGCACCTATGATCAGTTGAGAATGATCATTTTAACTAGCTGATCAACTTGTCATGTCCACAGTAAATTGTCAGTAATATTTGATTTAGAGCTGAAAAGGACATGAATCCAGCAACCACGTTAATCTAGCTCAATTTTCAATATTGTGACAACATTTTAGAGTGATAGAGCTACCACAAAGCCTTCAAGTAATCCAATATATCCTAAAATGCGTGATACCATGCATTATGCTTCATTTATAAGCCTTTACTCAAGGACCACCAATGATCAACTTGACATGTCCGCATTAAAGATCTTTTTAGAATGATCACTTTAACTGGCCAATCAACTTGAAATGTCCGCACTTAATCTTTCGTAACTTTTGATTTAGAGATCAAAATGACAAGAATCCAATGCGCATGTTAAAGTAGCTCAATTTTATATATTGTGCCAAAATTTAATAATGAAATAGCCGAGACAAAGCCTCCAAGTAATCCATTGTATCCCAGACTGCCTGATGTCATGCATCATGCTTCATTTATAAGCCTCTACACTAGGAGCACCAATGATTAGTTTAAAATGATCATTTTAACTGAATTTTGATTTAGAGTCACAATGACACGAATCCAATGCCTACGTTAAGTTAGCTCAGTTTTCTATATTGTCATTAAGTTTAACACCAAATTAGCTACAACAAAACCTCTAAGTAAACCCATATATCCCAAACTGCGTGGTGCCATGCATTATGGTTCATTTGTAAACCTTTTCTCAATGAGCACCAACGATCAGTTTGGAAAGCTCAAATTAACTAGCCAATAAACTCTACGTGTCTGCACTAATCGCCTGTAAAGTCTGATTTAGAGTTCAGAATGACACGAATCCAAAGCTCACGTTAAGCTTGATCGATTTTCTATATTTTGGCAAAATTTAAGACTGAAATAGTTACGACAAAGCCTCCGAGTAATCCTATGTATCCTAAGCTGCGTGATGCCATGCATTATGCTTTATCTGTAAACATTTGCTCAATGAGCACCAATGCTTAATTTAGAATGATCGATTTAACTAGCCGATAAACTTGACATGTCTGCATTCAATTGTGTGTAACTTTTGATTTATAGTTCAGAATGACATGAATCCAACACCCTCATTAAGCTAGCTTAATTTTCTATAATGTCACAAAATTTAAGACAGGAATACCTACGACAAAGCCTCCTACTAATCGATTGTATCCCAAACTACGTGATGTCATGGATCATGCTTCATTTATAAGCCTTTATTCAAGGATCACCAATGACTATTTTAGAATGATCACTTTAACTGGCCAATGAACTTGCTATGTCCGCATTAAATTGTATGTAACTTTTGATTTAAAGTTTGGAATGACATGAATCCAACCCCACGATAAGCTTGCTCAATATTCAATATTGTGACTAAATGTAAGAACGAAATAGCTACGACAAAGCCTCCGAGGATTCCAATCTATCCCAAAACACATGATGCCATGCATTATGCTTCATTTGTAAACATTTGCTCATTGAGCACCAATGATCAGTTGAGAATGATCATTTTAACTAGCTGATCAACTTGTCATGTCCACACTGAATTCTCATTAATATTTGATTTAGAGATGAAAAGGACATGAATCCAGCGGCCACATGAATCTAGCTCAATTTTCAATATTGTGACAACATTTGAGAGTGAAACAGCTACCACAAAGCCTTCAAGTAATCCAATATATCCTAAAATGCGTGATGCCATGCATTATGCTTCATTTATTAGCCTTTACTCAAGGACCACCAATGATCAACTTGACATGTCCACATTAAAGATTTTTTAGAATGATCACTTTAACTGGCCAATCAACTTGACATGTCTGCACTAAATCTTTCCTGAGTTTTGATTTAGAGTTCAAAATGACAAGAAGCGAACGCACATGTTAAAGTAGTTCAATTTTATATATTGTGCCAAATTTAAGTAATGAAGCAGACGAGACAAAGCCTCCGAGTAATCCATTGTATCCCAAACTGCATGATGTCATGCATTACGCTTCATTTATAAGCCTTTACACTAGGAGCACCAATGATTAGTTTAAAATGATCATTTTAACTGAATTTGGATTTAGTGTCAGAATGACACGAATCCAATGTCTACGTTAAGCTAGCTCAGTTTTCTATATTGTGAGAAAATTTAACACCAAAATAGCCAATAAATGCGTGATGCCATGCATTATGGTTCATTTTTAAACCTTTGCTCAATGAGCACCAATGATCAGTTTGCAATGCTCAATTTAACTAGCCAATAAACTTTACATGTCTGCACTAATCGCCCGTAAAATCTAACTTAGAGTTTAGAATGACACGAATCCAACGCTCATGTTAAGCTACATCAATTTTCTATATTTTGGCACAATTTAAGACTGAAATAGTTAGGACAAAGCCTCCGAGTAATCCAATGTATCCTAAACTGCGTGATGCCAAGCATTATGCATCATTTGATAAACATTTTCTCAATGAGCACCAATGATCTGTTTAGAATGATCATTTTAACTAGTTGATCAACTTGACTTGTCCTCACCAAATCGTCTTTTACATTTGATTTATAGCTCAAAATGATATGAATCTAACGCCCACGTTAATGTACCTCAATTTTCAATATTATGACAACATTTGAAACTGAAAGTCCTACGACAAAGCCTCTAAGTAATCCAATGTATCCCAAACTCTGCGATGCCATGCGTTATGCTTCATTTATAAGGTTTTACTCAAGGAGAACCAATGATCAAATTAGAATGACCAGTTTAATTGGGCAATCATCCTGACTTGTCCACAGTAAATCGTCTATAACTTTTGATTTACAGTTCAGAATGACACGAATCTTATGCCCACATTAATCTAGCTCAATTTTCTATATTGTGATAAAATTTAAGACCAAAATAGCTACGAAAAGACCTCCAAGTAATTCAATCTATCCTAAATTGCGTGATGCCACGCATTATGCTTCATCTGTAAACCTTTGCTCAAAGAGCACCAATGCTCAATCTAGAATGATCGATTTAACTAGCCGATAAACTTTACATGTCTGCATTAAATCGTCTGCAACTTTTGATTTAGAGTTCAGAATGACATGAATCCAACACCCACGTTAAGCTAGCTTAATTTTCTATAATGTCACAAAATTTAATACAGGAATATCTACGACAAAGCCTCATACTAATCGAATGTATCCCAAACTACGTATTGTCATGGATCATGGTTCATTTTTAAGCCTTTATTCTAGGATCACCAATGATTATTTTAGAATGATCACTTTAACTGGCCAAAGAATTTGCCATGTCCGCACTAAATTGTATGTAACATTTGATTTAAAGTTTGGAATGACACGAATTCAACCCCACGATAAGCTAGCTCAGTTTTCTATATTGTCATAAAGTTTAACACCAAAATAGCTACACCAAAACCTCTAAGTAATCCCATATATCCCAAAATGCGTGATGCCATGCATTATGGTTCATTTGTAAACCTTTTCTCAATGAGCACCAACGTTCAGTTCGGAATGCTCAAATTAACTAGCCAATAAACTCTACATGTCTGCACTAATCGCCCGTAAAATCTGATTTATAGTTTAGAATGACACGAATCCAACGCTCACATTAAGCTTGATCGATTTTCTATATTTTGGCAAAATTTAAGACTGAAATAGTTACGACAAAGCCTCCGAGTAATCCTATGTATCCTAAGCTACGTGATGCCATGCATTATGCTTTATCTGTAAACATTTGCTCAATGAGCACCAATGCTCAATTTAGAATGATCGATTTAACTAGCCGATAAACTTGACATGTATTCATTCAATTGTCTGTAACTTTTGATTTATAGTTCAGAATGACATGAATCCAACACCCTCGTTAAGCTAGCTTAATTTTCTATAATGTCACAAAATTTAAGACAGGAATACTTACGACAAAGCCTCCTACTAATCGAATGTATCCCAAACTACGTGATGTCATGGATCATGCTTCATTTATAAGCCTTTATTCAAGGATCACCAATGACTATTTTAGATTGATCACTTTAACTGGCCAATGAACTTGCTATGTCCGCATTAAATTGTATGTAACTTTTGATTTAAAGTTTTGAATGACATGAATCCAACCCCATGATAAGCTTGCTCAATATTCTATATTGTGACAAAATTTAAGAACGAAATAGCTACAACAAAGCCTCCAAGGATTCCAATCTATCGCAAAAAACTTGATGCCATGCATTATGCTTCATTTGTAAACCTTTGGTCATTGAGCACCAATGATCAGTTGAGAATGATCATTTTAACTAGCTGATCAACTTGTCATGTCCACACTAAATTGTCATTAATATTTGATTTATAGATGAAAAGGACATGAATCCAGCGGCCACATTAATCTAGCTCAATTTTCAATATTGTGACAACATTTGAAAGTGAAACAGCTACCACAAAGCCTTCAAGTAATCCCATATATCCTAAAATGCGTGATGCCATGCATTATGCTTCATTTATAAGCCTTTACTCAAGGACCACCAATGATCAACTTGACATGTCTGCATTAAAGATCTTTTTAGAATGATCACTTTAACTGGCCAATCAACTTGACATGTCCGCACTAAATCTTTCCTGACTTTTGATTTAGAGTTCAAAATGACAAGAATCCTTTGCGTATGTTAAAGTAGCTCAATTTTATATATTGTGCCAAATTTAAGTAATGAAGCAGCCGAGACAAAGCCTCCGAGTAATCCATTGTATCCCAAACTGCATGATGTCATGCATTATGCTTCATTTATATGCCTTTACACTAGGAGCACCAATGATTAGTTTAAAATGATCATTTTAACTGAATTTGGAATTAGTGTCAGAATGACACGAATCCAATGCCTACGTTAAGCTAGCTCAGGTTTCTATATTGTGATAAAATTTAACACCAAAATACCTACAACAAAAACTCTAAGTAATCCCATATAACCCAAACTGCGTGATGCCATGCATTATGGTTCATTTGTAAACCTTTGCCCAATGAGCACCAATGATCAGTTTGCAATGCTCAATTTAACTAGCCAATAAACTCTACATGTCTGCACTAATCGCCCGTAAAATCTAACTTAGAGTTTAGAATGACACGAATCCAACGCTCATGTTAAGCTACATCAATTTTCTATATTTTGGCACAATTTAAGACTGAAATAGTTAGGACAAAGCCTCCGAGTAATCCAATGTATCCTAAACTGCGTGATGCCAAGCATTATGCATCATTTGTAAACATTTTCTCAATGAGCACCAATGATCTGTTTAGAATGATCATTTTAACTAGTTGATCAACTTGACTTGTCCTCACCAAATCGTCTTTTACATTTGATTTAGAGCTCAAAATGATATGAATATAACGCCCACGTTAGTGTACCTCAATTTTCAATATTATGACAACATTTGAAACTGAAAGTCCTACGATAAAGCCTCCAAGTAATCCAATGTATCCCAAACTCTGCGATGCCATGCGTTATGCTTCATTTATAAGGTTTTACTCAAGGAGAACCAATGATCAAATTAGAATGACCAGTTTAATTGGGCAATCATCCTGACATGTCCACAGTAAATCGTCTATAACTTTTGATTTACAGTTCAGAATGACACGAATCTTATGCCCACATTAATCTAGCTCAATTTTCTATATTGTGATAAAATTTAAGACCAAAATAGCTATGAAAAGACCTCCAAGTAATTCAATCTATCCTAAATTGCGTGATGCCACGCATTATGCTTTATCTGTAAACCTTTGCTCAATGAGCACCAATGCTCAATTTAGAATGATCGATTTAACTAGCCGATAAACTTTACATGTCTGCATTAAATCGTCTGCAACATTTGATTTAGAGTTCAGAATGACATGAATCCAACACCCACGTTAAGCTAGCTTAATTTTCTATAATGTCACAAAATTTAATACAGGAATATCTACGACAAAGCCTCCTACTAATCGAATGTATCCCAAACTACGTATTGTCATGGATCATGGTTCATTTATAAGCCTTTATTCAAGGATCACCAATGATTATTTTAGAATGATCACTTTAACTGGCCAACGAATTTGCCATGTCCGCACTAAATTGTATGTAACTTTTGATTTAAAGTTTGGAATGACACGAATTCAACCCCACGATAAGCTAGCTCAGGTTTCTATATTGTGATAAAATTTAACACCAAAATACCTACAACAAAAACTCTAAGTAATCCCATATAACCCAAACTGCGTGATGCCATGCATTATGGTTCATTTGTAAACCTTTGCCCAATGAGCACCAATGATCAGTTTGCAATGCTCAATTTAACTAGCCAATAAACTCTACATGTCTGCACAAATCGCCCGTAAAATCTAACTTAGAGTTTAGAATGACACGAATCCAACGCTCACGTTAAGCTAGATCAATTTTCTATCTTTTGGCACAATTTAAGACTGAAATAGTTAGGACAAAGCCTCCGAGTAATCCAATGTATCCTAAACTGCGTGATGCCATGCATTATGCATCATTTGTAAACATTTTCTCAATGACCACCAATGATCTGTTTAGAATGATCATTTTAACTAGTTGATCAACTTGACTTGTCCTCACTAAATCATCTTTTACATTTGATTTAGAGCTCAAAATTACATGAATCTAACTCCCACGTTAAGCTACCTCAATTTTCAATATTGTGACCACATTTGAAACTGAAAGTCCTACGACAAAGCCTCCAAGTAATCCAATGTATCCCAAACTCTGTGATGCCATGCATTATGCTTCATTTATAAGGTTTTACTCAAGGAGAACCAATGATCAAATTAGAATGACCAGTTTAATTGGGCAATCAACTTGACATGTCCACACAAAATCGTCCATAACTTTTGTTTTACAGTTCGAAATGACACGAATCTAACGCCCACATTAATCTAGCTCAATTTTCTAAATTGTGATAAAATTAAAGACTGAAATAGATACGAAAAAACCTCCAAGTAATTCAATCTATCCTAAACTACGTGATGTCATGCATTATGCTTCATCTGTAAACGTTTGCTCAATGAGCACCAATGCTCAATTTAGAATGATCGATTTAACTAGCCGATAAACTTGACATGTCTACATTAAATTGTCTGTAACTTTTGATTTAGAGTTCAAAATGACATGAATCCAACACCCACGTTAAGCTAGCTTAATTTTCTATAATGTCACAAAATTTAAGACACGAATACCTACAACAAAGCCTCCTACTAATCGAATGTATCCCAAACTACTTGATGTCATGGATCATGCTTCATTTATAAGCCTTTATTCAAGGATCACCAATGATTATTTTAGAATGATCACTTTAACTGGCCAATGAACTTGCCATGTCCGCACTAAATTGTATGTAACTTTTGATTTAAAGTTTGGAATGAAACGAATCCAACCCCATGATAAGCTTGCTCAATATTCTATATTGTGACAAAATTTAAGAACGAAATAGCTACGACAAAGCCTCCAAGGAATCCAATATATCCTAAAATGCGTGATGCCATGCATTATGCTTCATTTATAAGCCTTTACTCAAGGACCACCAGTGATCAACTTGACATGTCCGCATTAAAGACCTTTTTAGAATGATCACTTTAACTGGCCAATAAACTTGACATGTCCGCACAAAATCTTTCGTAACTTTTGATTTAGAGTTCAAAATGACAAGAATCCAATGCGTATGTTAAACTAGCTCAATTTTATATATTGTGCCAAAATTTAATAATGAAATAGCCGAGACAAAGCCTCCAAGTAATCCATTGTATCCCAAACTGCATGATGTCATGGATTATGCTTCATTTCTAAGCCTTTACACTAGGAGCACCAATGACTAGTTTAGAATGATCATTTTAGCTGAATTTTTATTTAGAGTCAGAATGACACGAATCCAATGCCTACGTTGAGCTAGCTCAATTTTCTATTTTGTGATAAAATTTAACACCAAAATTGCTACGACAAAACCTCTAAGAAATCCCATATATCCCAAACTGCGTGATGCCATGCATTATGGTTCATTTGTAAACCTTTGCTCAATGAGCACCAATGATCAGTTTGGAATGCTAAATTCAACAAGCCAATAAACTCTACATGTCAGCATTAAATCGCCTGTAAAATCTGATTTTGAGTTTAGAATGACAAGAATCCAACGCTCACATTAAGCTAGATCAATTTTCTATATTGTGACCAAATTTAAGACTGAAATAGTTACTACAAAGCCTCTGAGTAATCCAATGTATCCTAAACTGCATGATGCCATGCATTATGCATCATTTCTAAAAAATTTCTCAATGAGCACCAATGATCTATTTAGAATGATCAGTTTAACTAGTTGATCAACTTGACTTGTCCTCACTAAATCGTCTTTTACATTTGATTTAGAGCTCAAAATTACATGAATCTAACGCCCATGTTAATCTACCTCAATTTTCAATATTGTGACAAAATTTGAAACTGAAAGTCCTACGACAAAGCCTCGAAGTAATCCAATGTATCCCAAACTCTGCGATGCCATGCATTATGCTTCATTTATAAGGTTTAACTCAAGGAGAACCAATGATCAATTTAGAATGACCAGTTTAATTGGGCAATCAACTTGACATGTCCACACTAAATCGTCCATAACTTTTGTTTTACTGTTCAGAACGACACGAATCTAATGCCTACATTAATCTAGCTCAATTCCTATATTGTGATAAAATTAAAGACCAAAATAGCTACAAAAAAACCTCCAAGTAATTCAATCTATCCTAAACTACGTGATGTCATGCATTATGCTTCATCTGTAAACATTTGCTCAATGAGCACCAATGCTCAATTTAGAATGATCGATTTAACTAGCCGATAAACTTGACATCTCTACATTAAATTGTCTGTAACTTTTGATTTACAGTTCAGAATGACATGAATCCAACACCCACGTTAAGCTAGCTTAATTTTCTATAATGTCACAAAATTTAAGACAGGAATGCCTACGACAAAGCCTTCTACTAATGGAATGTAACCCAAACTATGTGATGTCATGGATCATGCTTCATTTATAAGCCTTTATTCAAGGATCACAAATGATTATTTTAGAATGATTACTTTAACTGGCCAATGAACTTGCCATGTCCGCACTAAATTATATGTAACTTTTGATTTCAAGTTTGGAATGACAGGAATCCAACCCCACGATAAGCAAGCTCAATGTTCTATATTGTGACAAAATTTAAGAATGAAATAGCTATGACAAAGCGTCCAAGGAATCCAATTTATCCCGAAAAATTTGATGCCATGCATTATCCTTAATTTGTAAACCTTTGCTCATTGAGCACCAATGATCAGTTGAGAATGATCATTTTAACTAGCTGATCAACTTGTCATGTCCACACTAAATTATCATTAATATTTGATTTAGAGTTGAAAATGACATGAATTCAGCGGCCACGTTAATCTAGCTCAATTTTCAATATTGTGACAACATTTGAGAGTGAAAGAGCTACCACAAAGCCTTCAAGCAATCCAATATATCCTTAATGCATGATGCCATTCATTATGCTTCATTTATAAGCCTTTACTCAAGGACCACCAATGATCAACTTGACATCTCTGCACTTAAGATCTTCTTAGAATAATCACTGTAACTGGCCAATCAACTTGACAAGTCTGAACTAAATTTTTCTTAACTTTTGATTTAGAGTTCAAAATGACAAGAATCCAATGCACAAGTTAAAGTAGCTCAATTTTATATAATGTGCCCAAATTTAATAATGAAATAGCCGAGACAAAGCCTCCAAGTAATCCATTGTATCCCAAACTGCATGATGTCATGCATTATGCTTCATTTATAAGCCTTTACACTAGGAGCACCAATGATTAGTTTAAAATGATCATTTTAACTGAATTTTGATTTAGAGTGAGAATGACACAAATCAAATGCCAACGTTAAGCTAGCTCAATTTTGTTTATTGTGAAAAATTTAACACCAAAATAGCTACGACAAAACCTCTAAGTAATCCCATATATCCCAAACTGCGTGATGCCATGCATTATGGTTCATTTGTAAACCTTTTCTCAATGAGCACCAATGATCAGTTTGGAATGCTCAATTTAACTAGCCAATAAACTCTACATGTCAGCACTAAATCGCCCGTAAAATCTCATTTAGAGTTTAGAATGGACATGAATCCAACGTTCACATTAAACTATATCAATTTTCTATATTGTGGCAAAATTTAAGACTGAAATAGTTACTACAAAGACTCTGAGTAATCCAATGTATCCTAAACTGCATGATGCCATGCATTATGCATCATTTCTAAAAAATTTCTCAATGAGCACCAATGATCTATTTAGAATGATCAGTTTAACTAGTTGATCAACTTGACTTGTCCTCACTACATCGTCTTTTACATTTGATTTATAGCTCAAAATTACATGAATCTAACGCCCACGTTAATCTACCTCAATTTTCAATATTGTGACAAAATTTGAAACTGAAAGTCCTACGACAAAGCCTCGAAGTAATCCAATGTATCCCAAACTCTGCGATGCCATGCATTATGCTTCATTTATAAGGTTTTACTCAAGGAGAAGCAATGATCAGTTTAGAATGGCCAGTTTAATTGGGCAATCAACTTGACATGTCCACACTAAATCGTCCATAACTTTTGTTTTACATTTCAGAATGACACGAATCTAACGCCCACATTAATCTTGCTTAATTTTTTATATTGTGATAAAATTAAAGACCAAAATAGCTACAAAAAAACCTCCAAATAATTCAATCTCACATAAACTGCGTGATGACATGCATTATGCTTCATCTGTAAACCTTTGCTCAATGAGCACCAATGCTCAATTTAGAATGATCAATTTAACTAGCCGATAAACATGACATGTCTGCAACTTTTGATTTAGAGTTCAGAATTACATGAATCCAACACCCACGTTAAGCTAGCTTAATTTTCTATAATATCACAAACTTCAAGACATGAATACCTACGACAAAGCCTCCTACTAATCGAATGTATCCCAAACTGCGTGATGTCATGGATCATGCTTCATTTATAAGCCTTTATTCAAGGATCACAACTGACTATTTTAGAACGATCACTTTAAATGGCCAATGAAGTTGCCATGTCCGCACTAAATTGTATGTAACTTTTGATTTAAAGTTTGGAATGACACGAATCCAACCCCATGATAAGGTAGCTCAATGTTCTACATTGTGACAAAATTTAAGAACGAAATAGCTATGACAAAGCCTCCAAAGAATCCAATCTATCCCGTAAAATTTGATGCCATGCATTATCCTTCATTTGTAAACCTTTTCTCATTGAGGACCAATGATCAGTTGAGAATGATCATTTTAACTAGCTGATCAACTTGTCATGTCCACACGAAATTGTCATTAATATTTGATTTAGAGCTGAAATGACATGAATCCAGCGGCCACGTTAATCTAGCTTAATTTTCAATATTGTGACAACATTTGAGAGTGAAAGAGCTACCACAAAGCCTTCAAGTAATCCAATATATCCTAAAATGCGTGATGTCATGCATTATGCTTCATTTATAAGCCTTTACTCAAGGACCACTAATGATCAACTTGACATGTCCGCACTAAAAATCTTTTTGGAATGATCACTTTAACTCGCCAATCAACTTGAGATGTCCGCACTAAATCTTTCGTAACTTTTGATTTAGAGTTCAAAATGACAAGACTCCAACGCGCATGTTAAAGTAGCTCAATTTTATAGATTGTGCCAAAATTTAATAATGAAATATCCGAGACAAAGCCTCCAAGTAATCCATTGTCTCCCAAACAGCATGATGTCATGCATTATGCTTCATTTATAAGCCTTTACACTAGGAGCACCAATGATTAGTTTAAAATGATCATTTTAACTGAATTTTGATTTAGAGTCAGAATGACACGAATCCAATGTCTACGTTAAGCTAGCTCAATTTTCTATATTGTGATAAAATTTAACACAAAAATAGCTACGACAAAACCTCTAAGTAATCCCATATATCCCAAACTGCGTGATGCCATGCATTATGGTTCATTTGTAAACCTTTGCTCAATGAGCACCAATGATCAGTTTGGAATGCTCAATTTAACTAGCCAATAAACTCTACATGTCTGCACTAAATCGTCCGTAAAATCTGATTTAGAGTTTAGAATTACAGGAATCCAACACTCACGTTAAGCTAGCTCAATTTTCTATATTGTGGCAAAATTTAAGACTGAAAGAGGAACGACAAAACCTCCAAATAATCCAACGTATTCAAGACATTGTGATGCCATGCATTATGTTTCATTTATAAGACTTTACTCAAGTAGCACCAATGATCAGTTAAGAATGATCATTTGAACTCGCCGATCAACTTGACATGTACACAGTAAATCGTCCGTAACTTTTTATTTAGAGTTTAAAATGACACGAATCCAATGCCAATGTCAAGCTAGCTCACTTTTCTATATTGTCACAACATTTGAATTTGAAAGAGCTACAACAAAGCCTTCAAGTAATCACAGTATCCCAAACTCCGTGCTGCCATGCATTATACTTCATTTGTAAACCTTTTCTCAATCAGCACCAATGATCAATTTTACTAGCCGATAAACTTGACATGTCCGCACTAAATCATATGTAACTTTTCAATTAGACTTTAGAATTACACGAATCGAACGCCCACATTAAGCGAGCTCAATATTTAGATAAAATTTTAAGACCGTAGTAGCAACGACAAAGCCTCCAACTAATCCAATTTATCCCCAACCACGTGATGTCATCCATTATGCTTCATTTATAAATCTTTGCTCAATGAGCACCAATGATCAGTTTAGAATGATCAATTGGCCTAACCGATAAACTTGACATCTCCTCACTAAATCATCCTTAACTTTTGATTTAGAGTTCAGAATGACATGAATCTAACAACCACGTTAAAGTAGCTCAATTTTCTATATTGTGACAAAATGTAAGACCAAATTATATGAGACAAAGCATCCAAGTTATCTAATGTATCCCAAACTGTGTGATTCCATGCATTATACTTCATTTATAACCCCTTACTAAAGGAGCACCAGTGATCAGTTTATAATGATCATTTTAACTAACCGATCGACTTGACATGTACGCACTAAATCATACGTAACTTTTGAATTACAGCCAGAATGACACGGATCCAACACCAACGTTAAGCTAGATCAATTTTCTATATTGTGATAAATTTTAACACCGAACTAGCTACGACAAAGCCTCTATGTAATCCAATCTATACCAAAATGCATGATCCCATGCATTATGCTTCATTTGTAAACCTTTGCTCAATGAGCACCAATGATTTTTTAGAATGATCGATTTAACTAGCCAATCAACTCTACATGTCCGCACTCAATCGTCCGTAACTTTTAATTTAGCTTTCATAATGACATGAATCCAACGCCCACGTTAAGGTAGCTCAAATTTCTATATTGTGACAAAAGTTAAGACGGAAATATCTATGGCAAAGCCTCCAAGTAATCCAATGTATCCCAAACTGTGTGCTGTCATGTTTTATGCTTCATTTATAAACCTTTACTCATGGAGCACAAACTGATCAGTTTAGAATTATCATTTTAATTGTTCGATCAACTTGACATATACGCACTAAATCATCCGTAACTTTTTATTTAGAGCTCGGAATGACACGAATCCATCACCCACCTTAAGCTAGCTCAATTTTCTATATTGTTAAAACATTTGAGACAAAACGAGCTACCACAAAGCCTTCAAGTAATCCATTATATCATAATCCTTTGGAAGCCATGCATTATGCTTCATTTATAAGCCTTTACACAAGGAGCACTAATGATTAGTTTAGAATGATCACTTTAACTGGTCTATAAACTTGACATGTTTGCACTAAACCGTCTTTAACATTTGGTTTAGAGCCCTAAATGATAAGAATCGAACGCCCACGTTAATCTAGTTAAATTTTCAATATCATTACAACATTTTAGACTGAATGAGCTACGACAAAGCCTTCAAGTATTCCAATGCATCTCAAACTGTGTGATGCCATGCATTATGATTCATTTATAAGCTTTTACTCAAGGAGAACCAATGATCAGTTTTGAATGACCAATTTAACTGGGCAATCAACTTGACATGTCTACACTAAATTGTCCATAACTTTTGATTTACAGTTCCGAATGAAACGAATCAAACGCCCACGTTAAGCTAGCTCAATTTTCTATATTGTGAAAAACATATACGACCAAAATAGGTGCGACGAAGCTTCTGAGTAATTCAATCTATCCCAAACTGCATGATGCATGCATTATGCTTCATTTGTACACTTCTTCTTAATGAGCACCAATGATCTGTTTCGAATGATCGATTTAACTAGCCGATAAACTTGACATGTATGCACTAAATTGTCCGTAACTTTTAATTTAGAGTTCAGAATAACATGAATCCAACACCCACTTTAAGCTAGCTCAATTTTCTATATTGTGACAAAATTTAAGATAGAAATACCTACAACAAGTCTTCCAACTAATCGAATGTTTACCAAACTGCATGATGTCATGGATCATGCTTCATTTATAATATTTTACTCAAGGAGCACCAATGATCAGTTTATAATGATCACTTTAACTGACCAATGAATTTGCCATGTCCGCACTAAATCCTATGTAAGTTTTGATTTACAGTTTGGAATGACACAAATCCAACGCCCACGATAAACTAGCTCAATATTCTATATTCTGAAAAAATTTATGACCGAAAAAGCTAGGACAAAGCCTCTTAGGAATCCCATCTATCACAAACAAGTTGATGCCATGCATTATGCTTCATTTGTAAACCTTTGCTCAATGAGCACCAATGATCAGTTTAGAATGATCATTTTAACTAGCTGATCAATTTGACATGTCCGCACTAAATTGTCTTTAACATTTGATTTAAAGCTCAAAATGACATGAATCTAATGGCCATGTTATTCTAACTCAATTTTCAATATTGTGACAACATTTGACAGTGAAAGAGCTACCACAAAGCCTTCAAGTAATCAAATATATCATAAACTGTGTGATGTCATGCATTATGCTTCATTTATAAGCCTTCACTCGAGGAACACCAACGATCAACTTTACATGTCAGCACTAAAGATCTTTTTAGAATGATCACTTTATCTAGCCAATCAATTTGGCATATCCGCACTAAATCTTTTGTAACTTTTGATTTAGAGTTCAAAATGACAAGAATCCAACGCGCATGTTAATGTAGCTCAATTTTATATATTGTGATAAAATTTAAGAACGAAATAGCCGAGACAAAGCGTCCAAGTAATCCAATGTATCCCAAACTGTGTGATGTCAGGCATTATGTTTCATTTATAAGCCCTTACACAAGGAGCACCAATGATTATTTTAAAATGATTATTTTAAAATGATCATTTTAACTAACTTTTGATTTAGAGTCAGAATGACACGAATCCAACGCCTACGTTAAGATAGCTATTTTCTATATTGTGATAAAATGTAATACCGAAATAGCTACGACAAAGCCTCTAAGTAATCGTATCTATCCCAAACTACGTTATGCCATGCATTATGGTTCATTTGTAAACCTTTGCTCAATGAGCACCAATGATCAGTTTGGAATGTTCAATTTAACTAGCCAATAAACTCTATATGTCTGCACAAAATGTAAAAGTTGATTTAGAATTTAGAATGACACGAATCTAATGCTCACGTTAAGATAGCTCAATTTTCTATATTGTGGCAAAATTTAGACTGAAAGAGCAACGACAAAACCTCCAAACACTACAAGAAAACAGCGTCTTTCCGATGGCCATATCCGTCGGAAATACGTCGGTAAAACCGTTTCTCGACTAATTTCCGATGAAAATAGTCCGTCGGGACTATTTCGTCGGAAATGCGATTCCGTCGGGAAGTTATCGAGACTTTCCGATGGATTGGCGATAAAGTGTGCTGACGGAAACTTCCGACGGATGTTCGATGACAAAGTTCCGTCGGAAATAACCGACGGATATGCGATGGTCCGGATCCATTGGTAATCGCCGACGAATTATCGAGGGCGTTTTCCGATGACTTGTGCCGTTGGAAATATTGTCCGATGATATTTCCTGACGGTTTATAACCGTCGGGATATAACAATACATTTCCGACGGCTTTTTCCGTCGGGAATCTCCGACGACTAAAGCCATCGGAAACACCCAATAATTGAAAAAAAAAATATTTTTTTAAAAATTTATATTTTAAAAATATATAATTAAAATAATTAAATATTTTTAAAATATAAATATTAAAAAAATAAATTGATAAATTTTTAATTTTAAAATTTAAATTAATATTTTTAAAAATAATCATACAATTAATAAAAATAATATTATAAATATAAATATTATTAAACATTTATTTTAAATTACAAATTACAAAGAGGAGCAGGAGGAGAAGGAGGAGAAAAAAAGTCATCAGGCAATTTATTTTTTATCATTTCTACAAAGTTTTTGAGATTATTCATCTCTATTTTCATGGACGTCATTTCTTCTTTTAGCTGCTCATTTTCCTCGTTTCTAACTGCAGATGTTGCGCCACCGGTATCTGCAACTCTCCCGAGTCCTGGATGACTACCCTTTGAAAATGGTACTTCCTGTAAAAATAAAAAATATTATTAGAAAATTTAATGAAAATTATTATAATATTAATTATATATTTAAGAAAAAAACTTACATCAAGAACGAGACGGTTAATCTCAGAACGAGGCAATTCGGCGACCGAAGATGAAGAACCAACTTGAGATTGCTGGGTTAGAATATCACTTTTTTTTCTTTTTTACTTTTTCGATGATCTCACTAACGAGACCATCTTGGATACGACCAGTCTTTTTGTTCGTGTGGACGGCCTCGAGAAGTTGCAAGTGATCTGGAGGCGCTCCAATTTCTTGTGCCTAAAAATAAAAAAAATTCAAAATTAATAATTTTAAAACTTTTAAATAATAATTAATAATTAATTTACCAATTGATCGGCTCGTTTGAGAAAACTAGTCGATCCGGCATTGTGAATATAAATGCCTTTGCCTCCTCGGTCGCTCTTCCGGTTTCCCGAATTAATTTTCGAGATGACCTCAGCACTGGAAGATTCCCAATAACAAATAAAGCCGTTCCACACCGACTCATTCAACCCTCTTGGTTTATCTTTTCCCTTTTTCCATTTTTGTTTCCACTCGTTCATGTGGCGGGAAAATTGTACTGCAACCTCTTGTTCGAAAGCTTCTTCCACAAATTTTGTGTTCATGGGATCCCATGTAAATTCTTGTTGCGAAATTTTAGTATATATTACTAAAAAATATTATTAAAAACTATTTAAAATAATTATATATTTAAAATTTAAATAACGTACCGCAAACGTCCTGAACCAAATCTGACGTTCTTCGTACGGAATATCTCAAAATTTGGTATATGGTTTGTTCAAAAGAGAATGAAGCATCTTTAATATAGATTTGCTTATTCCATTGTTTGATATACCAAACCTACAAATTTTTATTACAATACCGTTTAAGTAATTATTTTAAATATAATTATAGAATAACATTAAAATATTTATTTTAAATATATTTATAAAAAATTAATTTACCATGTCGAGTTTCCTTGACGTCTCGGATCAAGAAAAGTAAGAAGTTCGCGACCAGACTGCTGAACCAATTCTTCAATTGTCATTGGTCGGAAAGAATCATTTGTAGATTCTGGAACTTGAGTTGGTAAACAACTCGGAGTAGACGACTCACCACGTCTTTGGTAATCTTGATACGACCTATGATTAAGACATTTTATCAATCTATCTACATTTACTATTTACCATTTTTTCAAATTATTAAATTATTTAAAATAATAATCAATTATTTTTATTTTTATTTTTTGAAAAAATCAAGATTTTGCACTTGACTTTTTGACTCGGTTCCGATTCAGATATTTGAATATAAATTTTATGTTTTTGGTTACACCATCGTAAATAATGAACCTTATGAAGAACAACTCGACTAACCAAAAAATTCCCACATACAATAAAAACGAAGTAGATAAAACTAAAAGTTATAAGTATGGGAATTTAAGTTTTTAACAGATTTATAAAATGGAGATAATCATCTCAACTGCTACAGAAATGTAATAAAACTGAACCATAAAAACATTATACTCCCATAAGAAATTAGCATCCTTAAAACCAGTGTTAAGCATAATATTCTTAAAACATGGATTTAACTTTATAACTTTGCTTATTCATACATCGTCCATTTGTTCACGGAAAGTACTATATTGATTTTGGGAGATATTAACTAACACACTGAATACGATAAACTACACTTGTTTAGAAAGACAGCGACACATATACTAACTAGTACACCAAATTTATAGAGTTGTAGGTAAGTTTCATCTAACTAGCAGTTTAGAAAAACTATATTTCCATGTTATAGATCCCTTTCATGAAGCTTTTAATCGTTTATATATGTTCTATATATTTAGGATCTTAATAAGGAAAAATCGAACATATCCTAAGATCCTAAATATATAGAACATATAGAGTTAAAATCTAACCTAAATAGATGAACATATAGGGAAAACTTACATGAATAGCGACGACAACAACGGGAAATGAATAGAAAAGGCGGTTTCCGGCAACGACAGCGGCGGAATAGGAAAGATGAATAATCTCAAATTAAAAGAGAAGAAAGCGACTTTTCCGGCGAGAATGCGGCAGGGAGGCGAATGGTCGAAAGAGAACGCGAGAGAGAAAAAGAGAAGAAACGGCTGTAGGTTATACTAAACCTTTCCGACAGAAATTGCCGTCGGGATTCCGTCGGAACTGAAATAAATATCTATCCGGAAGCCCGCCTTGGGAAATAGGTTTCCCGCATAAGGCCGTCGGGAATCCGTCGGTAATCTACGCGTCGACGGAAATCCGTCGGAAAATATAATCCCAGGCATGACCGACACGTAGTCTACCCACGTTGCAAATATTTAATCAACATTTTCCCGACGGTTGTCTGACGGACTGAATAAAGCCATCGGGAAACCGTCGGTGTTGTTAATCAATATTTCTAAAAAATATATAGATAAATTTATTTTTAAAAAAGCACTTTTAATTATAATATTGTGAAGGTTTTGTGAAAACTAAAATCATAAATATTTATTAACAATATTTAAAATTACAATCATAAATATCAAAATAAAATCACAAATTTAATCTGAATCTGATGAATATTCGGAATTAGCTGAATTTTGGTCGTCAAACTCGCCAATCTCTTCTTCTGAATCTTGAAACACGTTGTAATCTTCGTTCGTGGTGTCATCAACAACAAGGTTAACTTCAAGAGAAGTGTCTATGGAACCTAAGTTACCAATTGTTCTTTGTTGCATAGGCTCTTGTTCGGTAATACCACATACCATTCCTCTAGGATGTATTGAGGTCAGTGTAATCCAAGGATCTTGCTTGTTTCTCACACGAGGATATCGAATGTAACAAACCTGGTCCACTTGTGATGCAAGTATAAAAGGATCATATTTTCGATGTCGCTTACGAGAGTGGACAGATGTAACACCGAATTCGTCTTCACATTGACCCATGACAGGGTCATACCAGTCACAATAGAACACAATACACCTCAAATCAATCATTCCTGGATAGTGAACTTCTAATATTTCACGAAGAATACCATTGTATACAATTTCTCCCGATTGAGATGATACACCATTATTCCAAGTTGTTTGTGAGTTTCCTTCGCGATGACTCTTAAAAGCATGTCCACGAGTGCAGTACATTGGATAAGATTTTGCAGTAAATGTAGGACCACTCACCAACTCAACTAACCACGTGGGAAACGTTATGCCCCTAGAAGGACCTGTAGTAACCTACAAAATAATAGAATGTAGTAAATTATAAATATATATATAGATATATAGTAAACTATTATTGAAAATTACATAATTGTGGTAACACTAACATAAAAATGCAACCATTTTGCAAATTCGCTTTTTTTAAGTTCGGCCAACTCATTCTCGCTGTAATCTGAATAATGAACACGTATTTGTTCCATGTATATCCTGTTAATTATGAAAAAATAAATTAACAATAAATTATAATAATAACTAAAAACAAAATTAAATTGAATGTACCTTTCATATTCCAAAACGTCATCGCAATTTGTCAAAATATACAAATGCAAGTGATTGTGTTCCTCCTCTGATAGGCGTCGCATCTTCCCTTTTCCACTTAAACGTCCAATTTGTGCAAATATTTTTGGCACATACACTGGATAGCTTGGTTTTTCTCCTCCATCATCATGTCGTGAAGGCCGTCTATTTTTTGTTTGCACTTGCGATGGAAAATAGTAGCTAGCAAAGTTAGATGTTTCTTCATTAATACTTTGTGCGACGATTGAACCTTCAACCCTGGCAAGATTTTTAACTTTTTTCTTTAGATGGAACATATATCTCTCAAAAGGATACATCCATCTGTACTGAACAGGTCCTCCAAGGGCTGCTTCTCTAGGGAGGTGAATAGGAAGATGCTCCATAACATCAAAAAATGCTGGTGGAAATATTTTCTCCAGGTTACAAATGAGAACCGGTATTTTTCCCTCCAAATTTCGGATATCGTCTACAGTAAGTGATCTTGTACATAAATCTCGAAAAAAGCACCAATCCCTACATAAAAAATATATTTTAATATCATATAATATATGAAAATATTATATATATATATATATATATATATAATGTAAATTTAACGTCGTACCTGCAATTGCTCCGTGGACGTTTTTAGGCAGTAGATCGCTAAAGGCAAATGGGAATAATCTTTGCATGACAACATGACAATCATGACTTTTCATCCCTGAAAATTTACCTTCAATAGTATCGACACAATTACGAAGATTAGATGCGTATCCATCTGGAAATTTGACACTATGCTTAATCCAGTCAAAGAATTCATCTTTTGCATACGCATCCAACCGGAATGCGGGAGACAATGATTTTCCATTTGACATTACATGTAGTTCCTTCCGGGAACAAATATCCGGCAAATCCAATCTAGCTTTCAAATTATCTTTTGTTTTTCCTTGCACATTTAGAACGGTATTCATTATGTTGTCGAAAAAATTCTTCTCAATGTGCATAACATCTAGATTATGGCGCAACAAATGGTCCTTCCAATATGGTAAATCCCAAAAAATTCTCTTCTTGTGCCAATTACGGTATTCGCCACAACCATCAACAGGGTAATGTCCGTTACCTCCACAAGAAGCCGTTCTCTCAGCACCAAAATCTCTAAGTTGAGTCAACATATAATTCCCGTCAAGAATAGGAGGTGGAGCATCAAAAAATTTTTTTGTTTTTCCTAAACAATGTCGTGCTCCGGCGATATGGATGATCTTGTGGTAGAAATCGACGATGACAATCGAACCAACTAGTCTTTCGTCCGTGTTTCAGTTGGAACGCATCAGTATTATCTTGACAATATGGGCATGCTAATCTTCCATGCGTCGACCATCCTGATAACATACCATATGCTGGAAAATCACTTATCGTCCACATAAGTACAGCTCGCATCAAGAAGTTCTGTTGGTTGGAAACATTGAATGCTTCGACACCATTTTCCCATAATATTTTTAACTCATGAATTAGTGGCTGCAAGAAAATATCAAGCGATCGCTTAGGATGCTCTGGGCCAGGGACGAGAATTGTTAGAAATAAAAACTCTCGTTTCATGTACAAAGAAGGAGGCAAATTATAAGGTGTAACGATAACTGGCCACAACGAGTATTGCCTCCCATGCTTCCCAAAAGGGTTGAATCCATTTGTAGATAACCCGAGGTATACGTTTCTAGGCTCATTTGCAAAACTAGGATAAACCTGTTGAAAATGTTTCCATGCTTGTGCATCCGAGGGATGCACAATTTCTCCATTCAAATTATGTTCTGCATGCCATCTCATAGGTTTTGTCGTGTGTTCAGATTGATATAACCTCTTTAACCTCTCTGTTAATGGCAAATACCACATCCGTTTATGCGGAATAGGTACTCTACCGCTTGTCTCTTGAAATCGAGGTTTGTGACAAAATCGGCACTTCATGCGGTTTTCATCATTTCTCCAATAGATCATGCAATTGTCAATACATACATCGATCATCTGATATGGCAATCCAAGACCAGATACAAGTTTTTGAACCTCGTAATATGAAGCAGGTGCAATATTATCTTCAGGTAATATATCTCTAACAAAATCAGCTATCGCATTCACACAATCTTCAGGAAAGTTGAAATCCGTCTTTCTCGTCATCAACCTGCTAGCAGCAGATAAAGGCGATAATCCATTTCTACATCCTTTATACAAAGGCTGCTTGGATGCATCTAACATATCAAAAAATTTCCGGGCTTCCAAATTAGGTTCTTCGATGTACGATTCTCTTTGTTCACGAAATGCATCATTCACCATCTGAACAGTACCTCCGTTTATATCAACTTCTGATGCCGGTTCCTCTACCCTAACATTAGTATTATCTATCCTTTTTGAAGTACTACCATAATATTGCATCGTTGCATCAGTTTCTCCATGTGAATACCAAATTTTGTAACCCGGCATAAATCCATTCCTATACAAATGATTACGTACTTCTCTAACAGAGATTAATCTATGATTTCGACATTTAATATACGGACAATACATTTTACCGTATTCCGATGTCATGCTATTCTTTGATGCAAATGTCATGAACTCTTCAACACCTTGCGCAAATTCATCAGTCAATTCCCCCGTGGTTGAATCATATCGAGGTTTATCCATCTACGATCGAAAATACTCAAAAGAACCCGAAGAACACATTTTTTAAAAAATTTTGGTTCTGTTAAAATTTTGAAAGATCATAGCTTATTTATAGTGAAAATTAGATATTATCACGATTTTTTAACAGATTATTAAGAATTTTTAACAGATAATTACGAACTGTAAAAAGATTATTCTTCAGAATATTCTCTATTTCCGATGGAATTCCGATGGTTACCGACCACAACCGGATATTCACGTAATTTGAATAGATTTTATCTTTATCAACCGATGGATTTCCGACCATCGACGGATAAACACAAAATTTTAACAGGGTACGTATATTTCCGATGGATTGCCGACTGTATCCGACAATGGTCGGATAGTTCTGACGGTTTTCCGACGAGAGCTGCCGATGGATTCCCGACGGGCTCTAAAACACAGAATCCGTTGGGACATCGTCGGAATATTACCGACGTATCTGAAGCCATCGGTAATATTCTGACGATTTCAAGAGGATATCCCGACGATTAGGATTTCGTCAGAAATGCAACAGGTTCCCGTCAGTTTTCACCATCGATTTACCGACTATCTTTCCGGCATCGGAAGTTACTGATGGATCTCCGACGGTTGTAGTTCCCTTGGGTATCCGTCGCGTATCCGTCGTAAAGTCGTAGGAAAAGTCCGACGGTTTTTTTTCCGTCGGAAATGCCATCGGAAATGTTAATGTTTTCTTGTAGTGAAATAATCCAACGTATTCCAAACTGTGTGATGCCATGCATTATGCTTCATTTATAAGCCTTTACTCAAGGAGCACCAATTATCAGTTTATATTGATCATTTTAACTTGCCGATCACAACTTGACATGGCTACACTAAATCGCCTGAAACTTTTGATTTAAAGTTTAAAATGACACGAATCCAACACCCAAGCTAATTCAACGTATTCCGAACTGTGTGATGCCATGCATTATGCTTCATTTATAAGCCTTTACTCAAGGAGCACCAATGATCAATTAAGAATAATCATTTTAACTGGTCGATCAACTTGAAATGTACACGCTAAATCGTTTGTAACTTTTGATTTAGAGTTCAAAATAACACGAATCCAACGTCCACATGAAGCTCGCTCAATTTTCTATATTGTGAAAACATTTGAGACTGAAAGATCTACAACAAATCTTTCACGTAATCCAATCTATCCTAAGCTGTGTGATGCCATGCATTATGCCTCATTTATAAGCCTTTATTCAAGGAGCACCAATGATGAATTTAGAACGATCGTTTTAACTAGCCGATCAAGTTTACATGCATGCAATAAATTGTATGTAACTTTTGATTTAGAGTTCAAAATGACAGGAATGCAACGCCTACGTTAAGCTAGCTCACTTTTCAATATTTTGCGCTATGGCAAACCCTCCAAGTAATCCAATGTATCCAAAACATCATGATGCCATGCATTATGCTTCATTGATAAGCTTTTACTCATGGAGCACTAATGATCAGTTTAGAAAGAACATTTTAACTGGTCGATGAATTTGACATGTACGCAGCAAATCGTCTGTAACTTTTGATTTAGGGTTCAGAATGACAGGAATCCAACGCCTTGTTAAGCAAGCTCAACTTTCTATATTGTGAAAAAACTTAAGACAAAATAGCTACGATAAAGCCTCCAAGTAATCCAATGTATCCAAAACTGTGTGACGCCATGCATTATGCTTCATTTATAAGCCTTTACTCAATGAGCACCAATGATCAGTTTAGAATGATCACTTTAACTGGCCAATCTACTTGACATGTCCGCACTATATGGTCCGTAACTTTTGATTTAGAGTTCAGAATGACACGAGTCCAACGCGAACGTTAAGCTAGCTCTATTTTCAATATTGTTACAACATTTGAGAATGAAATAGCTACGAAAATGCCTCCAAGCAATTCAATCTATCCCAAAACTGTGTGATGCCACACATTGTGCTTCATTTGTAAACCTTTGCTCAATGAGCACCAATGATTGTCTAGAATGATTATTTCAACTAGCTGATTAAACTTGACATGTCCGCACTTAATCGTTCTAGCTTTTGATTTAGAATACAGAATGACACGAATCCAACACCCACGTTAAGCTAGATTAATAATCTATATGGTGAAAAATTTAAGACCAAAATGAATCCAACGCCCATGTTAAGCTAGCTCAATTTTCTATATAGTGAGAAAATTTAAGAATAAAATAGCTACGAAAAAGCCTCCAAGTATCCGAAAACTATGTGATGCCATGCATTATACTTCATTATACTTCATTAATAGCTAGCCAAAGCCTCCAAGGAGAACCAATGATCAGTTAAGAATGATCTTTTTAACTGGGCAATCAACTTGACATGTACACACTAAATCGTCCGTAACTTTTGGGGTAGAGTTCAAAATGACACGAATCCAACATCCACATTTAGGTAGCTCAATTTTCTATATTGTGACAACATTTGAGACTGAAAGAGCTACCACAAACCTTTCAAGTATTCCAATCTATCCTAAACTGCGTGATGCCATGAATTATGCATCATTTATAAGCCTTTACTTAATGAGCACCAATGATGAATTTAGAATGATCGTTTTAACTGGCCGATCAAGTTTACATGAACGCACTAAATCGTCCGTAACTTTGGATTTAGAGTTCAAAATAAAAGGAATGCAACGCCCACGTTAAGCTACCTCAGTTTTCTATATTGTGATAAACCTGAAGACGGAAGTAGCTACGACAAAGCCTCCAAGTAATCCAATCTACCCCAAACTGAGTGATTCCATTAATTATGCTTCATTTGTAAACATTAGCTCAATGAGCACCAATGATCAGTTTAAAATGATCAACTTAACTAGCCGATAAACTTGACATGTCCGCACTAAATCGTCCGTAAATTTTGATTTAGAGTTCAGAATGACATGAATCCGACGCCCACGTTAAGCTAGCTCGATTTTCTATATTGTGATAAAATTTAAAATTTAAATAGCTACGACAAAGCCTCCAAGTAATCCAATCTTTCCCAAATGCGTGATGCCATGCTTATGCTTCATTTGTAAACCTTTATCAGTTTAGAATGATCACTTTAACTGGCCAATAAACTTGACATGTCCGCACTAAATCTTCTTTAACATTTGATTTAGAGTCCTAAATGATATGAATCAAACGCCCACATTAATCTAGCTAAATTTTCAATATTGTGAAAACATTTGAGGCTGAAAGAGCTAAGACAAAGCCTCCACTTAAGCCAATGTATCCGAAACTGTGTGATGGCATGGATAATGCTTCATTTATAAGCCGTTATTCAAGGATCACCAATGACTATTTTAGATTCATCACTTTAAATGGCCAATGAACTTGCCATGTCCACACTAAATTGTATGTAACTTTTGATTTAAAGTTTGGAATGACAGGAATCCAACCCCACGATAATGTAGCTCAATGTTCTATATTGTGACAAAATTTAAGAACTAAATAGCCGAGACAAAGCCTCCAAGTAATCCAATGTATCCCAAACTGTGTGATGTCATGCATTATGCTTCATTTATAAGCCCTTACACAAGGAGCAGCAATAATTATTTTTAAATGATCATTTTAACTAACTTTTGATTTAGAGTCAGAATGACACGAATCCAATGCCTATGTTAAGATAGCTATTTTCTATATTGTGATAAAATGTAATACAGAAATAGCTACGACAAAGCCTCTAAGTAATCCCATCTATCCCAAACTGCGTTATGCCATGCATTATGGTTCATTTGTAAACCTTTGCTCAATGAGCACCAATGATCAGTTTGGAATGTTCAATTTAACTACCAATAAACTCTATATGTCTGCACAAAATGTAAAATTTGATTTAGAGTTTAGAATGACACGAATCCAACGCTCACGTTAAGCTAGCTCAATTTTCTATATTGTGGCAAAATTTAGACTGAAAGAGCAACGACAAAACCTCCAAATAATCCAACGTATTCTGAACTGTGTGATGCCATGTATTATGCTTCATTTATAAGCCTTTACTCAAGGAGCACCAATTATCAGTTTATAATGATCATTTTAACTTGCCGATCAACTTGACATGTCTACACTAAATCGCCTGTAACTTTTGATTTAAAGTTTAAAATGACACGAATCCAACACCCAAGCTAATTCAACGTATTCCGAACTGTGTGATGCCATGCATTATGCTTCATTTATAAGCCTTTACTCAAGGAGCACCAATGATCAATTAAGAATGATCATTTTAACTGGTCGATCAACTTGACATGTACACGCTAAATCGTTTGTAACTTTTGATTTAGAGTTCAAACTGACACGAATCCAACGTCCACATGAAGCTCGCTCAATTTTCTATATTGTGAAAACATTTGAGGCTGAAAGATCTACCATAAATCTTTCTCGTAATCCAATCTATCCTAAGCTGTGTGATGCCATGCATTATGCCTCATTTATAAGCCTTTATTCAAGGAGCACCAATGATGAATTTAGAACGATCATTTTAACTGGCCGATCAAGTTTACATGCACGCAATAAATTGTACGTAACTTTTGATTTAGAGTTCAAAATGACAGGAATGCAACGCCTACGTTAAGCTAGCTCACTTTTCAATATTATGCGCTATGGCAAACCCTCCAAGTAATCCAATGTATCCCAAACATCGTGATGCCATGCATTATGCTTCATTGATATGCTTTTACTCATGGAGTACTAATGATCAGTTTAGAAAGAACATTTTAACTGGTCGATGAATTTGACATGTACGCAGCAAATCTTCTGTAACTTTTGATTTAGGGTTCAGAATGACAGGAATCCAACGCCATGTTAAGCAAGCTCAACTTTCTATATTTTGAAAAAACTTAAGACAAAATAGCTATGATAAAGCCTCCAAGTAATCCAATGTATCCCAAACTGTGTGACGCCATGCATTATGCTTCATTTATAAGCCTTTACTCAATGAGCACCAATGATCAGTTTAGAATGATCACTTTAACTGGCCAATCTACTTGACATGTCCGCACTATATGGTCCGTAACTTTTTATTTAGAGTTCAGAATGACACGAATCCAACGCAAACGTTAAGCTAGCTCTATTTTCAATATTGTTACAACATTTGAGAATGAAATAGCTACGACAATGCCTCCAAGCAATTCAATCTATCCCAGAACTGTGTGATGCCACACAATATGCTTCATTTGTAAACCTTTGCTCAATGAGCACCAATGATTGTCTAGAATGATTATTTCAACTAGCTGATTAAACTTGACATGTCCGCACTTAATCGTCCTAACATTTGATTTAGAATTCCGAATGACATGAATCCAACACCCACGTTAAGCTAGATTAATAATCTATATTGTGAAAAATTTAAGACCAAAATGAATCCAACGCCCCTGTTAAGCTAGCTCAATTTTCTATATTGTGAGAAAATTTAAGAATAAAATAGCTACGAAAAAGCCTCCAAGTATCTGAAAACTATGTGATGCCATGCATTATGCTTCATTATACTTCATTAATAGCTGGAAAAAGCCTCCAAGGAGAACCAATGATTAGTTAAGAATGATCTTTTTCGCTGGGCGATCAACCTGACATGTACACAGTAAATCGTCCGTAACTTTTGAGGTAGAGTTCAAAATGACACGAATCCAACGTCCACATTAAGGTAGCTCAATTTTCTATATTATGACAACATTTGAGACTGAAAGAGCTACCACAAACCTTTCAAGTATTCCAATCTATCCTAAACTGCGTGATGCCATGCATTATGCATCATTTATAAGCCTTTACTCAATGAGCACCAATGATGAATTTAGAACGATCGTTTTAACTGGCCGATCAAGTTTACATGAACGCACTAAATCATCCGTAACTTTGGATTTAGAGTTCAAAATAAAAGGAATGCAACGCCCACGTTAAACTACCTCAATTTTCTATATTGTGATAAACCTGAAGACGGAAGTAGCTACGACAAAGCCTCCAAGTAATCCAATCTACCCCAAACTGAGTGATTCCATTAATTATGCTTCATTTGTAAACATTTGCTCAATGAGTACCAATGATCAGTTTAAAATGATCAACTTAACTAGCCGATAAACTTGACATGTCCGCACTAAATCGTCCGTAAATTTTGATTTAGAGTTCAGAATGACATGAATCCGACGCCCACATTAAGCTAGCTCGATTTTCTATATTGTGATAAAATTTAAAATTTAAATAGCTACGACAAAGCCTCCAAGTAATCCAATCTTTCCCAAATGCGTGATGCCATGCTTATGCTTCATTTGTAAACCTTTGCTCAATGAGTACAAACGATCAATTTAGAGTTATCAGTTTAGAATGATCACTTTAACTGGCCAATAAACTTGACATGTCCGCACTAAATCTTCCTGAACATTTGATTTAGAGTCCTAAATGATATGAATCTAGCTAAATTTTCAATATTGTGAAAACATTTGAGGCTGAAAGAGCTAAGACAAAGCCTCCAATTAAGCCAATGTATCCGAAATTGTGTGATGGCATGGATAATGCTTCATTTATAAGCCTTTATTCAAGGATCACCAATGACTATTTTAGAATGATCACTTTAAATGGCCAATGAACTTGCCATGTCCGCACTAAATTGTATGTAACTTTTGATTTAAAGTTTGGAATGACACGAATCCAACCCCACGATAAGGTAGGTCAATGTTCTATATTGTACAAAATTTAAGAACGAAATACCTACGACAAAGCCTCCAAGGAATCCAATCTATCCCGAAAAAATTGATGCCATGCATTATCCTTCATTTGTAAACCTTTGCTCATTGAGCACCCATGGTCAGTTTAGAATGATCATTTTAACTAGCTGATCAACTTGTCATGTCCACACTAAATTGTCATTAATATTTGATTTATAGCTCAAACTGACACGAATCCAGCGGCCACATTAATCTAGTTCAATTTTCAATATTGTGACAACATATGAGACTGAAAGAGCTACGATAAAGCCCCCAAGTAATCCAATGTATCCCAAACTGTGTGATGCCATGCATTATGCTTCATTTATAAGCCTTTACCCAAGGAGCACCAATGATAAGTTTAAAATGATCAATTAACTTGCCGATCAACTTATGATGTCGGCACTAGATCGTCCATAACTTTTGATTTAGAGTTCAAAACGACACGAATCCAATGCCCACGTTATGCTAGCTCAATTTTCTATATTGTGACAAAATTTGAGACTGAAAAAGCTACCATAAAGCCTTCATGTAATCCAATATATCCTATACTGCGTGATGCCATGCATTATGCTTCATTTATAAGCTTTTACTCAATGAATACTAATGATCAGTTTTGAATGACATGTCTACCCTAAATCGTTTGTAACTTTTGATTTAGTGTTCAAAATGATACGAATCCAATGCCGAAGGTAAGCTCGCTCAATATTATATATTGTGACAAAATTTAATACCCAAATAGCTACGACAAAGCATACAAGTATTCCAATGTATCCAAACTTCAGTATGACATGCATTATGCTTCATTTCTGAATCATTGCTCAATGAGCACAATTGATCAGTTTACAATTATCACTTTAACTGGCCGATCAACTTGACATGTCCGCACAAAATCTTCCGTAACTTTTGATTTAGAGTTCAGAATGACACGAATCCAACGCCCACGTTAAACTAGCTCAATTTTCTATATTGTGACAATTACCACATTACTGAAGGAGCACTAATGATCAGTTTAGAATGATCAGTTTAGAATGATCACTTTAACTGGCCGATCAACTTGACATGTCCGCTGTAAATCGTTTGTAACTTTTGATTTAGAGTTCATAATTACACGAATCCAATGCCTAGGTTAAAGTAGCTCAAATTTTTATAATGTGACAACATTTGAGACTGAAGGAGCTACCACAAAGCTTTCAAGTAATCCAATATATCCTAAACTGCATGGTGCCATGCATTATGCGTCATTTATAACCTTTTACTCAAGGAGCACTAATGATCAGTTTAGAATGATGATTCTAACTGGGCGATCAACTTGACATGTATGCACTAAATAGTCCGTAACTTTTGATTAAGAGTTTAGAATGACACGAATGCAACACCCACGTTAAACTTGCTCAATATTCTATATTGTGACAATATTTGAGACTGAAAGAGCTACCACAAGCATTCAAGTAATCCAGTCTATCCTAAACTCTGTGATGCCATGAATTATGCTTCATTTATAAATCTTTACTCAAGGAGCACTAATGATCAGTTCAGAATGATCACAAGACCAAGTAAGATATGACTACCAGCCATGGCTATGGAAGGGAACTAAGACTTGGTTCTCTACTTCTAACTCTCCCTAATCATTAAGCGATTGTAACTTATAGGGTTTAGACCTCTTAATAACCTCAAGCAGTAGCTTTTCTACCATAGTCTCACTCGCATCATTTGTACATCTATCCCCATCAATCACTAAGCTACAAACCTTATCATTAACTAGAGAGTGGATGTGTAATAGGTTCTCTCTTTGCTCATTCTTTTCTGCCTTAGTTTGTACGCTTAAGGTTCTCTTAGTGACTAAGAGTTGAACTACGTGTGGCATGGCTACATTCTCCTCTAAAGACTCAGCATCCGATGGGTCCTATTCCGGTTCTACCTGATCATTAGCCCTAATAACTATGGTTCTCTTATTGGTACATTCTCTAGAGTAGTGACCAAAACCTGTACACCTAAAACACTGAATCTCCCTAGTTTTGGTGCTAGAACCCTAATATATGCCCTTAATTTTCGAATCTTCTTTCTTAGGTTTAGGGAATGATTTTTAATACTTAATAGACTTATCTTCCTTAGATTTAGTAAACCTAGTGGAGCTAGTTCCAGCTTTAGGGTTCTTTCTCTTAAGTTGTTTCTCAAATATTATGGCTTTATGGAGAAGCTCTTCTAGTGCGACATAATGGTGGAACTCTAGCCTATCTATGATCTCCCTATTGAGGCCGCCCATAATCCTGGCCATAGTGGCTTCACTATCCTCTTGAATATCAGCCCTAAGAACCACGTTTTCCATCTCCTTAAAGTATTCTTCTATTGACCTACTTCCTTTAGATAGATTCCTAAGCTTAAGATGTAGCTCCCTATGGTAATTACTTGGTATAAACCTTCTCCTCATGATGAATTTCATCTGGTTCCACGAATCTATAGTAAAATCCCCAGCCCTTCTCCTAGAAGTAACTAATCAATCTCACCAACTTAAAGCATAGTCCTTAAATGCGGTTGGGGATACCTTAACCTTATTCTCTTGAGTGTATTCCCTACAGTCAAAGAATATTTCTGTCTTCTCATCCCATTCTAGGTATTCCTCAGGGTCATTGGTTCCATGGAAAGAGGTAATTTTGATCTTAAGGCCAGCTCAAGGGTCGCGAGGGTTAGGTTGGTTATTCCTAGGCATCCGGTCTTCTTGTGGCCTTCTTCTCCTAGATTGGTGTGACCTAGATGAGTGACTATAATACTGCTCAGTATCAGAAGGTGGTTCGGTGTCTCCTCAGTTGGTAATTGATGGATCTTTCTATCTCAACCTTCATTGTTGCCGTACTTTTATTCATCATGGCTTTAAAGGAATCGAGAAGTTGTTTGTTGGAGTTTGAGGATTCCTCTCCATTGTCTGTTCCCACCATGGTTCCTAACAAACTCAGACCAATAAATATGTAAAATAATCAAAGGAGAACACAAAATAGGACAAACAAATCGCAATAGACAATGACACAGAGAGAAAAAAAAAAGTGAACCCTAAGATAAACGATCTCTAGACCTGTGAGGTCTAGTTTGGTAAATGATGAGTCTAACAACCTTTAATCCATTTTGAAATGTTTTCACTTGAATTTCCTAAATCTATTAAATCTCAAGAAATTTTTTGATCATGTTTCAGCTCCAAAATATTCAATTAATTCACAAAATCAAGATAGAACTCAGTTAGTGCTTCCGAGAATTCTAATGACACTACAAGAAAACATTAACATTTCCGACGGCATTTCCGACGGACAAAAAACCGTCGGCCTTTTCCGACGACATTACGACGGATAAGTGACAAATAACCAAGGGAATTGAAACCGTCGGAGGTCCGTCGGTAATTTCCGACGCCGTCGAGATCGTTGGTAAATCGATGGTGAAAACTGACGGTAACCCGTTGCGTTTCCGACGATATCCTAATCGTCGGGATATCCTCTTGAAATCGTCGGAATATTACCGACGGCTTCAGATACGTCGGTAATATTCCGACGAGTTCGTGACGGATTATGTATTTTATAGCCCGTCGGGAATCCGTCGGCAGAGGTCGTCGGAAATCCATCGGAACTATCCGACCATTGTCGGATACAGTCGGAAATCCGTCGGAAATATACGTACCTTGTTAAAATTGTGTGTTTATCCGTCGATGGTCGGACATCCGTCGGAAAACCGTCGGTTTATTTTGATAAGATTTATTCGAAATACGTGAATATCCGGTTGTGGTCGGTAACCGTCGGAATTCCGTCGGAAATAGAGAATATTCTGAAGAATAATCTTTTTACAGTTCGTAATTATCTGTTAATAATTCTTAATAATCTCTTAAAAAATCGTGATAATATCTATTTTTCAGTATAAATAAGCTATGATCTTTCAAAATTTAAACAGAACCAAAATTTTTTTAAAAATGTGTTCTTTGGGTTCTTTTGAGTATTTTCGATCGTGGATGGATAAACCTCGATATGATTCAACCACGGGGGAATTGACTGATGAATTTGCGCAAGGTGTTGAAGAGTTCATGACATTTGCATCAAAGAATAGCATGACATCGGAATACGGTAAAATGTATTGTCCGTGTATTAAATGTCGAAATCATAGATTAATCTCTGTTAGAGAAGTACGTAATCATTTGTATAGGAATGGATTTATGCCGGGTTACAAAATTTGGTATTCACATGGAGAAACTGATGCAACGATGCAATATTATGGTAGTACTTCAAAAAGGATAGATAATACTAATGTTAGGGTAGAGGAACCGACATCAGAAGTTGATATAAACGGAGGTACTGTTCAGATGGTGAATGATGCATTTCGTGAACAAAGAGAATCGTACATCGAAGATATTAGCAGAATAGAGGAACCTAATATGGAAGCCCGGAAATTTTTTGATATGTTAGATGCATCCAAGCAGCCTTTGTATAAAGGATGTAGAGATGGATTATCGCCTTTATCTGCTGCAAGCAGGTTGATGACGATAAAGACGGATTTCAACTTGCCTGAAGATTGTGTGAATGCGATAGCTGATTTTGTTAAAGATATATTACCTGAAGATAATATTGCACCTGCTTCATATTACGAGGTTCAAAAACTTGTATCTGGTCTTGGATTGCCATATCAGATGATCGATGTATGTATTGACAATTGCATGATCTATTGGAGAAATGATGAAAACCGCATGAAGTGTCGATTTTGTCACAAACCTCGATTTCAAGAGACAAGCGGTAGAGTTCCTATTCCGCATAAACGGATGTGGTATTTGCCATTAACAGAGAGGTTAAAGAGGTTATATCAATCTCAACACACGGCAAAACCTATGAGATGGCATGCAGAATATAATTCGAATGGAGAAATTGTGCATCCCTCGGATGCAGAAGCATGGAAACATTTTCAACAGGTTTATCCTAGTTTTGCATATGAGCCTAGAAACGTATACCTCGGGTTATCTACAGATGGATTCAATCCTTTTGGGAAGCATGGGAGGCAATACTCGTTGTGGCCAGTTATCGTTACACCTTATAATTTGCCTCCTTCTTTGTGCATGAAACGAGAGTTTTTATTTCTAACAATTCTCGTCCCTGGCCCAGAGCATCCTAAGCGATCGCTTGATATTTTCTTGCAGCCACTAATTCATGAGTTAAAAATATTATGGGAAAATGGTGTCGAAGCATTCGATGTTTCCAACCAACAGAACTTCTTGATGCGAGCTGTACTTATGTGGACGATAAGTGATTTTCCAGCATATGGTATGTTATCAGGATGGTCGACGCATGGAAGATTAGCATGCCCATATTGTCAAGATAATACTGATGCGTTCCAACTGAAACACGGACGAAGGACTAGTTGGTTTGATTGTCATTGTCGATTTCTACCACAAGATCATCCATATCGCCGGAGCACGACATTGTTTAGGAAAAACAAAAAAAAATTTTGATGCTCCACTTCCTATTCTTGACGGGAATTATATGATGACTCAACTTAGAGATTTTGGTGCTGAGAGAACAGTTTCATGTGGAGGTAACGGACATTACTCTGTTGATGATTGTGGCGAATACCATAATTGGCACAAGAAGAGCATTTTTTGGGATTTACCATATTGGAAGGACCATTTGTTGCGCCATAATCTTGATGTTATGCACATTGAGAAGAATTTTTTCGACAACATAATGAATACCGTTCTAAATGTGCAAGGAAAAACAAAAGATAATTTGAAAGCTAGATTGGATTTGCCGGATATTTGTTCCCGGAAGGAACTACATGTAATGTCAAATGGAAAATCATTGTCTCCCGCATTCCGGTTAGATGCGCATGCAAAAGATGAATTCTTTGACTGGATTAAGCATAATGTCAAAATTCCAGATGGATATGCATCTAATCTTCGTAATTGTGTCGATACTATTGAAGGTAAATTTTCAGGGATGAAAAGTCATGATTGTCATGTTGTCATGCAAAGATTATTCCCATTTGCCTTTAGCGATCTACTGCCTAAAAACGTCCACGGAGCAATTGCAGGTACGACGTTAAATTTACATTATTATATATATATAATAATATTTTCATATATTATATAATATTAAAATATATTTTTTATGTAGGGATTGGTGCTTTTTTCCGAGATTTATGTACAAGATCACTTACTGTAGACGATATCCGAAATTTGGAGGGAAAAATACCGGTTCTCATTTGTAACCTGGAGAAAATATTTCCACCAGCATTTTTTGATGTTATGGAGCATCTTCCTATTCACCTCCCTAGAGAAGCAGCCCTTGGAGGACCTGTTCAGTACAGATGGATGTATCCTTTTGAGAGATATATGTTCCATCTAAAGAAAAAAGTTAAAAATCTTGCCAGGGTTGAAGGTTCAATCGTCGCACAAAGTATTAATGAAGAAACATCTAACTTTGCTAGCTACTATTTTCCATCGCAAGTGCAAACAAAAAATAGACGGCCTTCACGACATGATGATGGAGGAGAAAAACCAAGCTATCCAGTGTATGTGCCAAAAATATTTGCACAAATTGGACGTTTAAGTGGAAAAGGGAAGATGCGACGCCTATCAGAGGAGGAACACAATCACTTGCATTTGTATATTTTGACAAATTGCGATGACGTTTTGGAATATGAAAGGTACATTCAATTTAATTTTGTTTTTAGTTATTATTATAATTTATTGTTAATTTATTTTTTATAATTAACAGGATATACATGGAACAAATACGTGTTCATTATTCAGATTACAACGAGAATGAGTTGGCCGAACTTAAAAAAAGCGAATTTGCAAAATGGTTGCATTTTTATGTTAGTGTTACCACAATTAATTACATAATTTTCAATAATAGTTTACTATATATCTATATATATATTTATAATTTAATATATTCTATTATTTTGTAGGTTACTACAGGTCCTTCTAGGGGCATAACGTTTCCCACGTGGTTAGTTGAGTTGGTGAGTGGTCCTACATTTACTGCAAAATCTTATCCAATGTACTGCACTCGTGGTTATGCTTTTAAGAGTCATCGCGAAGGAAACTCACAAACAACTTGTAATTATGGTGTATCATCTCAATCGGGAGAAATTGTATACAATGGTATTCTTCGTGAAATATTTTGCAGTAAAATGATTTTTAATTTGAAATAACAATAATAAATAAGTAATACAAATATTTTGTTTAACAAGGTACATTGCTTTGGCTATTGCTAGAATTGGAGTAGTTTCGGACAACTTCCTTTGTTTGCTAAAACCGTCGGAAATCCATCGGAAATCTTTAATTGATATACGTACCTGATGGATTTCCGACGGCTTACGTACATCCGTCGGCAATCCGTCGGAATACCATCAATTGCAACGTGTGCAAACTATTTGTCGATCATGCACAGGTTTTAATTCATCGACGGCACTCCGACGTATTTCCGACGGATTAAAATTTTATCCGGGAAACATAATTTCCAACGCGGGATTTGGTGAAAATATTTATTATATATCCGATGGAATCCCGACGGAAATCGCCGTCGAAAATATCTAATATAACCTACGGCCGTTTCTTCTTCTTCTTCCTTTTTCATGTTTCTCTCCTTCGGATGTCATCCTCTTCCGCCGTACGTCGCCGCAAATATCTGCAAATCGCCGCAAATCATGTAAGTTTTTCTTTAAAAAATAGTTTTCTTATATGAATACTACTCTAAGGTCGAATCCAAGCCTATCCATCCATAATTGTGATTAGAGTTTGAAATCTTGAACGACTATGTCAGTGGCTGCATTACAATTCATGTTCTTCGACATTTGGATTTTATTTCTTCCCAAATATTTTATAAAATCTAGATATATGTGAGAACCGAATTTGAAAAATCGGATTTTTATTGAAAATTTTACGATTCACATTTAGTTTATTTTGACGTTAGTATATGGTTTTTGTCGTGCATTTCTCCATTGTGGGCTAGAATTCGAATTTCTCCATTGGTACGATTTGTTGTGACTGGAATGTAATATTATAGGCAGCTTCGTAACTTCTATTTTGTTTTCAAGAAGCTTTAGCCAAAAAGATAATTATTAATAAAGTTAGGGAGAAGGAAATAATAATGGAAAATGTATATATAATATATATATGATGTCAAAAGTGATGAGATGGGGAAATCTTGAGCTATGACTTGTGGGTCTCCCAAATCTTACACTTGACTTGTTGCTTTTTTATTTTTATTTTCCTACAAACCACTCTTTTTATTTGGATGATTGTTTCGAATTGTGAAATAATATGCATAATAATCTCCGAAGTTTTCACATGGAAATCTCAGCCCTAAGAAAATATTATTATTTTAAAAGATAGATATACAAATTTATCCTAAAAAAATTGAAATCATAATTATTTTCAATATTTTTTAACTTTCTAATAAAAAATATTATTAATATTACTTTTTTATAAAAATATTATAAACATTGAAAAATTATAGGTCGTATCAAGATTACCAAAGACGTGGTGAGTCATCGACTCCGAGTTTTATACCAACTCAAGTTCCAGAATCTGCAAATGATTCTTTCCGACCAATGACAATTGAAGAATTGGTTCAGCAGCCTGGTCGTGAACTTCTCACATTTCTCGATCCGAGACGTCAAGGAAACTCGACATGGTAAATTAAATTTTCTATAATTATATTTAAAATAATTATTTTAATACTATTCTAACTATATTTAAAATAATTATTTTAATACTATTGTAATAAAAATTCGTAGGTTTGGTATTTCAAACAATGGAATAAGCAAATCTATATTAAAGATGCTTCATTCTCTTTTGAATAAATCATATACCAAATTTCGAGATATTCCGTACGAAGAACGTCAGATTTGGTTCAGGACGTTTGCGGTACGTTATTTAAATTTTAAATATATAATTATTTTAAATATTTTTTAATAATAATTTTTTAGTAATGTATATTAAAATTTCGCAGCAAGAATTTACATGGGATCCCATGAACACAAAATTGGTGGAAGACGCTTTCGAAAAAGAGGCTGCAATACAATTTTCCCGCCATATGAACGAATGGAAACAAAAATGGAAAAAGGGAAAAGATAAACCAAGAGGGTTGAATGAGTCGGTTTGGAACGACTTTATTCGTTATTGGGAATCTTCCACCGCTGAGGTTATCTCGAAAACTAATTCGGGAAACCGGAAGAGCGACCGAGGAGGCAAAGGCATTTATATTCACAATGCCGGATCGACTAGTTTTCTCAGACGAGCCGATCAATTGGTAAATTAATTATTATATTAATTATTTATTATTATTTAAAAGTTTTTAAATTATTAATTTAGAATTTTTTTATTTTTAGGCACAAGAAATTGGAGCGCCTCCAGATCACTTGCAACTTCTCGAGGCCGTCCACACAAACAAAAAGACTGGTCGTATCCAAGATGGTCTCGTTAGTGAGATCATCGAAAAAGTAAAAAAGAAAAAAAGTGATATTCTAACCCAGCAATCTCAAGTTGGTTCTTCATCTTTGGTCGCTGAATTACCGCGTTCTGAGATTAACCGTCTCGTTCTTGATGTAAGTTTTTTTTTTTTAAAATATATAATTAATATTATAATAATTTTTATTAAATTTTTTAATAATATTTCTTATTTTTATAGGAAGTACCATTTTCAAAGGGTCGTCATCCAGGACTCGGGAGAGTTGCAGATACTGGTGGCACAACATCTGCAGTTAGAAACGAGGAAAATGAACAGTTAAAAGAAGAAATGGCGTCCATGAAAATAGAGATGAATAATCTCAAAAACTTTGTAGAAATGATAAAAAATAAATTACCTGATGACTTTTTTTCTCCTCCTTCTCCTCATGCTCCTCCTTTGTAATTTGTAATTTAAAATAAATGTTTAATAATATTAATATTTATAATATTATTTCTATTAATTGTATGATTTTTTTTAATAATATTAATTTAAATATTAAAATAAAATTAAAAAATTCTTTTTTTATTTTTTCAATTATTTCGTGTTTCCGACGGCTACTGTCGTCGGAAATTCCCGATAGAACTGGCCGTCGGAAATGTGTTGCTACATCCCGACGGTTATAAACTATCGGGAAATATCATCGGACAAAATTTCCAACGGCACAAGCCGTCGGCATTTTCCGATGTATCCGGACCATCGCAGATCCGTCGGTTAATACCGACGGAAGGATGTCATCGAACATCCGTCGGAATTCTCCGATGGCACGGTTAATCGCTAATCCGTCGGAAATTATCGATACCTTCCCGACGGAAGCGCATTTCCGACGAAATAGTCCCGACGGACTATTTTCATCGGAAAGTAGTCGAGAAACTGTTTTACCGACATATTTCCGACGGATACAGCCGTCGGAAATACGCTGTTTTCTTGTAGTGTGATGCCGATTGAGAGTTGATTGATTCTATCATCTAACAACAAGTTCCTGAACGTTTTTTTATTGATTTTGAAGTTCTTTAGAGTTCTAAGATCAAGTTCTAACAGTAAATAAACCCAGAAACATTCAAAACAAATTGCAAAAAGGAAGATGAAAGGTCACCAAAAGTTCTTGCGAAAAGATGAAAGGTTATGAATAGGTTTTGATAGATACAACCTGGTTTGGAGTGTGCTATGATACCATTTGATGTGATCCTGGTTAGGATCAAGTACCTGAATGTATCCAAGAGTTTTTTCTAATGATAGTAAACCAAATGTGGATGCGGAAGTGAAGAAGATGGTGAATCCGTGAGATTGAAGATGGATGGTCTCGAGAACTTGTGTGGAATGAATGATACTTCCAAAGGATGGTGGAAGATCCTTAGACTATCAGCTTTGTTTGTGTTAATGATGAATTCCAGACACGTTGGGCAAGAGGTGGAATGAAGTGAAACTTCCAAGGGATATGAACAGCCCTTAGACTTTCGGCTCTTGAGAAGAATTGCATGATGATCCAAATTCCTTAATTAAAGAGGTGATTACACGAGATTAAGAAGATTTTTTTATATTAAAATGTTTGATGATTTGAAGAGGAGACACAAGAGAGTATTTATAGGATCCAACGGGTGCATAGGAATAGACAAAGACTCCTAAGAAACCATCAAGGCATTTAAGAGAAACTAGGAAATTACAAAACAACTAGTAGTGAAGACTAAGAAGTAAATAACATCTTGACTGATCCTTCCTCTTCATTTGCGTGAATAATAGGGTAGAATGGGTCTTGGTTCATCAAGAGCTTGTGGTATAGTATCTTGGGCTTGCCTCATTAAATACCTCTCTAAGAAAACCCAATGGGACAAAACTAAGAGGAGGAAAAAGAGTACAGTCCAAGATACCACTCTTGATGAGGTTTAGGTGGCTTGAATCACAACCATGGTGGTTGGACTAACACAAACTAAACTGGCCTGAATGGTGTTGAGAAGGTGTTGTAGTGTTGTCTTGAGTTTAGCGTGCTTGGACCGAGTAATGTGACCATTGGAGATTCGCAAGGCGTCATCTTCAGCTTCCTCTGGTTCTAGCTGTTCCTTAGCTTCCTCAATGGCTTCTTCTTGCTCAGGTTCAAGCTGTTCCTTTAGTTCAGGTTCGTTGCTGGCCATTCTCGCATCAATTTATAAGCCTTTACTCAAGGAGCAACAATGATAAGTTTAGAATGATCATTTTAACTGGCCGATCAACTTGACATGTACGCACTAAATCGTCTGTAACTTTTGATTTAGAGTTCAGGATGAAACAAATCCAACACCTACGTTAAGCTAGCTAAATTTTCTATATGGTGACAACATTTGAGGATGAAACAGCTACCACGAACTCTTCAAGTAATCCAATCTATCCTGAACTGCGTGATGCCATCCATTGTGCTTCATTTATAACCTATACTCAAGGAGCACTAATGATCAGTTTAGAATGCTCATTTTAACTCGCCGATAACCATGACATGTACGCACTATATCGTCCGTAACATTTAGTTTAGAGTTCCGAAAGACACCAATCTAACGCCCACGTTAAGTTAGCTCAATATTTTATACTATGACAAAAATTAAGACCGAAATAGTAATGAAAAAGCGTGATGCCATGCATTATGCATCATTTATAAGCCTTTACTCAATGAGCACCAATGATGAATTTAGAACGATCGTTTTAACTGGCCGATCAAGTTTACATGAACGCACTAAATCGTCCGTAACTTTGGATTTAGAGTTCAAAATAAAAGGAATGCAACGCCCACGTTAAGCTACCTCAGTTTTCTATATTGTGATAAACCTGAAGACGGAAGTAGCTACGACAAAGGCTCCAAGTAATCCAATCTACCCCAAACTGAGTGATTCCATTAATTATGCTTCATTTGTAAACATTAGCTCAATGAGCACCAATGATCAGTTTAAAATGATCAACTTAACTAGCCGGTAAACTTGACATGTCCGCACTAAATCGTCCGTAACTTTTTATTTCGAGTTCAGAATGACATGAATCCAACACCCACGTTAAGCTACCTCAATTCTCTATATTGTGATAAATTTAAGACAAAAATAACTACGAGAAAGCCTCTAAGTAATCCAATGTATCCCAAATTGCGTGATGTCATGCATTATGCTTCATTTATTAGCCTTTACTCAAGGAGCACCAATAATCATTTTAACTAGCTGATAAATTTGACATGTCCGCATTAAATCGTCCATAACTTTTGATTTAGAGTTCAGACTGACACGAATTCAACGCCCACGCTAAGCTAGTCAATTTTCTATAATGTGACAACATTTGAGACTGAAAGAGCTACTACAAAGGCTTTGAGTAAACCAATATATCCTAAACTGCGTAATGCCATGCATTATGCTTCATTCATAAGCCTTTACTCAGGAGCAGTAATAATCAATTTAGAATGATCACTTTAACTAGCCGATCGACTTAACATGTTAGCACTAAATTATTCGTAACTATTGATTTAGAGTTCATAATGACACAAATCCAACACGCACTTTAAGCTAGCTCGATTCTCCATTGTGACAAAATTTAAGACCGAAATAGCTATGACAAACCCTCCAAGTAATCTAATCTATCCCAAATAATGTGATGCCATGCATTATACTTCATTAATATGCCTTTACTCATTGAGCACCAACAATGTGTTTATATTGATCATTTAAACTAGCTGATAAACTTGACATGTCCGCACTAAATCATCCTTAACATTTGATTTAGAGCTTCAATTGACATGAATTTAACGCCCATTTTAATCTAGCTCAATTTGCTATATTGTGACAACATTTAAGACAAAAAAAGAGCTACGACAAAGCATCCAAATAATCCAATGTATCTCAAACTGCGGGGGATGCCATGCATTATGTTTCATTTGTAAAACTTTGCTCAATGAGCAAGAATGATCAGTTTAGAATGATCAATTTAACTAGCTGATAAACTTGACATGTCTGCACTAAATCGTCAGTAACTTTTGATTTAGAGTCTAGATTGACACGAATCTAATGCCCTCGTTAAGCTAGTTCAATATTTTATATTGTGACAAAATTTAAAACCAAAATAGTTACGACAAAGCCCCCATGTAATGCAATCAATCCCAAAATGTGTGATGCCACAGATTATGCTCCATTTATATGCCTTTACTTAATAAGCACCCATGATCACTTTAGAATGAACATTTTAACTAGTTGATCAACTTGACATGTGCGCACTAAATCGTCTTTAACATTTGATTTAGAGCTCAGAATGACATGAATCCAACTCCCACATTAATCTAGCTCAATTTTCTATATTGTGACATCATTTGAGACTGAAAAAGCTACGACAAAGTCTCAAAGTAATCCAATGTATCCCAACTGCATGATGCCATACATTATGCTTCATTTATAAGCCTGTAATCAAGGAGCACCAATGGCAGTTTAGAATGATCATTTTAACTTGCCAATCAACTTGACATGTATGTACTAAATCCTTCGTAACTTTTGATTTACACAAATCCCACCCACGTTAAGTTCACTCAATTTTCTTGTGAATAAATTTAAGATCAAAATAGCAACAAAAAGCCTTCAAGCAATCCAATCTATCCCAAAATGTGTGATGCTATGCATTATGCTTGATTTATACGCCTTTACTCAATGAGCACCAATGATCCGTTTAGAATGATCATTTTAACTACATGATCATCTTGACATGCCACCCTAAATTGTCTTTAACTTTTGACTTAGAGGTCAAAATGACATGAGTCCAATGCCCACGTTACGCAAGCTCAATTTTCTATATTGTGACAACATTTGAGACTTAAAAAGCTATGACAAAGCATCCACCTAATCCTATGTATCCCAAACTACGTGATGCCATGCATTTTGCTTCATTTATAAGCCTTTACTCAAGGAGCACTAATGATCATTTTAACTAGTTGATCATCTTGACATGTCCGAACAAAATCGTCTTTAACTTTTTATTTAGAGCTCAAAGTGACATGAACCCAACACCCACGTTAAGCTTGCTCAATTTTCTATATTCTGAAAACTTTTGAGACTAAAAGAGTTACAACAAAGCCTCCAAGTAATCCAATGTATCCCAAACTATGTCATGCCACACATTATGCTGGATTTATAAGCTTTTATTCAAGGAGAACTAATGATTAGTTTAAAATGATCATTTTAACTGTCCAATCAACTTGACATGCCCGCACTAAAGGGTCCGTAATTTTTGATTTAGAGTTCAAAATGACACGAATCCAATGCTCACATTAAGCTTGGCTTATTTTCTCCATTGTGACAAAATTTAAGACCGAAATAGCTACGACAAAGCCTCTAATAATCAAATCTATCTCAAATTGGGTGATACCATGCAATATGCTTCATTTATAAGGCTTTACTCAAGGAGCACCAATTATCAGTTTAGAATTATCATTTTAACTAGCTGATCAACTTGAGATGTCCGCACTAAATTATCTTGAACTTTTGACTTAGAGCTCAAAATGACATTAGTCCAACGCCCACGTTAAGCTAGCTCAATTTTCCAAATTGTGACTACATTTTAGAATGAAAGAGCTACGAATATGCCTACAAGTAATCCAATCTATCCCAAACTGCGTGATCCTGTGCATTATGCTCCATCTACAAGCCTTTACTCATGAGCACCAACGATTAGTTTAGAATGATCATTTTAACAGGCCAATCAATTTGACATGTGCGCACTAAATCATCTGTAAATATAGTGTTCAGAATCTCACGAATCCAACGCCCACTTTACGTTAGCTCAATTTTATATATTGTGACAATATTTGAGACTGAATGAGCTACGACAAAGGCGCCATGTAGTCCAATGTATCTCAACTGCGTGATGACATGCATTATGCTTTATTTATACACCTTTACTCAAGGAGCACCAATGATCAGTTTAGAATGATCATTTTAATTGGCCGATCAACTTGACATGTCGGTACTAAATCGTTAGTAACTTTTGATTTGGAGTTCCGAATGACAAAAATACAATGCCCACATTAAGCTAGCTCAATTTTATATATCGTGACAAATCTTACGACCGAAATAGCTACGACGAAGCCTCCAAGTAATCCAATGTATCCCAAACTGCGTAATGCCATGCATTATGCTTCATTTATAAGCCATTAATCAAGGAGCCCAATGATGAGTTTAGAATGATCATTTTAATTTGCCAATCAACTTGACATGTCTGCACTAAATCGTCAGTAACTTTTGATTTAAAGTTTAGAATGACACGAATCTATTCCCTCCGTTAAGCTAGATCAATTTTCTATATTGTGACAAGATTTGAGACTGAAAGAGCTACGATAAAGCCTCAAAGTAATCCAATGTATCCCAACTACGTGGTGATATGCATTATGCTTCATTTATAAGTCTTCACTCAAGGAGCACCAGTCGTCTGTTTAGAATTATCGTTTTACCTGGTCGTTCAGCTTGATAAGTACGCACTAATTTGTCTGTAACTTTTTATTTAGTGTTCAGAATAACACGAATCTAACGCGCACGTTACTCTAGCTGAATTTTCTATATTGTAACAACATTTGAGACTGAAAGAGCAAAGACAAACCCTCCAAGTAATTCAACGTATTCCAACAGCGTGATGTCATGCATTATGCTTCATTTATAAGCCATTACTCAAGGAGCACCAGTGATCAGTTTAGAATGATAATTTTAACTGGCCGATCAACTTGACATGTCGGCACTTAATCGTCCGCAATTTTTGATTTAGAGTTTAGAATGACACGAATCCGTTTCCTACGTTAAGCTAGCTCAACTTTCTATATTGTGAAAAGATTTGAGACTCAAAGACCTACAAAAAAGGCTCAAACTAATCCAATGTGTCCAAACTGTGTTAAACCATGCATTATGTTTCATTTATTAGCCTTTACTCAAGGAGCAATAGTGATCAGTTTAGAATGATCATTTTAACAGGCCGATCAGCTTGACATATCCGCACTAAATCGTCTGTAACTTTTGATTTAGTCTTCAGAATGACACAAATCCAACGCCGACGTTATGCTAGTTCAATTTTCTATATTGTGACAAGATTTGAGACTAAAAGAGCTACGAAAAAGCCTCAAAGTAATCCAATGCATCCCAACTGCATGATGACATGCATTATGCTTCATTTATAAGTCTTACTCAAGGAGCACCAATGATCAGTTTAGAATGATCATTTTAACTAGCCGATCAGCTTGACATGTCCGCACTAAATCGTCCGTAACTTTTGATTTAGTGTTCAAAATGACACAAATCCAACCCCCACGTTACGGTAGCTCAGTTTTCTATATTATAACAACATTTGCGATTGAAACAGCAACGACAAAGCCTACAAGTAATCCAATGTATTCCAACTGCGTAATGCCATGCTTTATGCTTCAGTTATAAGCCTTTACTCAAGGAGCACCAATGATCAGTTTAGAATGATCATTTTAACTGGCCAATCAACATGGCATGTAGGCACTTAATCGTCCGTAACTTTTGATTCACAGTTCAAAATCACATGAATCCATTGCCTACGTTAAGCTAGGTCAATTTTCTATATTATGACAAGATTTGAGACTCAAATACCTATGACAAAGCCTCAAAGTAATCCATTGTATCCCAACTGTGTGAAGCCACGCATTATGTTTCATTTACCCAAGGAGCATCAATGATCAGTTTAGAATGATCGTTTTCACTGGCCGTTCAGCTTGACATGTCCGCACTAAATCGTATGTCACTTTTGATATAGTGTTCAGAATGACACGAATCCAACGCCCACGTTATGCTAGCACAATTTTCTATATTGTGACAACATTTGAGACTGAAAGAGATACGGCAAATCCTCTAAATAATCCAATGTATCCCAACTGCGTGATACCATGCATTATGCTTCATTTATACGACTTTACTCATTGAGCACCATTGATCACTTTAGAATGATAATTTTAACTGGCCGATCAACTTGACATGTCGGCACTAAATCGTCTGTAACATTTTATTTAGAGTTCAGAATGGCACAAATCCAATGCCCACACTAAGCTAGCTCAATTTTTTATATCGTGACAAATTTTAAGACTGAATAGCTATGACAAAGCTTCATTTATTAAGGAGCACCAGTGAAAAAATTTTATAATGTTTCCCAAACTGTGTGATGTCATGCATTATGCTTCATTTATTAGCCATTAATCAAGGACCACCAATGATGAGTTTAGAATGATCATTTCAACTTGCATATCAACTTGACATGTCCGCCATAAATTGTCAATAACTTTTGATTTAGAGTTCTGAATGACTCGAATCCATTCCCTATGTTAAGCTATCACAATTTTCTATATTATGAGAAGATTTGAGACTGAAATAGCTATGACAAAGCCTCAAAGTAATTTAATCTATCCCAAATTGTGTGATGCTATGCATTATGCTTAATTTAAACGCGTTTACTCAATGAGCACCAATGATCACTTTAGAATGATCATTTTAACTTGTTGATCAACTTGACATGTCAACACTAAATCGTCTTTAACATTTGATTAACAGTTCAAAATGACATGAATCCAACGCCCACATTAATCTAGCTCAATTTTCTATGTTGTGACAACTTTTGAGACTGAAAGAGCTACGAGAAAGCCTCCAAGTAATCCAATGTATCGTAAACTGCAGGATGTTATGCATTATGCTTCATTTGTAAACCTTTGCTGAAGGAGCGCCAATGATTAGTTTAGAATGATTTGTTTTGAATGATCATTTTAACTAGCCGATTAACTTGAACTAAATCATCGGTAACTTTTGATTTAGAGTTCAGAATGACACGAATCCATTCCCTACGTTAAGCTAGCTCAATTTTCTATATTGTGACAACATTTTAGACTTAAAGAGCTACGACAAAGCCTCAAAGTAATCCAATATATCCCAACAGCGAGATGACATGCATTATGCTTCATTTATAAGCTTTTACTCAAGGAGCACCAGTGATCATTTTAGAATGATAATTTTAACTGGCCGATCAGTTTGACATGTATGCACTAAATCGTCCGTAACTTTTGATGTAGTGTTCAAATGACAAGAATCAAACGCCCATGTTACGCTAGCTCAATTTTCTATACTGTAACAACATTTGAGATTGAAAGAGCAACGACAAAGCCTCACAGTAATCCAATGTATTCCAACTCTGTGATTACATGCATTATGCTTCATTTATAAGCCTTTACTCAAGGAGCAGTAGTGATCAGTTTATAATGATCATTTTAACTGGCCAATCAACTTGACATGTCGGCACGTAATTGTCCGTAACTTCTGATTTAGACTTTAGAAGGACACGAATCCATTGCCTACGTTAAGCTAGCTCAATTTTCTATATTTTGACAAGATTTGAGACTCAAAGATCTACGACAAAGCCTCAACGTAATCCAATGTATCCCAACTACGTGAAACCATGCATTATGTTTCATTTATTAGCCTTTACTCAAGGAGCACCAATGATCAGTTTAAAATGATCATTTTAACTGGCCGATCAGCTTGACATATCCACACTAAATCGTCCGTAACTTTTGATTTAGTGTTCGGAATGACACGATTCCAACGCCAACATTACGCGAGCTCAATTTTGAATATTGTAACAACATTTGAAATTGAAAGAGCAATGACAAAGTGTCCATGTAATCCAATGTATTCCAAATGCGTGATGACATGCATTATGTTTCATTTATAAGCCTTTACTCAAGTAGCACTAGTGATCAGTTTAGTATGATTATTTTAACTGGCCAATCAACATGACGTGTCGGCACTTAATCATCCGTAACTTTTGATTTAGAGTTCAGAATGACACGAATCCATCGCCTATGTTAAGCTAACTCAATTTTCTATATTGTGACAAGAGTTGAGACTCAAAGACCTACGAAAAAGATTCAAAGTAATTCAAGGCATCCCAACTACGTGAAGCCATGCATGCATTATGTTTCATTTATTAGCATTTACTGAAGGGGCACCAACGATCAATTTAGAATGATCATTTTAACTGGCCGATCATTACAAGAAAACATTAACATTTCCGACGGCATTTCCGACGGAAATAAAACCGTCGGACTTTTCCGACGATTTTGCGACGGATAAGCGACGCACAACCGAGGGAACTACTACCATGGGAGATCCATCGGTAATTTCCGACGCTCGTAAGGTTGTCGATAAATCGATGGTAAAACTTGACGGTAAACCATTGAATTTCTGACGAAAGCGTAATTGTTAGGATATCCTCTTGAAACCGTCGGAACATTACCGACGTATCTCAGGCCGTCAGTAATATTCTGATGACTTCCTGACGGATTTTGTGTTTTACAATCCGTCGGGAATCCATCGGCCTCAGTCGTCGGAAAACCATCGGAAGTATCCGACCATTGTCGGACGCCATCGGCAATCCATCGGAAACATAAGAATAATCTATTAAAATTTTGTGTTTATCCGTCGATGGTCGAAAACCATCGGAAATCCGTCAGTTGATGAAGATAAAATCTATTCTAAATATGTGAATATCCGGTTGTGGTCGGAAACCGTCGGAATTTCGTCGGAAATAGAGAATATTCTAAAGAATAGTCTGTTTAAAATTCGTAATTATCAATAAACAATTCTTAATAATCTGTTAAAAATTCATGATAATATCTAATTTTCACTATAAATAAGCTATGATCTTTCACAATTTCAACATAACCAAAAATTTTAAGAAAATGTGTTCTTCGGGTTCTTATGAGTATTTTCGATCGTAGATGGATAAACCTCAATATGATTCAACCACAGGGGAATTGACTGATGAATTTGCGCAAGGTGTTGAAGAGTTCATGACATTTGCATCAAAGAATAGCATGACATCGGAATACGGTAAAATGTATTGTCCGTGTATTAAATGTTGAAATCATAGATTAATCTCTGTTAGAGAATTACATAATCATTTGTATAGGAATGGATTTATGCCGGGTTACAAAATTTGGTATTCACATGGAGAAACTGATGCAACGATGCAATATTATGATAGTACTTCAAAAAGGATAGATAGTACTAATGTTAGGGTAGAGGAATCGGCATTAGAAGTTGATATAAACGGAGGTACTGTTCAGATGGTGAATGATGCATTTCGTGAACAAAGAGAATCGTACATTGAAGATATTAGCAGAATAGAGGAACCTAATTTGGAAGCCCGGAAATTTTTTGATATGTTAGATGCATCCAAGCAGCCTTTGTATAAAGGATGTAGAGATGGATTATCGCCTTTATCTGCTGCAAGCAGGTTGATGACGATAAATACGGATTTCAACTTGCCTGAAGATTGTGTGAATGCGATAGCTGATTTTGTTAGAGATATATTACCTGAAGATAATATTGCACCTGCTTCATATTACGAGGTTCAAAAACTTGTATCTGGTCTTGGATTGCCATATCAGATGATCGATGTATGTATTGACAACTGCATGATATATTGGAGAAATGATGAAAACCGCATGAAGTGCCGATTTTGTCACAAACCTCGATTTCAAGAGACAAGCGGTAGAGTACCTATTCCGCATAAACGGATGTGGTATTTGCCATTAATAGAGAGGTTAAAGAGGTTATATCAATCTGAACACACGGCAAAACCTATGAGATGGCATGCAGAAAATAATTCGAATGGAGAAATTGTGCATCCCTCGGATGCAGAAGCATGGATACGTTTTTCAACAGGTTTATCCTAGTTTTGCATATGAGCCTAGAAACGTACACCTCGGGTTATCTACAGATGGATTCAACCCTTTTGGGAAGCATGGGAGGCAATACTCGTTGTGGCCAGTTATCGTTACACCTTATAATTTGCCTCCTTCTTTGTGCATGAAACGAGAGTTTTTATTTCTAACAATTCTCGTCTCCGGCCCAGAGCATCCTAAGAATCGCTTGATATTTTCTTGCAGCCACTAATTCATGAGTTAAAAATATTATGGGAAAATGGTGTCAAAGCATTCGATGTTTCCAATCAACAGAACTTCTTGATGCGAGCAGTGCTTATGTGGACGATAAGTGATTTTCCAGCATATGGTATGTTATCAGGATGGTTGACGCATGGAAGATTAGCATGCCCATATTGTCAAGATAATACTGATGCGTTCCAACTGAAACACGGACGAAGGACTAGTTGGTTTGATTGTCATTGTCGATTTCTACCACAAGATCATCCATATCGCCGGAGCACGACATTGTTTAGGAAAAACAAAAAAAAATTTTGATGCTCCACTTCCTATTCTTGACGGGAATTATATGATGACTCAACTTAGAGATTTTGGTGCTGAGAGAACGGTTTCATGTGGAGGTAACGGACATTACCCTGTTGATGATTGTGGCGAATACCATAATTGGCACAAGAAGAGCATTTTTTGGGATTTACCATATTGGAAGGACCATTTGTTGCGCCATAATCTTGATGTTATGCACATTGAGAAGAATTTTTTCGACAACATAATGAATACCGTTCTAAATGTGCAAGGAAAAACAAAAGATAATTTGAAAGCTAGATTGGATTTGCCGGATATTTGTTCCCGGAAGGAACTACATGTAATGTCAAATTGAAAATCATTATCTCCCGCATTCCGGTTGGATGCGCATGCAAAAGATGAATTCTTTGACTGTATTAAGCATAGTGTCAAATTTCCAGATGGATACGCATCTAATCTTCGTAATTCTGTCGATACTATTGAAGGTAAATTTTCAGAGATGAAAAGTCATGATTGTCATGTTGTCATGCAAAGATTATTCCCATTTGCCTTTAGCGATCTACTTCCTAAAAACGTCCACGGAGCAATTGCAGGTACGACGTTTATATTATTTTATATATAAATAATAATAATTTCATATATTATATAATATTAAAATATATTTTTTATGTAGTTTTTTCCGAGATTTATGTACAAGATCACTTACTGTAAACGATATCCGAAATTTGGAGGAAAAAATACCGGTTCTCATTTGTAACCTGGAGAAAATATTTCCACCAGCATTTTTGATGTTATGGAGCATCTTCCTATTCACCTCCCTAGAGAAACAGCACTTGGAGGACATGTTCAGTACCGATGGATGTATCATTTTGAGAGATATATGTTCCACCTAAAGAAAAAAGTTTAAAATCTTGCCAGGGTTGAAGGTTCAATCGTCGCACAAGGTATTAATGAAAAAACATCTAACTTTGCCAACTACTATTTTCCATCGCAAGTGCAAACAAAAAATAGACGACCTTCACGACATGATGATGGAGGAGAAAAACCAAGCTATCCAGTGTATGTGCCAGAAATATTTGCACAAATTGGACATTTAAGTGGAAAAGGGAAGACGCGACGCCTATCAGAGGAGGAACACAATCACTTGCATTTGTATATTTTGACAAATTGCAATGACGTTTTAGAATATGAAAGGTACATTCAATTTAATTTTGTTTTTAGTTATTATTATAATATATTGTTATTTTTTTCATAATTAACAGGATATACATGGAACAAATACGTGTTCATTATTCATATTACAGCGAGAATGAGTTGGTCGAATTTAAAAAAAGCGAATTTGCAAAATGGTTGCATTTTTATGTTAGTGTTACCACAATTATGTAATTTTCAATAATAGTTTACTATATATCTATATATATATATATTTATAATTTACTACATTCTATTATTTTGTAGGTTACTACAGGTCTTTCTAGAGGTATAACGTTTCCCACGTGGTTAGTTGAGTTGGTGAGTGGTCCTACATTTACTGCAAAATCTTATCCAATGTATTATACTCATGGATATGCTTTTAAGAGTCATCACGAAGGAAACTTACAAACAACTTGTAATTATGGTGTATCATCTCAATCGGGAGAAATTGTATACAACGGTATTCTTCATGAAATATTAGAAGTTCACTATCCAGGAATGATTGATTTGAGGTGTATTGTGTTAGAAACAAGCAAGATCTTTGGATTATAGTGACCTCAATACATCCTAGAGGAATGGTATGTGGTATTACCGAACAAGAGCCTATGCAACAAAGCACAATTGGTAACTTAGGTTCAATAGACACTTCTCTTGAAGTTAACCTTGTTGTTGATGACACCACGAACGAAGGTTACAACGTATTTCAAGATTCAGAAGAAGAGATTGGCGAGTTTGACGACCAAAATTCAGCTAATTCGGAATATTCATCAAATTCAGATTAAATTTGTGATTTTATTTTGATATTTATGATTTAATTTTAAATATTGTAAATAAATATTTATGATTTTATTTTTAAATCTATGTGCACAAACATTTCACAATATTATAATTAAAAGTGCTTTTTTAAATTAATTTATCTATATATTTTTAACTTTTTCAAATAAATATTTTTTTGAAATATTGATTAAAATTACCGATGGTTTCCCGACGGCTTTATTAATTCCGTCAAAAAGCCGTCGACAATTTTATAATTAAAATTGTTTTTTTATAAATTCATCTATATAATTTTTAAATTTTTTAATTAAATATTTTTTTCGAAATATTGATTAACAACACTGACGGTTCCCCGACGGCTTTATTAATTCTGTCGGAAAACCATCGGGCACCTGTTAATTAAATAATTGCAACGTGGGTAGACTATTTGTCGATCATGCATGGGATTAGGCCTTCCGACGGATTTCCATCGACTCTTCGACGGATTGTCGATGGGTTCCAGACGGCTTTACACAGAAAACGTAATTCCCAAGGCGGGCTTGCGCGAAAATATTTATTTCGTTTCCAACGGATTCCCGACGGCAATTTCCGTCGGAAATGTTTAATATAACCTACGGCCATTTCTTCTCTTTTCCTCTCTCGCGTTTCTCTTAATATTTCGTCTTTTCCCCTCCCTGCCGCGTTCTCGCTGGGAAACTTGCTCTCGTCGCCGGAATTCCACTTGTAGTCGTAAATAATGTAAGTTTTTATTTACTAAATTTTCTAATATTGTTTTCTTCTTCTCAACTATAGTATACTGAACGTGAGAACGGCTTCGGTTTTTGTAATTTATCTACTTCGAACTAAAAACTGAACGTGAATGAGAGAGTCCGAACCTAGAAAAGGAGTTTTGGTTTTTGTCATATATTAGTCCGAACCTTGAATCATAGCTTCGCTCTGCCAAATTCAATAATAAAACATATCAAAAAGATAATTTAAACCGATTTTTGTCATTTTTTCTTTTGTCACAATTGTAACGCTCTGTGTTTTCTTTGAATGAAACATTTTAAGCATGTATTTCTTGATTATATTTTCAAAAGTTCCGAACTTGAAGCATAAATCTTGAGAATATACCACCACCTTGAAAATTCAGATAATGGACAATCATTGATCGATTTTAATTGATAACTTTTGATTATATTCCTTTTGCACGGATTACGGATCTTGATGGTGGGCTAGTGTTTGCCGAGGATTTTGGAGAGGAAGTTTGATTTTTTTTATGTTTAAATTCCTTTTTGTGATTTTATTTTCTATCCAGAAGCATCTTTCGTTCTCTCTCTCTCTTCAAACTCATTTATTCTTATGTCATTGCTGTTCATACTCTTTCCTTTCTCTCTCTCTCTTCTAAGTTCTTATAGTCAGTTATAGAAAAAATGAGAAATTATTAGATTCATTCCGAAATCAGAGAGATATGATTTTCTTCGTTGTTGAAAATAGAAATACTAGTTTTTCACTGTAGTATACTGATCATCATATTCTCTTTGAGACGAGTGGATTTATTGTTTTTGATTAATATTTGTTTCCTCTAATTTATTTAGGTTTTGCTTCCAAGTTTTATTCTTTTAGTTCAGTGTTTTATGTTATTTTCAGTTAACATAGAATAAACTTCGATTTTTTCAAAAAAAAAAAAATAGTTCATTATTATTTTAAATAATTTAATATTTCAAAAAAAATGGTAAATAGTAAATGTAGATAGATTGATAAAATGTTCCAATCATAGGTCGTATCAAGATTACCAAAGACGTGGTGAGTCATCGACTCTGAGTTTTATACCAACTCAAGTTCCAAAATGTGCAAATGATTCTTTCCGACCAATGACAATTGAAGAATTGGTTCAGCAGGCTGGTCGTGAACTTCTTACATTTCTCGATCCGAGACGTCAAGAAAACTCGACATGGTAAATTAAATTTTCTATAATTATATTTGAAATAATTATTTTAATACTATTCTATAATTATATTTAAAATAATTATTTAAACGCTATTGTAATAAAAATTCGTAGGTTTGATATTTCAAACAACAGAATAAGCAAATCTATATTAAAGATGCTTCATTCTCTTTTGAACAAACCATATACCAAATTTCGAGATATTCCATACGAAGAACGTCAGATTTAGTTTAGAACGTTTGCGGTACATGATTTAAATTTTAATATATAATTGTTTTAAATAGTTTTTAATAATATTTTTTAGTAATATATAAGTAAATTACGCAGCAAGAATTTACATGGGATCCCATGAACACAAAATTGGTGGAAGAAGCTTTTGAAAAAGAGGTTGCAGTACAGTTTTCCCGCCACATAAATGAGTGGAAACAAAAATGGAAAAAGGGAAAAGATAAACCAAGAGGGTTGAATGAGTTAGTTTGGAACGAGTTTATTCGTTATTGGGAATCTTCCAGCGTTGAGGTCATCTCGAAAACTAATTCGGGAGACTAGAAGAGCGACCAAGGAGGCAAAGGCATTTATATTCACAATGCCGGATCGACTAGTTTTCTGAGACGAGCCGATCAATTGGTAAATTAATTATTATATTAATTATTTATTATTATTTAAAATTTTTATAATTATTAATTTAGAATTTTTTTATTTTTAGACACAAGAAATTGGAGCGTCTCCACATCACTTGCAACTTCTCGAGGCCGTCCACACAAATAAAAAGACTGGTCGTATCCAAGATGGTCTCGTTAGCGAAATCATTGAAAAGGTAAAAAAGAAAACAAGTGATATTCTAACCCAGCAGTCTCAAGTTGGTTCTTCATTTTCGGTCGCCGAATTGTCTCGTTCTGAGATTAACCATCTCGTTCTTGATGTAAGTTTTTTTTTTTAAATATATAATTAATATTATAATAATTTTCATTAAATTTTCTAATAATATTTTTTATTTTTACAGGAAGTACCATTTTCAAAGGGTCGTCATCCAGGACTCGGGAGAGTTGCAGATACCGGTGCAGCAATATCTGCAGGTAGAAACGAAGAAAATGAGCAGCTAAAAGAAGAAATGGCGGCTATGAAAATAGAGATGAATAATCTCAAAAGCTTTGTAGAAATGATAAAAAATAAACTGGCTGATGACTTTTTTCTCCTCCTTCTCCTCCTGCCCCTCTTTTGTAATTTGTATTTTAAAACAATTGTTTAATATTATTAATTATAATATTATTTTTATTAATTGTATGATTATTTTAAAAAATATTTACAAACATTAATTTAATTCAATAAAATAAAAATTTATTAATTTATTTTTTAAAATTTATTTTTTTAATATTTATATTTTAAAAAAATTTAATTCAATATTTTTAAAATATCAATATTAAAAAAAAATTTATTTTTTCAGTTAATTAGTTTTTTCCGACGGATTATGTCGTCGGAAATTTCCGATGGAAGCTGCCGTTTGAAACATGTTGCGATATCCCGACGGTTATAAACCATCAGGAAATATCATCGGACCAAATTCCCGATGGCGGAAGTCATCGGAAAATGTCCCTCGATAATTTGTCGGTAATTCCCGATGACTGCGGACCATCGAATATCCGTCGGTATTTTCCGAAGGATCATTTCCATCGAAAACCCGTCGAAAGTTTCCGACGACATATTTAATCGCCAATCCATCAGAAATCTAATTCCCGACGGAATCTAATTTCCGACAAAATAGTCCCGAGGGACTATTTTTTTCGGAAATTAGTCGAGAATCTGTTTTACCGACGTGTTTCCGACGAATATGGCCGTCGGAAATGTGATGTTTTCTTGTAGTGGATCAGCTTGACATGTCCGCACTAAATCGTCTGTAACTTTTAATTTAGTGTTCAGAATGACACGAATCCAACGCCCACTTTATGCTAGCTCAATTTTCTATATTATTACAACATTTGAGACTGAAAGAGATATGACAAAGCCTTCAAGTAATCCAACGTATCCCAACGTGATGCCATGTATTATGCTTCATTTATAATACTTTACTCAAGGAGCACCAGTGATCAGTTTAGAATGCTCATTTTAACTCGCTTATCAACGTGACATTTCGGCACTAAATCCTCCATAACTTTTTATTTAGTTCAGAAGGGAACACATCCAACGCCCACACTAAACAAGATCAATTGTTTATATCGTGACATATTTTAAGACCGAAAGCTACGTCAAAGCCTTGATGTAATCCATTTCTTCCCAAACTGCGTGATGCCGTGAATTATGCTTCATTTATAAGCCTTTACTCAATGAGCACCAATGATCACTTTAGAATGATCATTTTAACTAGCTGATCAACTTGACATGTCAAAACTAAATCGTCTTTAACATATGATTTAGAGCTCAAAATGACATGAATCCAATGCCCACGTTAATCTAGCTCAGTTTTCTATATTGTGACAATATTTGAGACTAAAAGAGCTACGACAAAGCCTCCAAGTAATCCAATGTATCTCAAACTGCAGGATGCCATGCATTATGGTCATTTGTAATCCTTTGCTCAATGAGCACCAATGATCAGTTAAGAATGATCATTTTAACTGGCCGATCAACTTGACATATCTGAACTAAATCGTCTTGAACATTTGATTTAGAGCTCAAAATTACATGAATCCAACGTCCACATTAATCTAGCTCAATTTTCTATATTGTGGAAACATTTGAAACTGAAAGAGCTACGACAAAGCCTCGAAGTAATCCAATGTATCCCAAACTGCAAGATGCCATGCATTATGCTTCATTTGTAAACCTTTGCTCAATGAGCACCAATGATCATTTTAAATGATCAATTTAACTAGCTGATAAAGTTGACCTGTACGCACTAAACCGTCAGTAAATTTTGATTTAGAGTTCAAAATGACACGAATCGAATAAAATAATTGCAACGTGGGTAGACTATTTGTTGATCATACATGGGATTAGGCCTTCCAATGGATTTTCGTCGACTCTTCAACGGATTGCCGACGGGTTCCCAACGGTTTTACGCGTGAAACATAATTCCAAAGGTGCGCTTGCGCGAAAAATATTTATTTCATTTCCGACGGATTAATTTCCGTCGGATATGTTTAATATAACCTACGGCCATTTCTTCTCTTTTCCTCTCTCGCGTTTCTCTTAATATTTCGTCTTTTCGCCTCCCTGCCGCGTTCTCGCCAGAAAACTTGCTCTCGTCGCCGGAATTCCACTTGTAGTCGTAAAAAATGTAAGTTTTTATTTACTAAATTTTCTAATATTGTTTTCTTCTTCTCAACTATAGTATACTGAACGTGAGAACAGCTTCGGTTTTTGTCATTTATCTACTTCGAACTAAAAACTGAACGTGAATGAGAGAGTCCAAACCTAGAAAAGGAGTTTTGGTTTTTGTCATATATTAGTCCGAACCTATCAATCTCTTATATTTTCCCCATCATCATGTCACTGAATCATAGCTTCGCTCTGCCAAATTCAATAATAAAACTTATCAAAAAGATAATTTAAACCGATTTTTGTCATTATTTCTTTTATCACAATTGTAACGCTCTGTGTTTTCTTTGAATGAAACATTTTAAGCATGTATTTCTTGATTATATTTTCAAAAGTTCCGAACTTGAAGCATAAATCTTGAGAATATACCACCACCTTGAAAATTCAGATAATAGACAATCATTGATCGACTCTAATTGATAACTTTTGATTATATTCCTTTTGCACGGATTACGGATCTCGATGGTGGGCTAGTGTTTGCCGAGGATTTTGGAGAGGAAGTTTGATTTTTTTTATGTTTAAATTCCTTTTTGTGATTTTATTTTCTATCCAGAAGCATCTTTCGTTCTCTCTCTCTCTTCAAACTCATTTATTCTTATGTCATTGCTGTTCATACTCTTTCCTTTCTCTCTCTCTCTTCTAAGTTCTTATAGTCAGTTATAGAAAAAATGAGAAATTATTAGATTCATTCCGAAATCAGAGAGATCTGATTTTCTTCGTTGTTGAAAATAGAAATACTAGTTTTTCACTGTAGTATACTGATCATCATATTCTCTTTGAGACGAGTGGATTTATTGTTTTTGATTAATATTTGTTTCCTCTAATTTATTTAGGTTTTGCTTCCAAGTTTTATTCTTTTAGTTCAGTGTTTTATGTTATTTTCAGTTAACATAGAATAAACTTCGATTTTTTCAAAAAAAAAAAATAGTTCATTATTATTTTAAATAATTTAATATTTCAAAAAAATGGTAAATAGTAAATGTAGATAGATTGATAAAATGTTCCAATCATAGGTCGTATCAAGATTACCAAAGACGTGGTGAGTCATCGACTCTGAGTTTTATACCAACTCAAGTTCCAAAATGTGCAAATGATTCTTTCCGACCAATGACAATTGAAGAATTGGTTCAGCAGGCTGGTCGTGAACTTCTTACATTTCTCGATCCGAGACGTCAAGAAAACTCGACATGGTAAATTAAATTTTCTATAATTATATTTGAAATAATTATTTTAATACTATTCTATAATTATATTTAAAATAATTATTTAAACGCTATTGTAATAAAAATTCGTAGGTTTGATATTTCAAACAACAGAATAAGCAAATCTATATTAAAGATGCTTCATTCTCTTTTGAACAAACCATATACCAAATTTCGAGATATTCCATACGAAGAACGTCAGATTTAGTTTAGAACGTTTGCGGTACATGATTTAAATTTTAATATATAATTGTTTTAAATAGTTTTTAATAATATTTTTTAGTAATATATAAGTAAATTACGCAGCAAGAATTTACATGGGATCCCATGAACACAAAATTGGTGGAAGAAGCTTTTGAAAAAGAGGTTGCAGTACAGTTTTCCCGCCACATAAATGAGTGGAAACAAAAATGGAAAAAGGGAAAAGATAAACCAAGAGGGTTGAATGAGTCAGTTTGGAACGAGTTTATTCGTTATTGGGAATCTTCCAGCGTTGAGGTCATCTCGAAAACTAATTCGGGAGACTAGAAGAGCGACCGAGGAGGCAAAGGCATTTATATTCACAATGCCAGATCGACTAGTTTTCTGAGACGAGCCGATCAATTGGTAAATTAATTATTATATTAATTATTTATTATTATTTAAAATTTTTATAATTATTAATTTAGAATTTTTTTATTTTTAGACACAAGAAATTGGAGCGTCTCCACATCACTTGCAACTTCTCGAGGCCGTCCACACAAACAAAAAGACTGGTCGTATCCAAGATGGTCTCGTTAGCGAAATCATTGAAAAGGTAAAAAAGAAAACAAGTGATATTCTAACCCAGCAGTCTCAAGTTGGTTCTTCATTTTCGGTCGCCGAATTGTCTCGTTCTGAGATTAACCATCTCGTTCTTGATGTAAGTTTTTTTTTAAATATATAATTAATATTATAATAATTTTCATTAAATTTTCTAATAATATTTTTTATTTTTACAGGAAGTACCATTTTCAAAGGGTCGTCATCCAGGACTCGGGAGAGTTGCAGATACCGGTGCAGCAATATCTGCAGGTAGAAACGAAGAAAATGAGCAGCTAAAAGAAGAAATGGCGGCTATGAAAATAGAGATGAATAATCTCAAAAGCTTTGTAGAAATGATAAAAAATAAACTGGCTGATGACTTTTTTCTCCTCCTTCTCCTCCTGCCCCTCTTTTGTAATTTGTATTTTAAAACAATTGTTTAATATTATTAATTATAATATTATTTTTATTAATTGTATGATTATTTTAAAAAATATTTACAAACATTAATTTAATTCAATAAAATAAAAAATTTATTAATTTATTTTTTAAAATTTATTTTTTTAATATTTATATTTTAAAAATATTTAATTCAATATTTTTAAAATATCAATATTAAAAAAAAATTTATTTTTTCAGTTAATTAGTTTTTTCCGACGGATTATGTCGTCGGAAATTTCCGATGGAAGCTGCCGTTTGAAACATGTTGCGATATCCCGACGGTTATAAACCATCGGGAAATATCATCGGACCAAATTCCCGATGGCAGAAGTCATCGGAAAATGTCCCTCGATAATTTGTCGGTAATTCCCGATGACTGCGGACCATCGAATATCCGTCGGTATTTTCCAAAGGATCATTTCCATCGAAAACCCGTCGAAAGTTTCCGACGACATATTTAATCGCCAATCCATCAGAAATCTAATTCCCGACGGAATCTAATTTCCGACAAAATAGTCCCGAGGGACTATTTTTTTCGGAAATTAGTCGAGAATCTGTTTTACCGACGTGTTTCCGACGAATATGGCCGTCGGAAATGTGATGTTTTCTTGTAGTGGATCAGCTTGACATGTCCGCACTAAATCGTCTGTAACTTTTAATTTAGTGTTCAGAATGACACGAATCCAACGCCCACTTTATGCTAGCTCAATTTTCTATATTATTACAACATTTGAGACTGAAAGAGATATGACAAAGCCTTCAAGTAATCCAACGTATCCCAACGTGATGCCATGTATTATGCTTCATTTATAATACTTTACTCAAGGAGCACCAGTGATCAGTTTAGAATGCTCATTTTAACTCGCTTATCAACGTGACATTTCGGCACTAAATCCTCCATAACTTTTTATTTAGTTCAGAAGGGAACACATCCAACGCCCACACTAAACAAGATCAATTGTTTATATCGTGACATATTTTAAGACCGAAAGCTACGTCAAAGCCTTGATGTAATCCATTTCTTCCCAAACTGCGTGATGCCGTGAATTATGCTTCATTTATAAGCCTTTACTCAATGAGCACCAATGATCACTTTAGAATGATCATTTTAACTAGCTGATCAACTTGACATGTCAAAACTAAATCGTCTTTAACATATGATTTAGAGCTCAAAATGACATGAATCCAATGCCCACGTTAATCTAGCTCAGTTTTCTATATTGTGACAACATTTGAGACTGAAAGAGCTATGACAAAGCCTCCAAGTAATCCAATGTATCTCAAACTGCAGGATGCCATACATTATGGTCATTTGTAATCCTTTGCTCAATGAGCACCAATGATCAGTTAAGAATGATCATTTTAACTGGCCGATCAACTTGACATATCTGAACTAAATCGTCTTGAACATTTGATTTAGAGCTCAAAATTACATGAATCCAACGCCCACATTAATCTAGTTCAATTTTCTATATTGTGGAAACATTTGAGACTGAAAGAGCTACGACAAAGCCTCGAAGTAATCCAATGTATCCCAAACTGCAAGATGCCATGCATTATGCTTCATTTGTAAACCTTTGCTCAATGAGCACCAATGATCATTTTAAATGATCAATTTAACTAGCTGATAAAGTTGACGTGTACGCACTAAACCGTCAATAAATTTTGATTTAGAGTTCAAAATGACACGAATCGAATAAAATAATTGCAACGTGGGTAAACTATTTGTCGATCATGCATGGGATTAGGCCTTCCGACGGATTTCCGTCGACTCTTCAACAGATTGCCGATGGGTTCCCAATGGTTTTACGCGGGAAACGTAATTCCCAAGGTGGGCTTGCGCGAAAAATATTTATTTCATTTCCGACGGCAATTTCCGTCGGAAATGTTTAATATAACATACGGCCATTTCTTCTCTTTTCCTCTCTCGCGTTTCTCTTAATTTTTCGTCTTTTCGCCTCCCTGCCGCGTTCTAGCTAGAAAACTTGCTCTCGTCGCCGGAATTCTACTTGTAGTCGTAAATAATGTAAGTTTTTATTTACTAAATTTTCTAATATTGTTTTCTTCATCTCAACTATTGTATACTGAACGTGAGAACAGCTTCGGTTTTTGTCATTTATCTACTTCGAACTAAAAACTGAACGTGAATGAGAGAGTCCGAACCTAGAAAAGGAGTTTTGATTTTTGTCATATATTAGTCCAAACCTATCAATCTCTGATATTTTCCCCATCATCATGTCACTGAATCATAGCTTCGCTCTGCCAAATTCAATAATAAAACTTATCAAAAAAATAATTTAAACCGATTTTTGTCATTATTTCTTTTGTCACAATTGTAACGCTCTGTGTTTTCTTTGAATGAAACATTTTAAGCATGTATTTCTTGATTATATTTTCAAAAGTTCCGAACTTGAAGCATAAATCTTGAGAATATACCACCACCTTGAAAATTCAGATAATGGACAATCATTGATCGACTCTAATTGATAACTTTTGATTATATTCCTTTTGCACGGATTACGGATCTCGATGGTGGGTTTGTGCTTGCCGAGGATTTTGGAGAGGAAGTTTGATTTTTTTTGAAGTTTAAATTCCCTTTTGTGATTTTATTTTCTATCCGGAAGCATCTTTCGTTCTCTCTCTCTCTTCAAACTCATTTATTCTTATGTCATTGCTGTTCATACTCTTTCCTTTCTCTCTCTCTCTCTTCTAGGTTCTTATAGTCAGTTATAGTAAAAATGAGCAATTATTAGATTCATTCCGAAATCAGAGAGATCTGATTTTCTTCGTTGTTGAAAATAGGAATACTAGTTTTTCACTATAGTATACTGATCATCATATTCTCTTTGAGCAGAGTGGATTTATTGCTTTCGATTAATATTTGTTTCCTCTAATTTATTTAGGTTTTGCTTCCAAGTTTTATTCTTTTAGTTCAGTGTTTTATGTTATTTTCTGTTAACATAGAATAAACTTCGACTTTTTCAAAAAAATAAAATAGTTCATTATTATTTTAAATAATTTATTATTTAAAAAAAGGTAAATAGTAAATATAGATAGATTGATTAAATGTCCCAATCATAGGTCGTATCAAGATTACCGAAGACGTGGTAAGTCATCGTCTCTGAGTTTTATACCAACTCAAGTTCTAGAATGTGCAAGTGATTCTTTCCGACCAATGACAATTGAAGAATTGGTTCAGCAGCCTGGTCGTGAACTTCTTACATTTCTCGATCCGAAACATCAAAAAAACTAGACATGGTAAATTAAATTTTCTATAATTATATTTAAAATAATTATTTTAATACTATTCTATAATTATATTTAAAATAATTATTTAAACGCTATTGTAATAAAAATTTGTAGGTTTGGTATTTCAAACAACGGAATAAGCAAATCTATATTAAAGATGCTTCATTCTCTTTTGAACAAACCATATACCAAATTTTGAGATATTCCATACGAAGAACGTCATATTTGGTTTAGAACGTTTGTGGTACGTTATTTAAATTTTAATATATAATTGTTTTAAATAGTTTTTAATAATATTTTTTAGTAATATGTAAGTAAATTACGCAGCAAGAATTTACATGGGATCCCATGAACACAAAATTGGTGGAAGAAGCTTTTGAAAAAGAAGCTGCAGTACAATTTTACCGCCACATGAACGAGTGGAAACAAAAATGGAAAAAGGGAAAAGATAAACCAAGAGGGTTGAATGAGTCAGTTTGGAACGAGTTTATTTGTTATTGGGAATCTTCCAGCGTTGAGGTCATCTCGAAAACTAATTCGGGAAACCGGAAGAGCGACCGAGGAGGCAAAGGCATTTATATTCATAATGCCGGATCGACTAGTTTTCTGAGACGAGCCGATCAATTGGTAAATTAATTATTATATTAATTATTTATTATTATTTAAAAAATTTATAATTATTAATTTAGAATTTTTCTTATTTTTAGGCACAAGAAATTGGACCGTCTCTAGATCACTTGCAACTTCTCGAGGCCGTCCACACAAACAAGAAGACTGGTCGTATCCAAGATGGTTTCGTTAGCGAAATCATCGAAAAAAATAAAAAAGAAAAAAAGTGATATTCTAACCCAGTAGTCTCAAGTTGGTTCTTCATTTTCGGTCGCCGAATTGCCTCGTTCTGAGATTAACCGTCTCGTTCTTGATGTAAGTTTTTTTTTAAAACATATAATTAATATTATAATAATTTTCATTAAATTTTCTAATAATATTTTTTTATTTTTACAGGAAGTACCATTTTCAATGGGTCGTCATCCAGGACTCGGGAGAGTTGTAGATATCGGTACTGCAACATCTGTAGGTAGAAACGAAGAAAATGAGCAGCTAAAAGAAGAATTGGCGGCTATGAAAATAGAGATGAATAATCTCAAAAGCTTTGTAGAAATGATAAAAAAATAAATTGTCTGATGACATTTTTCTCCTCCTTCTCCTCCTTCTGCTCCTGCCCCTCCTTTGTAATTTGCATTTTAAAAAAATTATTTAATATTATTAATTATAATATTATTTTTATTAATTGTATGACTATTTTTCAAAATATTTACAAATATTAATTTAATTCAATAAAATAAAAAATTTATTAAATTTATTTTTTTAAAATTTATATTTTAAAATTATTTAATTCAATATTTTTAAAATATCAATATTAAAAAATAAATTTTTTATTTTTTCAGTTAATTGGTTTTTTCCGACAGATTATGTCATCGGAAATTTCCGACGGAAGCTGCCGTCTGAAACATGTTGCGATATCCCGATGGTTATAAACCATTGGGAAATATCATCGGACCAAATTCCCGAAGGCGGAAGTCATCGGAAAATGTCCCTCGATAATTCGTCGGTAATTCCCGATGACTGCGGACCATCGAATATCTGTCGGTATTTTCCGAAGGACCATTTCCATCGAATACCCGTCGGAAGTTTCCGACGGCATATTTAATCGCCAATCCGTCGGAAATTCCCGATAAATTCCCGACGGAATCTAATTTCCGACAAAATAGTCCCGAGAGACTATTTTCGTCGGAAATTAGTCGAGAATCTGTTTAACCGACGTGTTTCCGACGAATATGGCCGTCGAAAATGTGATGTTTTCTTGTAGTAGATCAGCTTGAAATGTCCGCACTAAATCGTCTGTAACTTTTAATTTAGTGTTCAGAATGACACGAATCCAATGCCCACTTTATGCTAGCTCAATTTTCTATATTATTACAATATTTGAGACTGAAAGAGATATGACAAAGCCTTCAAGTAATCCAATATATTCCAACGTGATACCATGTATTATGCTTCATTTATAAGACTTTACTCAACGAGCACCAGTGATCAGTTTAGAATGCTCATTTTAACTCGCTTATCAACTTGACATTTCGGAACTAAATCCTCCATAACTTTTTATTTAGAGTTCAGAAGGGAACACATCCAACGCCCACACAAAACAAGCTCAATTTTTTATATCGTGACAAATTTTAAGACCGAAAGCTACGTCAAAGCCTTGATGTAATCCATTTTTTCCCAAACTGTGTGATGCAGTGAATTATGCTTCATTTATAAGCCTTTACTCAATGAGCACCAATGATCACTTTAGAATGATCATTTTAACTAGCTGATCAACTTGACATGTCAAAACTAAATCGTCTTTAACATATGAGTTAGAGCTCAAAATGACATGAATCCAATGCCCACGTTAATCTAGCTAAGTTTTCTATATTGTGACAACATTTGAGACTGAAAGAACTACGACAAAGCCTCCAAGTAATCCAATGTATCTCAAACTGCAGGATGCCATGCATTATGGTCATTTGTAATCCTTTGCACAATTAGCACCAAAGATCAGTTAAGAATGATCATTTTAACTGGCCGATCAACTTGACATATCTGAACTAAATCATCTTGAACATTTGATTTAGAGCTCAAAATTACATGAATCCAACGCCCACATTAATCTAGCTCAATTTTCTATATTGTGGAAACATTTGAGACTGAAAGAGCTACGACACAACCTCGAAGTAATCCAATGTATCCAAAACTGCAAGATGCCATGCATTATGCTTCATTTGTAAACCTTTGCTCAATGAGCACCAATGATCATTTTAAATGATCAATTTAACTAGCTGATAAAGTTGACCTGTACGCACTAAATCGTCAGTAAATTTTGATTTAGAGTTCAAAATGACACGAATCAAATTAAATAATTGCAATGTGGGTAGACTATTTGTCGATCATGCATGGGATTAGGCCTTCCGACGGATTTATGTCGACCCTTCGATGGATTGCCGACGGGTTCCCAATGGCTTTATGCGGGAAACGTAATTCCCAAGGTGGGCTTGCGCAAAAATATTTATTTTGTTTTCAACGGATTCTTGACGGCAATTTCCGTCGGAAATGTTTAATATAAGCTACGGCCATTTCTTCTCTTTTCCTCTCTCGCGTTTCTCTTAATTTTTCGTCTTTTCGCCTCCCTGCCGCGTTCTCGTAAGAAAACTTGCTCTCTTCGCCGGAATTATACTTGTAGTTGTAAATAATGTAAGTTTTTATTTACTAAATTTTCTAATATAGTTTTCTTCTTCTCAACTATAGTATACTGAACATGAGAACAGCTTCGGTTTTTGTCATTTATCTACTTCGAACTAAAAACTGAACGTGAATGAGAGAGTCCGAACCTAGAAAAGGAGTTTTGGTTTTTGTCATATATTAGTCCGAACCTATCAATCTCTTATATTTTCCCCATCATCATGTTACTGAATCATAGCTTCGCTCTGCCAAATTCAATAATAAAACTTATCAAAAAGATAATTTAAACCGATTTTTGTCATTATTTCTTTTGTCACAATTGTAACGCTCTGTGTTTTCTTTGAATGAAACATTTTAAGCATGTATTTCTTGATTATATTTTCAAAAGTTCCGAACTTGAAGCATAAATCTTGAGAATATACCACCACCTTGAAAATTCAGATAATGGACAATCATTGATCGACTCTAATTGATAACTTTTGATTATATTCCTTTTGCACGGATTACGGATCTCGATGGTGGGTTTGTGTTTGCCGAGGATTTTGGAGAGGAAGTTTGATTTTTTTTGAAGTTTAAATTTCCTTTTGTGATTTTATTTTCTATCCGGAAGCATCTTTCGTTCTCTCTCTCTTCAAACTCATTTATTCTTATGTCATTGCTGTTCATACTCTTTCCTTTCTCTCTCTCTCTTCTAGGTTCTTATAGTCAGTTATAGAAAAAATGAGAAATTATTAGATTCATTCCGAAATCAGAGAGATCTGATTTTCTTCGTTGTTGAAAATAGGAATACTAGTTTTCACTGTAGTATACTAATCATCATATTCTCTTTGAGCAGAGTGGATTTATTGCTTTTGATTAATATTTGTTTCCTCTAATTTATTTAGGTTTTGCTTCCAACTTTTCTTCTTTTAGTTCAGTGTTTTATGTTATTTTCTGTTAACATAGAATAAACTTCGATTTTTCAAAAAAAAATAGTTTATTATTATTTTGAATAATTTAATATTTCAAAAAAAAATGGTAAATAGTAAATATAGATAGATTGATTAAATGTCCCAATCATAGGTCGTATCAAGATTACCAAAGACGTGGTGATTCATCGACTTTGAGTTTTATACCAACTCAAGTTCCAGAATGTGCAAATGATTCTTTCCGACCAATGACAATTGAAGAATTGGTTCAGCAGCCTGGTCGTGAACTTCTTACATTTCTCGATCCGAGACCTCAAGAAAACTCGACATGGTAAATTAAATTTTCTATAATTATATTTAAAATAATTATTTTAATACTATTCTATAATTATATTTAAAATAATTATTTAAACGCTATTGTAATAAAAATTCGTAGGTTTGGTATTTCAAACAACGGAATAAGCAAATCTATATTAAAGATGCTTCATTCTCTTTTGAACAAACCATATACCAAATTTCGAGATATTCCATACGAAGAACGTCATATTTGGTTTAGAACGTTTGCGGTACGTTATTTAAATTTTAATATATAATTGTTTTAAATAGTTTTTAATAATATGTTTTAGTAATATATATAAGTAAATTATGCAGCAAGAATTTACATGGGATCCCATGAACACAAAATTGGTGGAAGAAGCTTTTGAAAAAGAGGCTGTAATACATTTTTCCCGCCACATGAACGAGTGGAAAAAAATGGAAAAAGGAAAAAGATAAACCAAAAGGGTTGAATGAGTCAGTTTGGAACGAGTTTATTCGTTATTGGGAATCTTCCAGCGTTGAGGTCATCTCGAAAACTAATTCGGGAAACCGGAAGAGCGACCGAGGAGGCAAAGGCATTTATATTCACAATGCCAGATCGACTAGTTTTCTGAGACGAGCCGATCAATTGGTAAATTAATTATTATATTAATTATTTATTATTATTTAAAAAATTTATAATTATTAATTTAGAATTTTTTTTATTTTTAGGCACAAGAAATTAGAGCGTCTCTAGATCACTTGCAACTTCTCGAGGCCGTCCACACAAACAAAAAAAACTGGTCGTATCCAAGATGGTCTCGTTAGCGAAATCATTGAAAAAGTAAAAAAGAAAAAAAGTGATATTCTAACCCAGCAGTCTCAAGTTGGTTCTTCATTTTCGGTCACCGAATTGCCTTGTTCTAAGATTAACCGTCTCGTTCTTGATATAAGTTTTTTTTTAAATATATAATTAATATTATTATAATTTTCATTAAATTTTCTAATAATACTTTTTTATTTTTACAGGAAGTACCATTTTCAAAGGATCGTCATCCAGGACTCGGGAGAGTTGCAGATACCGGTGCCGCAACATCTACAAGTAGCAACGAAGAAAATGAGAAGCTAAAAGAAGAAATGGCTGCTATGAAAATAGAGATGAATAATCTCAAAAGCTTTGTAGAAATGAAAAAAAAATAAATTGTCTGATGACTTTTTTCTCCTCCTTCTCCTCCTGCCCCTCCTTTGTAATTTATATTTTAAAACAATTGTTTAATATTATTAAATATAATATTATTTTTATTAATTGTATGATTATTTTAAAAAATATTTACAAATATTAATTTCATTCAATAAAATAAAAATTTTATTAATTTATTTTTTAAATTTATTTTTTCAGTTAATTGGTTTTTTCCGACGGATTATGTCGTCGGAAATTTCCGACGGAAGCTGCCGTCTGAAACATGTTGCGATATCCCGACGGTTATAAACCATCGGGAAATATCATCAGACCAAATTCCCGATGGCGGAAGTCATCAGAAAATGTCCCTCGATAATTCGTCGGTGATTCCCGATGACTGCGGACCATCGAATATCCGTCGGTATTTATCGAAGGACCATCTCTATCAAAAACCCGTCGGAAGTTTCCGACGGCATATTTAATCGCCAATCCGTTGGAAATTCCCGATAAATTCCCGATGGAATCTAATTTCCGACAAAATAGTCCCGAGGGACTATTTTCATCGGAAATTAGTCGAGAATCTGTTTTACCGACGTGTTTCTCACGAATATGGCCGTCGGAAATGTGCTGTTTTCTTGTAGTGGATCAGCTTGACATGTCCGCACTAAATCGTCTGTAACTTTTAATTTAGTGTTTAGAATGACACGAATCCAACCCACTTTATGCTAGCTCAATTTTCTATATTATTACAACATTTGAGACTGAAAGAGATATGACAAAGCCTTCAAGTAATCCAATGTATCCCAACGTGATGCCATGTATTATGCTTCATTTATAAGACTTTACTCAAGGAGCACCAGTGATCAGTTTAGAATGCTCATTTTAACTCGCTTATCAACTTGACATTTCGGCACTAAATCCTCCATAACTTTTTATTTAGAGTTCAGAAGAGAACACATCCAACGCCCACACAAAACAAGCTCAATTTTTTATATCGTGACAAATTTTAAGACCGAAAGCTACGTCAAAGCGTTGATGTAATCCATTTTTCCCAAACTGCGTGATGCCGTGAATTATGCTTCATTTGTAAGCCTTTACTCAATGAGCACCAATGATCACTTTAGAATGATCATTTTAACTAGCTGATCAACTTGACATGTCAAAACTAAATCGTCTTTAACATATGATTTAGAGCTCAAAATAACATGAATCCAATGCCCACGTTAATCTAGCTAAGTTTTCTATATTGTGACAACATTTGAGACTGAAAGAGCTACGACAAAGCTTCCAAGTAATCCAATGTATCTCAAACTGCAGGATGCCATGCATTATGGTCATTCGTAATCCTTTGCTCAATGAGCACCAAGGATCAGTTAAGAATGATCATTTTAACTGGCCGATCAACTTGACATATCTAAACTAAATCGTCTTGAACATTTGATTTAGAGCTCAAAATTACATGAATCCAACGCCCACATTAATCTAGCTCAATTTTCTATATTGTGGAAACATTTGAGACTGAAAGAGCTACGACAAAGCCTCGAAGTAATCCAATGTATCCCAAACTGCAAGATGCCATGCATTATGCTTCATTTGTAAACCTTTGCTCAATGAGCACCAATGATCATTTTAAATGATCAATTTAACTAGCTGATAGAGTTGACCTGTACGCACTAAATCGTCAGTAAATTTTGATTTAGAGTTCAAAATGACACGAATCGAATTAAATAATTGAAACGTGGGTAGACTATTTGTCGATCATGCATGGGATTAGGCTTTCCGACGGATTTCCGTTGACTCTTCGACGGATTGCCGATGGGTTCCCGACGGCTTTATGTGGGAAACATAATTCCCAAGGCGGGCTTGCGCGAAAATATTTATTTCGTTTCCGACGGATTCCCGACGGTAATTTACATCGGAAATGTTTAATATAACCTACGGCCATTTCTTCTCTTTTCCTCTCTCGCGTTTCTCTTAATGTTTCGTCTTTTCGCCTCCCTGCCGCGTTCTCGCCAGAAAACTTGCTCTCGTCGCCGGAATTCCACTTGTAGTCGTAAATAATGTAAGTTTTTATTTACTAAATTTTCTAATATTGTTTTCTTCTTCTCAACTATAGTATACAGAACGTGAGAACAGCTTCGGTTTTTGTCATTTATCTACTTCGAACTAAAAACTAAACGTGAATGAGAGAGTCCGAACCTAGAAAAGGGGTTTTGGTTTTTGTCATATATTAGTCCGAACCTATCAATCTCTTATATTTTCTCCATCATCATCTCACTGAATCATAGCTTCGCTCTGCCAAAATTCAATAATTAGACTTATCAAAAAGATAATTTAAACCGATTTTTGTCATTATTTCTTTTGTCACAATTGTAACGCTCTGTGTTTTCTTTGAATGAAACATTTTAAGCATGTATTTCTTGATTATATTTTCAAAAGATCCGAACTTGAAGCATAAATCTTGAGAATATACCACCACCTTGAAAATTCAGATAATGGACAATCATTGATCGACTCTAATTGATAACTTTTGATTATATTCCTTTTGCACGGATTACGGATCTTGATGGTGGGTTTGTGTTTGCCGAGGATTTTGGAGAGGAAGTTTGACCTTTTTTAAGTTTAAATTCCCTTTTGTGATTTTATTTTCTATCCGGAAGCATCTTTCGTTCTCTCTCTCTCTCTTCAAACTCATTTATTCTTATGTCATTGCTGTTCATACTCTTTCCTTTCTCTCTCTCTTCTAGGTTCTTATAGTCAGTAATAGAAAAAATGAGAAAATATTAGATTCATTCCGAAATCAGAGAAATCTTATTTTCTTCGTTGTTGAAAATTGGAATACTAGTTTTTCACTGTAGTATACTGATCATCATATTCTCTTTGAGCAGAGTGGATTTATTGCTTTTGATTAATATTTGTTTCCTCTATTTTATTTAGGTTTTGCTTCCAAGTTTTATTCTTTTAGTTCAGTGTTTTATGTTATTTTCTGTTAACATAGAATAAACTTTGATTTTTTCAAAAAAAAAATAGTTCATTATTATTTTAAATAATTTAATATTTCCAAAAAATGGTAAATAGTAAATGTAGATAGATTGATAAAATGTTTGAATCATAGGTCGCATCAAGATTACCAAAGACGTGGTGAGTCATCGACTCTGAGTTTTATATCAACTCACGTTCCAGAATGTGCAAATGATTCTTTCCAACCAATGACAATTGAAGAATTGGTTCAGCAGTCTGGTCGTGAACTTCTTATATTTCTCGATCCGAGACATCAAGAAAACTTGACATGGTAAATTAAATTTTCTATAATTATATTTAAAATAATTATTTTAATACTATTTTATAATTATATTTAAAATAATTATTTAAATACTATTGTAATAAAAATTCGTAGGTTTGGTATTTCAAACAACGGAATAAGCAAATCTATATTAAAGATGATTCATTCTCTTTTGAACAAACCATATACCAAATTTTGAGATATTCCATACGAAGAACGTCAGATTTTGTTTAGAACGTTTGTGGTACATTATTTAAATTTTAATATATAATTGTTTTAAATAGTTTTTAATAATATTTTTTTAGTAATATATAAGTCAATTACGCAGCAAGAATTTACATGGGATTCCATGAACACAAAATTGGTGGAAGAAGCTTTTGAAAAAGAGGCTGCAGTACAATTTTCCCGCCACATGAACGAGTGGAAACAAAAATGGAAAAAGGGAAAAGTTAAACCAAGAGGGTTGAATGAGTCAGTTTGGAACGAGTTTATTCGATATTGGGAATCTTCCAGCGTTGAGGTCATCTCGAAAACTAATTCGGGAAACCAGAAGAGCGATCGAGGAGGCAAAAGCATTTATATTCACAATGCCGGATCGACTAGTTTTCTGAGACAAACCGATCAATTGGTAAATTAATTATTATATTAATTATTTATTATTATATTCACAATGCCGGATCGCTTAGTTTTCTGAGACGAGCCGATCAATTGGTAAATTAATTATTATATTAATTATTTATTATTATTTAAAAAAATTTATAATTATTAATTTAGATTTTTTTTTATTTTTAGGCACAAGAAATTGGAGCGTCTCCAGATCACTTGCAACTTCTCGAGGCCGTCCACACAAACAAAAAGACTTGTCGTATCCAAGATGGTCTCCTTAGCGAAATCAACGAAAAAGTAAAAAAAAAAGTGATATTCTAACCCAGTAGTCTCAAGTTGGTTCTTCATTTTTGGTCGCCGAATTACCTCGTTCTGAGATTAACCATCTCGTTCTTGATGTAAGTTTTTTTTTAAAAATATATAATTAATATTATAATAATTTTCATTAAATTTCTAATAATATTTTTTTATTTTTACAGGAAGTACCATTTTCAAAGGGTCGTCATCCAAGACTCGGGAGAGTTGCAGATACCGGTGCCGCAACATCTGCAGGTAGAAACGAAGAAAATGAGCAGCTAAAAGAAGAAATGGCGGCTATGAAAATAGATATGAATAATCTCAAAAGCTTTGTAGAAATGATAAAAAATAAATTGCCTGATCCCTTTTTTCTCGTCCTTCTCCTCCTGCCCCTCCTTTGTAATTTGTATTTTAAAATAATTGTTTAATATTATTAATTATAATATTATTTTTATTAATTGTATGATTATTTTTAAAAAAATTTACAAATATTAATTTAATTCAATAAAATAAAATAAAAAATTTGTTAATTTATTTTTTAAATTTATTTTTAACATTTATATTTTTAAAATATTTAATTCAATATTTTTGAAATATCAATATTAAAAAAATAAATTTCTTATTTTTTCAGTTAATTGGTTTTTTCCGACGGATTATGTCGTCGGAAATTTCCGACGGAAGCTGGCGTCTGAAACATGTTGCGATATCCCGACGGTTATAAACCATCGGGAAATATCATCGGACCAAATTCCCGATGGCGGAAGTCATCGGAAAATGTCCCTCGATAATTCGTCGGTAATTCCCGATGACTGCGGACCATCGAATATCTGTCGGTATTTTCCGATGGACCATTTTCATCGAAAACCCATCAGAAGTTTCCGACGGCAGATTTAATCGCCAATCCGTCGGAAATTCCCGATAAATTCCCAACGGAATCTAATTTCCGACAAAATAGTCCCGAGGGATTATTTTTGTCGGAAATTAGTCGAGAATTTGTTTTACCGACGTGTTTCCAACGAATATGACCGTCGGAAATATGTTGTTTTCTTGTAGTGGATCAGCTTGACATGTCCGCACTAAATCGTCTGTAACTTTTAATTTAGTGTTCAAAATGACACGAATCCAACGCCCACTTTATGCTAGCTTAATTTTCTATATTATTACAACATTTGAGACTGAAAGAGACATGAAAAAAGCCTTCAAGTAATCCAATGTATCCCAACGTGGTGCCATGTATTATGCTTCATTTATAAGACTTTATTCAAGGAGCACCAGTGATCAGTTTAGAATGCTCATTTTAACTCGCTTATCAACGTGACATTTCGGCACTAAATCCTCCATAACTTTTTATTTAGAGTTCAGAAGGGAACACATCCAACGCCCACACAAGACAATCTCAATTGTTTATATCGTGACAAATTTTAAGACCGAAAGCTACGTCAAAGCCTTGATGTAATCCATTTTTTCCCAAACTTCGTGATGCCATGAATTATGCTTCATTTATAAGCCTTTACTCAATGAGCACCAATGATCACTTTAGAATGATCACTTTAACTAGCTGATCAACTTGACATGTCAAAACTAAATCGTCTTTAACATATGATTTAGAGCTCAAAATGACATGAATCCAATGCCCACGTTAATCTAGCTCAGTTTTCCATATTGTGACAACATTTGAGACTGAAAGAGCTAGGACAAAGCCTCCAAGTAATCCAATGTATCTCAAACTGTAGGATGCCATGCATTATGGTCATTTGTAATCCTTTGCTCAATGAGCACCACTGATCAGTTAAGAATGATCATTTTAACTGGCCGATCAACTTGACATATATGAACTAAATCGTCTTGAACATTTGATTTAGAGCTCAAAATTACATGAATCCAACGCCCACATTAATCTAGCTCAATTTTCTATATTTTGGAAACATTTGAGACTGAAAGAGCTAAGACAAAGCCTCGAAGTAATCCAATGTATCCCAAACTGCAAGATGCCATGCATTATGCTTCATTTGTAAACCTTTGCTCAATGTGCACCAATGATCATTTTAAATGATCAATTTAACTAGCTGATAAAGTTGACCTGTACGCACTAAATCGTCAGTAAATTTTGATTTAGAGTTCAAAATGACACGAATCGAATTAAATCATTGCAACGTGGGTAGACTATTTGTCGATCATGCATGGGATTAGGCCTTCCGAGGGATTTCCGTCGACTCTTCGACGGATTGCCTACGGGTTCCCGACGGCTTTACGCGGGAAACGTAATTCCCAAGGCGGGCTTGCGCGAAAATATTTATTTCGTTTCCGATGGATTCCCGATGGCAATTTCCGTCGGAAATGTTTAATATAACCTATGGCCATTTCTTCTCTTTTCCTCTCTCGCGTTTCTCTTAATTTTTCGTCCTTTCGCCTCCCTGCCGTGTTCTCGCCAGAAAACTTGCTCTCGTCGCCGGAATTCCACTTGTAGTCGTAAATATTGTAAGTTTTTATTTACTAAATTTTCTAATATTGTTTTCTTCTTCTCAACTATAGTATACTGAACGTGAGAACAGCTTCGGTTTTTGTCATTTATCTACTTCGAACATAACTGAACGTGAAGAGAGAGTCGGAACCTAGAAAAGGAGTTTTGGTTTTTTTCATATATTAGTCCGAACCTATCAATCTCTTATATTTTCCCAATCATCATGTCACTGAATCATAGCTTCGCTCTGCCAAAATTCAATAATAAAACTTATCAAAAAGATAATTTAAACCGATTTTTGTCATTATTTCTTTTGTCACAATTGTAACGCTCTGTGTTTTCTTTGAATGAAACATTTTAAGCATGTATTTCTTGATTATATTTTCAAAAGTTCCAAACTTGAAGCATAAATCTTGAGAATATACCACCACCTTGAAAATTCAGATAATGGACAATCATTGATCGACTCTAATTGATAACTTTTGATTATATTCCTTTTGCACGGATTACGGATCTCGATGGTGGGTTTGTGTTTGCCGAGGATTTTGGATAGGAAGTTTGATTTTTTTTAAGTTTAAATTCCTTTTTGTGATTTTATTTTCTATCCGGAAGCATCTTTCGTTCTCTCTCTCTCTCTTCAAACTCATTTATTCTTATGTCATTGCTGTTCATACTCTTTCCTTTCTCTCTCTCTTCTAGGTTCTTATAGTCAGTTATAGAAAAAATGAGAAATTATTTGATTCATTCCGAAATCAGAGAGATCTGATTTTCTTCGTTGTTGAAAATAGGAATACTAGTTTTTCACTGTAGTATACTGATCATCATATTCTCTTTGAGCATAGTGGATTTATTGCTTTTGATTAATATTTGTTTCCTCTAATTTATTTAGGTTTTGCTTCCAAGTTTTATTCTTTTACTTCAGTGTTTTATGTTATTTCTGTTAACATAGAATAAACTTTGATTTTTTCAAAAAAAAAGATAGTTCATTATTATTTTAAATAATTTAATATTTCAAAAAAAATGGTAAATAGTAAAAGTAGATAGATTGATAAAATGTCCCAATCATAGGTCGTATCAAGACTACTAAAGACGTGGTGAGTCATCGACTCCGAGTTTTATACCAACTCAAGTTCCAGAATGTGCAAATGATTCTTTCCAACCAATGACAATTGAAGAATTGGTTCAGCAGCCTGGTCGTGAACTTCTTACATTTCTCGATCCGAGACCTCAAGAAAACTCGACATGGTAAATTAAATATTCTATAAATATATTTAAAATAATTATTTTAATACTATTCTATAATTATATTTATAATAATTATTTAAACGCTATTGTAATAAAAATTCGTAGGTTTGGTATTTCAAACAACGGAAATACTATTCTATATTGTGACAATATTTAAGACCCAAATATCTATGACAAAGCCTCCAAATAATCCATTCTATTCCAAATTGCGTGCGTGCATTATGCTTCATTTGTACGCCTTTGCTCAGTTAGCACCAATAATCAGTTTAGAATGATCAATTTAACTAGCCGATAAACTTGACATGTCGCATTAAATCGTCTTGAACATTTGATTTAGAGCTAAGAATGACATGAATCCAATGCCCACATTAATCTACCTCAGTTTTCTATATTGTGATAACATTTGATACTGAAACAGCTACGACAAAGTCTCAAAATAATCCAACATAGCCCAACTGTGTGATCTCATGCATTATCCTTCATTTATAAGCATTTACGCAAGGAGCACAAATGATCAGTTTAGAATGATCATTTTAACTGGCTATCAGCTTGACATGTCCTCACTAAATCGTTTGTAACTTTTGATTTAGTGTTCAAAATGACACGAATCCAACGCCCATTTTACGCTGGCTCAATTTTCTATATTGTAACAACATTTGAGACTGAAAGTGCAACGACAAAGCCTCCAAGTAATCCAATGTATTCCAACTGCATGGTGTCATGCATTATGCTTCATTTATAAGCCTTTACTCAAGCAGCACTAGTGATAAGTTTAGAATGATCATCTTAACTGGCCGATCAAATTGACATATCGGCACTTAATCGTCCCTAAATTTTGATTTAGAGTTCAGAATGACATGAATCCATTTCCTGAGTTAAGCTACAAGATTTGAGACTCAAATAGCAACAAAAAAACCTCCAAGTAATTCAGTTTATCCCAGCTATGTGATGCCATGCATTATGATTCATTTATAAGACTTTACTCATGGAGCATCAATGATAAATTTGGAATGATCATTTTAACTGGCCGATCATCTTGAAATGTCAGCACAAAATCGTCCGTAACTTTTTATTTAGAGTTCAGAATGGCACCAATCCAACCCCCAGCAACCTCAATTTTTTATATCGGGTCAAATTTTAAGACTGAATAGCTACAAAAAGCCTCGAAGTAATCAAATGTTTCCCAAACTGCGTGATGTCATGTATTATGCTTCATTTATAAGCCTTTAATCAAAGAGCACTAATGATCAGTTGAGAATAATCATTTTAACTTTCCGATCAACTTGACATGTCCGTAGTAAATCGTCAATAATTTAGAGTTCAAAACGACAAGAATCCATCGCCTACATTAAGCTAGCACAATTTTATATATTGTGAGAAGATTTGAGACTGAAAGAGCTACCACAAAGCCTCAAAGTAATCCAATCTATCCCAAATTGCGTGATGCCATGCATTATGCTTAATTTATATGCCCTCACTTAATTAGCACCAATGATCACTTTAGAATGATCATTTTAAATAGCTGATCAACTTGACATGTCAACATTAAATCGTCTTTAAAATTTGATATAGAAATCAAATTGACATGAATCCAACGCCCACATTAATCTGGCTAAATTTTCTATATTGTGGCAACATTTGAGACTGAAAGAGCTACGACAAAGCCTCCAAGTAATCCAATGTATCCCAAACTACAGGCTGCCATGCATTATTCTTCATTTGTAAACCTTTGCTCAATGAGCACCAATGATCAGTTTAGAATGATCAATTTAACTAGCTGATAAAGTTGACATGTACGCACGAAATCGTCAATAACTTTTGATTTAGAGTTCAGAATGACACGAATCCGACGTCCACGTTCAGCTAGCTCAATATTTTATGTTTTGAAAAAATTTAAGACCCAAATAGCTATGACAAAACGTCCAAGTAATCCCATCTATCCCGAATTGTGTGATGTCATGCATTATGCTTCATTTATAAGCCTTCGCTCAATGAGCACCAATGATCAGTTTTTTGAATGATCAATTTAACTATCCGATAAACTTGACATGTCCGCACTAAATCGTCTTGAACATTTGATTTAGAGCTGAGAATGACATGAATCCAACACCCAAATTAATCTAGCTCAGTTTTCAATATTGTGACAACATTTTAGAACGCAAGAGCTACGAGTCTCAAAATAATCCAATATATCCCAACTGTGTGATGCCATTCATTATCCTTCATCTATAAGAATTTATTCAAGGAGCACCGGATCAGTTTAGAATGATCATTTTAGCTGGCCGATCAACTTCACATGTCGGCACTAAACCATTAGTAACTCTTGGTTTAGAGTTCAGAATGACACGAATCTAGCACCCATGTTAAGCTAGCTCAGTTTTCAATATCATGACAAATGTTAAGACCAAAATAGCAATGACAAAGCCTCTAAATATTCCAATGAATCCCAAACTGCGTGATGCCATGCATTATGCTTCATTAATAAGCCTTCAATCAAGGAGCACAAATGATCAATTTAGAATGATTATTTTAATTGGCCGATCAGCGTGACATGTATGCACTAAATCATATGTAACATTTGATTAAGATATGTAATTACACCAGTGTAACACCCACATTAAGCTAGCACAATTCTATATACTGTTAAAAAATTTAAGATTGAAATACCAACGATAAAGCCTCCAAGTAATCCAATATATACCAATCTATGTGATACCATGCATTATGTTTCATTTATAAGCCTTTACTCAAGGAGCACCAATGATCAGTTTCGAATGATCATTTTAACTAGCTGATCATCTTGAAATGTCCGCACTAAATTGTCTTTAACTTTTTATTTAGATCTCAAAATGTCATAAACCCAACGCCCACGTTAATCTAGCTCAATTTTCCCTATTCTGACAACTTTTGAGATTGAAAGAGTTACATCAAAGCCTAAGTAATCATTTTGATCTCAAACTAGGTGATGCCACGCATTATGATTCATTTATAAGCTTTTACTCCAGGAGGACCAATGATTTCTTTAGAATGATCATTTTAACAGTCCGATCAACTTGACATGTCCGTAGTAAATCGTCCGTAATTTTTTATTTAGAGTTCAAAATGACACGAATCCAACGCCGACGTTATTCTAGCTCAATTTTCTCCATTGTGGCAAAATTTAAGACCAAAATAGCTACGACAAAGCCATGCATTATGCTTCATTTATAAGCCTTTACTCAAGGAGCACCAATTTAGAATTATCATTTTAACTAGCTGGTCAGCCTGACACGTCCACCCAAAATCGTCTTTAACTTTTGACTTAGCACTCAAAATGACATGAGTTCAACAGCCACGTTAAGCAAGCTCAATTTTTCTATATTGTGCCATCATTGAGATTGAAAGAGCTATGAAAAAGCCTCCAAGTAATCCAATGTATCCCAAACTGCATGATGCCATGAATTACGCTCCATTTATAAGCCTTTACTCAGAAGCATCAATGATCAGTTTAAAATGATCATTTTAACTGGTAGATCAACTTGATATGTCCGCATTAAGTCGTCCATAACTTTTGATTTAAAGTTCAGAATCACACGAATCCAACATCCACGTTAGGCTAGCTCAATTTTCTATATTGTTCCAAGATTTGAGACTGAAAGAGCAATGCCAAATCCTCAAAGCCATCCAATGTATTCCAACTGCGTGATTCCATGCGTTATGCTTCATTTATAAGCCTTTACTCAATGAGCACCAGTGATACGTTTAGAATGATCATTTTAAATGGTCGATCAACTTGACATGTCGGCACTAAGTCTTCTGTACCTTTTGATTTAGATATCAGAATGACACAAATCCAATGCCCACGTTAAGCTAGCTCAATTTTCTATATCGTTACAAATTTAACACCGAGATAGGTACTACAAAGCCTCCAAGTAATCTTATGTATTTCAAACTACGTGATGCCATGCATTATGCTTCATTTATAAGCCTTTAATCAAGGAGCACCAATGATCAGTTTAGAATGATCATTTTAACTTGACGATCAACTTCACATGATTGAAGTTGAGAAGGACACAAATCCATTGCAAAGGTTAAGCTAGATCAATTTTATATATTGTTACAAGATTTGAGACTGAAAGAGCTATGAAAAAGCCTCAAAGTAATCCAGTGTATCCGGAATGCGTGATGCCATGCATTATGCTTCATTTATAAGTCTTTACTCAAGTAGCACCAATGATCAGTTTAGAATGATCAATTTAGAATCATCATTTTAACTGGCCGATCAGTTTGACATGTCCGCACCAAATCGTCCTTAACTTTTGATTAAGGGTTCAAAATGGCATGAGTCCAACACCCACATTAAGCTAGCTCAATTCTCTATATTGTGACAAAATTTAAGATCGAAATAGCTACGATAAAGCCTAGTAATCCAATATATCCTTATCTGCGTGATTCCAGGTATTATGTTTCATATATAAGCCATTACTCAAGGAGCATGAATGATCAGTTTTGAATGATCATTTTAACTAGCTGATCCCCTTGCCTTTTCCGCACTAAATCGTTTTTAACATTTGATTTAGAGCTCAAAATGACAAGCATCTAACGCCCAAGCTAGCTCGATTTTCCATATTGTGACAACATTTGAGACTAAATGAGCTACAACAAAGCCTCCAAGTAATCCAATGTATCCTATGCTACGTGATACCATGCATTATGCTTCATTTATAAGCCTTTAATCAAGGCGCACCAATGATCAGTTTAGAATGATCATTTTAACTTGCCGATCAACTTGACATGTCTGCACTAAATTGTTCGTAACTTTTGATTTAAAGTTCAAAATGACACGAATCCAACACCCATGTTAAGCTCGCTCAGTTTTCTTGTGGCAAAATTTAAGATCTAAAAAGCTACGAAAAAACCTTCAAGCAAGCCAAATCTATCCCAAACTGCGTGATGCTATGCATTATGTTTGATTTACACGGCTTTACTTAATGACCACCAATGATCCGTTGAGAATGATCATTTTAAATAGCTGATCATCTTGACATGTTTGCACTAAATCATATTTAACTTTTTTACTTAGATCTCAAAATGACATAAACCCAATGCCCACGTTAAGCTAGCTCAATTTTCCATATTCTGAAAACCTTTGAAACTGAAAGAGTTACGACAAAGCCTCCAAGTAATCCAATCTATCCCAAACTACGTGCTGCCATGCATTATGCTTCATTTATAAGCTTTTACTCAAGGAGAACCAATGAACTGTTTTGAATGATCATTTTAACTATCCGATCAACTTGACATGTCCGCACTAAATCATATTTAACTTTTTTACTTAGAGCTCAAAATGATATAAACCCAACGCCCACGTTAAGCTAGCTCAATTTTCCATATTCTGAAAACCTTTGAAACTGAAAGAGTTACGACAAAGCCTCCAAGTAATCCAATCTATCCCAAACTACGTGCTGCCATGCATTATGCTTCATTTATAAGCTTTTACTCAAGGAGAACCAATGAACTGTTTTGAATGATCATTTTAACTATCCGATCAACTTGACATGTCCGCACTAAATCATATTTAACTTTTTTACTTAGAGCTCAAAATGATATAAACCCAACGCCCACGTTAAGCTAGCTCAATTTTCCATATTCTGAAAACCTTTGAAACTGAAAGAGTTACGACAAAGCCTCCAAGTAATCCAATCTATCCCAAACTACGTGATGCCACGCATTATGCTTCATTTATAAGCTTTTACTCAAGGAGAACCAATGAACTGTTTCGAATGATCATTTTAACTATCCGATCAACTTGACATGTCCGCACGAAATCGTCTGTTATTTTTATATAGAGTTCTTAATGTTACAAATCCAACACCCACGTTAATCTAGCTCAATTTTATAATTTGTGACAAAATTTAAGACCAAAATCGTTACGACAAAGCCTCCAATTATCCAATATATCCTAAACTGGGTGATGCCATTCAATATGCTTCATTTTAACTATGTGATACCCTATTTGATCAACTTGACATTTCCACCCAAAATCGTCTTTAACTTTTGACTTAGAGCTCAAAATGACATGAGTCCAACGCCCATATTAACCAAGCTCAATTTTCCATATTGTGACATCATTTGTGACTGAAAGAGCTACGGAAAAACCTCCAAGTAACATGTATCCCAAACTGCATGATACCATGCATTGCACTCCATTTATAAGCCTTTACTCAGGAGGATGAATGATCAGTTTAGAATAATCATTTTAACTGGCCGATCAACTTGATATGTCCGCACTAAATCGTGCATACTTTTGGTTTAAAGTTCAGAATCACACGAATCCAATGCCCACGTTGGGCTAGCTCAATTTTCTATATTGCGGCAACATTTGAGACTGAAAGAGCCACAACAAAGCCACCAAGTAATCCAATGTATCCTGATGGGGACATCAGATCGTATGGCCGACAAGGAGACCAGACTGGCCGACCAGGGAGCTTTCCTGAGACAGCTGGGCCATTTGGCGCGTCTGCCGGCCCAAGCGGTACCGCCGGGCCTTCGACCAGCCGGGCCGGACCGACCAACATTTCCGGCGGAGAGGTTCAAACCTCCGGCCCAACTGGCGGCGACGTGGATGACACTGCCGGCCCAATTGGTGATGCCGCCGGTGCGGGGATCAACTTGGCTGGCTCCGATGACATTTTGGCCAGTACCTCGCACAGTGCAGCCGGTACAGCCGATCCAGCCGATTGCACCACCATTTCAACATCTACACAAAGAGACTCGGACCAAATAAGCTACCAGCTTCAAGGCATGCATCTAGATGAGGTTTCTACACCAGTGGTGCCACCAGGAGCAATGACAAGGAGCAGATCAAGGGCGCTCTTCCAAAAGTTCAGCTTGTGGGTCGACAAGCTCCTAGAGGATGATCGACAAAGAACATTGGGCCAAGAGTGCAAATAAGAGTCCAAAGGCCTCTCAACAATGCAAGGGACTCCAGAGACTTGGGCTTTAGTGGCAAGAGAGGTCAGGGCCCAAAGATTCATAGCCCTACTCCAAGTCGAAGACAAGGAGCTAGACGCATGCATGCTACAAGGTCGGCCACCTTCCATTTCTTTGCCGATAGGTAAGAATGGTAAGTTTTCAAATTATATAGTTGCCTTTTTCTGTTTTGCAGGTTAGGATTTAGAATGTTTACATTTTGAGTCAAAGACAATTTAGGTAGAAGTCCTTTTTTCGGTTATTCACTTTTGTAATTTTTCTATTTGTGCACTTTTGTAAGTTTTCCATTTTTCTTTGAGTCGACCCTAGAAGGTCAATTATTAATAAGGCTCGTTCCAGCATTGTAGTTCGACAACCTTTTTCTGATATTAATAAAGATTGAATTTTCTTTCTACAAGTTTTCTCTCAAGAGACTTGTGCGCTTGGAACCTAGTCGAGACCAGCCCTCCTAGTTCCTAAGTTTGTGATTTATCACGAGGTTCATCACTCCTCGTGTGGTTCACTTCACCCTTCCATCCATTACCAAACAGAAAACCCCCATCCCGAAGCTTAAGGTTGAGTTTCTCACCTAATATTCTCTAAACAGCCCACGCGCGTACCGCCTTGATTTGAGGCTTGTATCATTTTGGTATCAGAGCTTAAAGCTCCTAAAACCAGGTTGTTTCTATCATTTACTTAGTCTTATTTCCAGTTTTTGCATTAGTTTAAGTTTCATTCAAAGAAAATAAAAAAAAATAACATCTAAGTTCAATTCGAGTGCATCTAGTTCCTACATGCATCACTAGGTTCTAGAATCATTCTTTGTATTGCAATTCGTTTTTCCTTTTCTGTTTAAGCATATTTCCATTATCATTAAGTTAAATTAAAAGGCAAAGAAAAAGAAAATAGAAAAATACCAAAAAGAAATCGACCAAAAAAGGATCCAAGATATTTAGCATTAATTGTTAAAAGTTTCCATTTTTCAGGTTTTCCTTTTTTCCAGTTTTTCCTTTTTGCATATTTCGACTTCTAATATAAAACGAAAACCCTCCAAATCAATTTAGGAGCAAAATAACTTGTGTTTTTCTTCTTGTAGTACGCAATGGCAGAAGGGAATCAAGATGCAGCCGAGGCCATGATGGCCATGTTCACCACCCTCCAAAAGCAACTCGCATCAATCGGCGAGAGGTCGGAGTGCCTGGAGAGGCCGGTGAGGTTCCAGGCCATAAGTGATACAAGCCTTGATTCAAGGATGTATACGCATGGGCTGTTTGTAGAAGATTAGGTGAGAAACTCAACCTTAGGCTTCTGGATGGGGGTTTTCTGGTTGGTAAAAGATGGAAGGGTGAAGTGAACCACACGAGGGGTGATGAACCTCGTGATAAATCACAAACTTAGAGCTAGGAGGGCTGGTCTCAACTAGGTTCTAAGCGCACAAGCTTCTTTGGGAGAATAACTTGTAAAGAAAATTCGATCTTTATTAATTAGCAAAAAGGTTGTCGAACTACAATGCTGGAAGGAGCCTTATTAATATGCTCGACAGCTTGACCTTCTAGGGTCGACTCAAACAAAGAAAAGGAAAGTTTACAAAAGTGCACAAAAGGAAAAGATACAAAAGTGTATAACCAAAAAAGGACCTATTCCTAAAATGTTCTTGACTCAAAAATGTAAAGCATCTAGATCCTACCCTGCAAAACAGAAAGAGGCATATATTCGAATTGAAACTTACCTTAACTTACCTCACGGCCAAGAAATGGAAGGTGGCCGTCCTTGTGGCATGCACACGCCTTGCTCCTAGTCTTCGACTTGGAGTAGGGTTAAAAATCTTTGGGCCTTGACCTCTCTTGCCACTAAAGCCCAAGTCTCTGATGTTCCTTGTGTTGTTGAGAAGCCTTTGGACTCTACTTTGCTCTTCTGGCCCATTGTCCTTAGCTGATCTTCCTCTAGGAGCTTGTCGACCCATAAGCTGAATTTGTGGAAGAGTGCTCTTGATCTGCTTCTTGTCATTGCTCCAGGAGGTACCACTGGTGTAGATACTTCTTCTAGGTGCATGTCCTAGAGCTGGTAGCTCATTTGGTCCGAGTCCTCTTGTGTGGAAGTGGAAATGCGTGTGTACTCGGCTGGATCGGCTGTACCGGCTGGATTGTGCACGGTACTGGCCGGGATGCCTTCAGGACCGGCCAAGTTGATCCCGGAGTCGGCGGCATCACCAGAGGGACCAGCGGTGTCATCCACGCCCCCACCAAGTGTGCCGGAAGCTTTGGCCTCTCCGCCGGTGATGCTGACCGGTCTGGTCCTATAGGTCGAGGGTCCGGCGGTACTGTCTGGTCCGGCAGACGTGCCAGATGGTCCTGCTGTCTCGGGAAAGCTTCCTGGTCGGCCAGTCTGGTCTCCTGGCTGGATGTACGACCTGATGTCCTCATCATTCCCTCCCTCTTCAGTAAGTTTTGTCCTCAAAACTGGTTCATCTGCATGGAAAGGGGCCAAGTCAGTAACATTGAACGTATTGGACACATTAAACTCACCTGGAAGCTCGATCCGGTAGGCGTTGTTGTTGATCCTCTCGAGCACTCTGAATGGTCCCTCTCCTCTTGGTGCTAGCTTGGAAGTCCTTAGGTTTGGGAACCTCTCCTGCCGTAGGTGTAGCCACACCCAATTGCCTGGTTGAAAGATCACCTCCTTTCTTCCCTTGTTGGCATGAGTCACGTACTGTCCGGTCCTCTTCTCCAAGTTTTCTGCTACCTTCTGGTGTAATCTCCTTATGAAATCTGCCTTGGATGCTCCGTTGAGGTTGGTCATCTCAGCTGGTGGTAGTGGTGTTTGCTCCAATGGGGTGAGAGGGTTGAAGCCGTATACCACTTCAAATGGTGTCTTCTTGGTTGCTGAGTGCACGGCTTGGTTGTAAGCGAACTCTATGAATGGCAGGCACTCCACCCAAGTCTTTAGGTTCTTCCCTAGTGTAGTTCTGAGAAGAGTTGATAGTGTCCTGTTGACAACTTCAGTTTGGCCATCGGTTTGAGGATGGCAGGTGGTAGAGAAGAGTAGCTTCATGCCTAGCTTTCTCCAAAGGGTCCTCCAGAAATGGCTGAGGAACTTGGTGTCCCTGTCTGATACGATTGTCCTTGGCACTACATGAAGCCGTACTATCTCCCTGAAGAACAGCTCAGCTGTTTGTGTGGCATCATTGACATTGACACATGGAATGAAGTGTGCCATCTTGGAGAATCTGTCCACCACTACAAAGATTGCATCTTTGTGGTTGATCTTGGGCAGACCTAGAACAAAGTCCATTGAGATGTCCACCCATGGATGTGTGGGTATGGGCAGGGGGAGATACAACCCGTGAGGTTGCACTCGGAACTTTGCCTTGTTGCAAGTGATGCATCTTGCACAATGAGCTTCTACTGTCCTCTTGATGTGTGGCCAGTAGAAGTGCTCCTTGACCACTGCTAGAGTCTTGTCGACACCAAAGTGGCCCATGAGTCCTCCTCCATGAGCTTCTCGGATGATAAGCTCCTTAATGATCCTTGTGGTATGCACAGCCTTCTCTCTCGGAACAAGAATCCCTCATGGATGTAAAACTTGCCATGACTCCCTGTGCCACACTCCTTGTACCTCTTAGCAAAGTCAGGATCATCCTTGTATAGGTCCTTGATGTGCTCGAATCCTAGGACCTTTGCCTCCATGGTGGATATCAAGGCAAACCTCCTTGATAGTGCATCGGCTACCACATTATCTTTGCCCTTCTTGTAATTGATGACGTACGGGAAGGTCTCTATGAACTCCATCCACCTGGCATGTCTCCTCTTAAGATTGATTTGCCCTCTGAGGTGTTTGAGAGTCTCATGATCAGTGTGGATCACAAACTTCTTGGACAGCAAGTAATGCTGCCAAGTATCCAATGCTCGGACAAGGGCATAAAGCTCCTTGTCATAAGTGGGGTAGTTCAGTGTGGCACCACCTAGCTTCTCACTGAAGTATGCCACTGGTCTCCCTCCTTGGTTAGCACTGCTCCTATGCCTATTCCAGAGGCATCACACTCCACTTCAAACGCCTTGTTGAAGTCGGGAAGGACTAGCACTGGTGCATGTGTAAGGCTGTCCTTCAAGGCCTGGAATGCCTTCTCCTGAGCTTCTCCCCAGCTGAATCCCACGTTCTTCTTCACTACTGCCGTCAATGGTGAGGCAATACTGCTGAAGTTGGGCACAAATCTCCTATAGAAGCTGGCCAGTCCGTGGAAGCTCCTCACTTGGCTTATGTTACCTGGTGTTGGCCATTCTTGTATGGCTCGAATCTTCTCTTCAACTGTAGGCCCTGTGAACTTACAACAAAACCCAAAAAGACAAGCTTATCAGTACAAAAGATGCACTTCTTGAGATTGGCATAAAGCTCTTCTTGTCGAAGGGTTTTAAGTACCATCTCAAGATGTGTGAGGTGTTCCCATAGGCACTTACTATAAACTAGTATATCATCAAAGTAAACTACCACAAACTTACTGATGTACGCCCTAAGAACTTGGTTCATAAGGCGCATGAAGGTGCTTGGGGCATTAGTCAAGCCGAATGGCATGACTGTCCACTCGTAGAGTCCTTGCTTTGTCTTGAAAGCAGTCTTCCACTCATCACCTTCCTTCATTCTTACCTGGTGATATCCACTTTTGAGGTCTATCTTGGAAAAGACCGTGGCTCCACTCAGCTCATCTAGCATGTCATCCAGTCGTGGTATTGGATGCCTGTACTTGACTGTGATGTTGTTGATTGCTCGGCAGTCCACGCACATGCGCCAAGTCCCATCCTTCTTGGGCACAAGTAGCACTGGTACGGCACATGGACTGAGGCTCTCTCGAACATATCCTTTCTCCAGGAGCTCCTTGACTTGCTTTTCAAGCTCCTTGGACTCCTCTGGACTCATCCGGTAGGCTGGCCGGTTGGGTAGGGCTGCTCCGGGCACTAGATCAATCTGGTGTTCTATGCCACGTAAAGAAGGCAAGCCTGCTGGTATCTCCTCTGGAAATACATCCTGGAATTTGTTGAGGAGAGTTGCTACTTCAGGAGGTAGCACTACCTGTCCCTGTTCTACACTCAAAACTTCTTTGAAGACCATTAGTAACATTAAATCCTTCGAGGCTAAAGCTCTCCGGACATGGCTTGGTTGAATAAGAAAATTAGACTTGATAAGTTTCTTTTCCTTGCTCATTTGGAGTGGTAGCTCGTGTACTTGAGAAGGTGTAAGAGGAGCTAGGCTGACCTTTCTCTTGTCATGCACGAAGGTGTAGAGATTGGTTCGGCCATCATGCCTGGTCTCTTTGTCAAACTGCCATGGTCTTCCTAGTAGAAGATGGCCAGCTTGCATGGGCACCACGTCGCATATGACTTGATCCTGGTACTTGCCCACACTGAATGGTACAATGACTTGTTCATGGATCTTTAGCTCCACTTTGTCATCGAGCCATCTTAGTCTATATGGTCGAGGATGCTTTGTCTTCTCCAGACCTAGCTTATCAACCATATATGTACTCGCAATGTTAGTGCAAGAACCACCATCTATGATGAGGTTACATACCTTGCCCTTGATGGTGCAACGGCTGTGGAAGATGTTCTCCCTTTGGATGGTCTCTGAAGGATCCACCATTTCACTGAGGATACCTCTAGTGACCAGCTTTTCCCCCACATCAGGGTACTCAATGTCACCATACTCTCCTTCTGGCTCATAGTCCTCTTCATCTTGGGACTCATACTCTCCTGCCTCTGTAATCAGCATGACTCGGTTGTTTGGGCACTCTCTTGAGATGTGTCCACGTCCCCTGCACTTGAAACAAGTTATGTCACGTGATCTTTGAGGGTTAGAAGACTTACCAGGCTCTCTCTGGTCACGGGTGGGTTCAGGAGGCTTGCTCTTGAACGTTGACTCGATCTCTATGCTTTTGCCTTTGTCTACAGGCTTGGGCATGTTGCTTGGTGCCCAAGGTGTCTTAGACTTGCTGCGGATGTCTTGGCTCTTACGCTTGATGTGGTGCTCAGCTTGCACAGATAGGTGGAACAAGTCTTTGAAGTCATTGTAGATTTGCCTTTCCACCTTGCGGCTGATCCTATCTTGGAGTCCATCCAAGAATTGTGCCATCAATGCTTCTTCATCATCATTGAGCTCCAATCTGTTCCTTAGCTTCTCGAACTCTTCATAGTATTCTTCAACTGGTCTGGTACCCTGCTTAAGAGTACGAAAACGACGTTGCAAATCTCTATGAAAGTAAGGTGGAACAAACCTTTGTCGCATGAGGTCTTTCATGTCGACCCATGAGTCTACGGGTCTCATTCTCTTCCTCCTTCTGTCAGATACCTCACGATCCCACCAGATGAGGGCATTGTCCGTGAGTTGTGCTACTGCCATTGAGACTCTTCTAGGTCCTGGTTGGTTGTATTGATCAAAGATATGATCCATTCTCCTCTCCCAATCTAGGTAAGCCTCGGGGTCTACTTTTTCTGCAAAATTTGGAGGAGTTAGTTTAACATCAGGATGAATTACCCGGTTGTAGGTGCGTTCATCTCCATCCTCATGATGTCTTGGAGGAATTCTTGGTCTCTGGTGAAGACCATATGGCTCAAAGCCATCATCTTCTGCCTCTGGTTGCCGTGGAGGTCCTCTCGGCCTATGGTGATAGTTATGAGGTTGTGTGTCCTCATCTCCATCTGGCTGGGGTTCCTCCTGTTCGTGCCGTGTCCTAAGGTGCTCAAGACCCTCAGGACGGTCTTGCTCAGCTCTCACGTGCCTTATGGCCTGGAATCTCACCGTTCTTTCCACGCGCTCCAACCTCCCTATGGATGCGAGTTGTGTTTGGAGTGTGGTGAACATGGCCATCATGGCTTCGGCTGCTTCTCTATTCTCTTCTCCCATGGTGTGCTACAAAGAAAGAAGACAAGTTAGGATGCTCCTAAATTGTTAGGAGGGTTTTCTTTTTATAAGGGGTTTGAAAAAATGCAAAAAGGAAAAATCCTAAGGAAAGGAAATTCGAATAAAAGGAAAAAGGAAACTTCCTAGACAACTTGTGCTAGTTGTCCAATTCGAAATCTTTTGGGTATTTTCCTATTTTCTTTTCTTTTCTTTTTGTTTTCTTTTTAATTTAACTTAAAATTAATGGAAATATGAATTAAACAAAAAGGAAAACGTGAATGGCAATGCAAAAGTGAATCTAAACCCTAGTGATACACGTAGAAGGCTAGATGCACTCGGTTTGGAGTTTGAGGTTATTTTTTTTTTATTTTTCTTGAATGCGACTTAAACTAATGCAAGAACTAAAAACAAAACAAGCAAAAGGATAGAAACAACCTGGTTTAGGAGCTTTAAGCTCTGATACCAAACTGATACAAGCCTCGATTCAAGGCTTGGATGCGCGTGGGCTGTTTGGAGAAGTTTAGGTGAGAAACTCGACCTTAAGCTTCTGGATAGGGGTTTTCTGATTGGTATGGGATGGAGGGGTGAAGTGAACCACATGAGGGGTGATGAACCTTGTGATAAATCACAAAACTTAGAGCTAGGAGGGCTGGTCTCAACTAGGTTCTAAGCGCACAAGCTTCTTTGAGAGAATAACTTGTAAAGAAAATTCGATCTTTATTAATTAGCCAAAAGGTTGTCGAACTACAATGCTGGGAGGAGCCTTATTAATATGCTCGACAGCTTGACCTTCTAGGGTCGACTCAAACAAAGAAAAGGAAAGTTTACAAAAGTGCACAAAAGGAAAAGATACAAAAGTGTATAACCAAAAAAGGACCTATTCCTAAAATGTTCTTGACTCAAAAATGTAAAGCATCTAGATCCTACCCTGCAAAACAGAAAGAGGCATATATTCGAATTGAAACTTACCTTAACTTACCTCACGGCCAAGAAATGGAAGGTGGCCGTCCTTGTGGCATGCACACGCCTTGCTCCTAGTCTTCGACTTGGAGTAGGGTTAAAAATCTTTGGGCCTTGACCTCTCTTGCCACTAAAGCCCAAGTCTCTGATGTTCCTTGTGTTGTTGAGAAGCCTTTGGACTCTACTTTGCTCTTCTGGCCCATTGTCCTTAGCTGATCTTCCTCTAGGAGCTTGTCGACCCATAAGCTGAATTTGTGGAAGAGTGCTCTTGATCTGCTTCTTGTCATTGCTCCAGGAGGTACCACTGGTGTAGATACTTCTTCTAGGTGCATGTCCTAGAGCTGGTAGCTCATTTGGTCCGAGTCCTCTTGTGTGGAAGTGGAAATGCGTGTGTACTCGGCTGGATCGGCTGTACCGGCTGGATTGTGCACGGTACTGGCCGGGATGCCTTCAGGACCGGCCAAGTTGATCCCGGAGTCGGCGGCATCACCAGAGGGACCAGCGGTGTCATCCACGCCCCCACCAAGTGTGCCGGAAGCTTGGGCCTCTCCGCCGGTGATGCTGACCGGTCTGGTCCTATAGGTCGAGGGTCCGGCGGTACTGTCTGGTCCGGCAGACGTGCCAGATGGTCCTGCTGTCTCGGGAAAGCTTCCTGGTTGGCCAGTCTCGTATCCTGGCTGGATGTACGACCTGATGTCCTCATCAATAAGGCACGTGAGGGCTGAACAATACCCTGCTGAGGGTCCTGATCACCCTGAGACACGGCTCGAACAAGGGGAGCCCCCTCCGGTTGGAGATGAAGACACGCAGCCCCACGGCTATCACCCTAGACCGAGAGGACCTCCACGGCAACCAGAAGAGAAAGACGATGGCTTCGAGCCCTATGGTCATCACCAGAGACCAAGAATGCCTCCTAGACATTCTGAGGATGGAGATGAATACGCCTACAACCGGGTAACTCAACCTGATGTTAAATTAACACCTCCTAGTTTGGCAGGAAATGTAGACCCCGAAGCCTATCAAGGTTGGGAGAGGAGGATGGATCACATCTTCGATCACTACAACCAACCAGGCCCTAGGAGAGTCTCCATGGCAGTAGCACAACTCACGGATAATGCCCTCATCTGGTGGGATCGTTAGGTTTCTGACCGAAGGAGGAGGAGATTGAGGCCCGTAGACTCATGGGTCGACATGAAAGATCTCATGAGACAAAGGTTTGTTCTACCTTATTTCCATAGAGATTTGCAAAGACGTTTTTGTACTCTTAAGCAGGGCACCAGATCAGTATAGGAGTACTAGGAAGAGTTTGAAAGGCTAAGGAACAGGCTGGAGCTCAATGATGATGAAGAGGCATTGATGGCGGAATTCTTGGATGGGTTGCAAGAGAGAATTAGCCGTAAGGTGGAGAGGCAAATCTACAACGACTTCAAGGACTTGTTCCACCTATTTGTCCAGGCTGAGCAGCACATCAGGCGTAAGAGCCAAGACATCTGCAGCAAGCCTAAGATGCCTTGGGCACCAAGCAATAGCCCCAAGCCCCTAGACAAAGGCAAGAGCATAGAGATCGAATCATGGTTCAAGAGCAAGCCTCCTGAGCAAATGCGTGACCAGAGAGAGCCTAGTAAGTTTTCTAACCCTCAGAGATCACGTGACCATCACTTGCTTTAAGTGTAGGGGTCGTGGCCACATCTCAAGAGAGTGCCCAAACAACCGTGTCATGGTGATCATGGAAGCTGGAGAGTATGAGTCTCAAGACGAATAAGACTATGAACCAGAAGGGGAATACGGTGACATTGAGTACCCTGATGTGGGGGAAGTGCTTGTCACTAGGCGCATTCTCAGTGCAGTGGTAGACCCCTCAGAGACCATTCAAAGGGAGAACATCTTCCACAACCATTGCACCATCAAGGACAAGGTATGTAATCTCATCATAGAAGGTGGTTCTTGCACTAACGTTGCTAGTGCGTACATGGTTGATAAGCTAGGTCTAGAGAAGACAAGGCACCCTAGACCATATAGACTGAGGTGGCTTGATGACAAAGTGGAGCTCAAGATCCATGAGCAAGTAACTGTGCCATTCAGTGTGGGCAGATAACTTGTTCAGGCATGCTGGCCAAGACCATGTAGTGTGCGATGTGGTGCCAATGCAAGCTGGCCACCTTATGCTAGGAAGGCCATGGCAGTTTGACAGGGAGACCAGGCATGCTGGCCGAACAATTCTCTACACCTTTGTGCACGACAAGAGAAAGGTCAACCTAGCTCCTCTCACACCTGCCCAGGTACATGAGCTACAACAACAAATGAGTAAGGAAAAGAAGCTCATTAAATCAATTTGTCCGGAGAGCTTTAGCCTTGAAAGATTTAATGTTGCTAATGGTCTTTAAGGAGATGTTGAGTGTAGAAAAGGAACAGGTAGAGCTACCTCCTGAAGTAGCAGCTCTCCTCAACCAGTTCCAGGATGTATTTCTGGCTGAGATACCAGCAGGCTTGCCTCCCCTACGCGGCATAGAACACCAGATCGACCTCGTGCCCGGAGCAGCCCTGCCTAACCGGCCAGCCTACCGGATGAGCCAAGAGGAGTCTAAGGAGCTTGAGAAGCAAGTCAAGGAGCTCCTGGAGAAGGCTATGTTCGAGAGAGCCTCAGTCCATGTGCCGTACCAGTGCTGCTAGTACCCAAGAATGATGGGACTTGGCGTATGTGCGTGGACTGCCAAACAATCAACAACATCACAGTCAAGTCCGGCATCTGATACCACGTCTGGATGACATGCTAGATGAGCTGAGTGGAGCCACGGTCTTCTCCAACATAGACCTCATGAGTGGATACCACCAGGTCAGAATGAAGGAAGGTGATGAGTGGAAGACCGCTTTCAAGACAAAGCAAGGGCTCGACGAGTGGACAGTCATGCCATTCGGCTTGACTAATGCCCCAAGCACCTTTATGCGCCTTATGAACCAAGTTCTTAGGGCGTACATCAGTAAGTTCATTGTGGTTTACTTTGATGACATTTTAGTTTACAGTAAGTGCCTAAGGGATCACCTCACACATCTTGAGTTGGTACTTAAAACCCTTCGACAAGAAGAGCTTTATGCCAATCTCAAGAAGTGCATCTTTTGTACTGATAAACTCGTCTTCTTAGGTTTTGTTGTAAGTTCACAGGACTTACAGGTTGATGAAGAGAAGATTCGAGCCATACAAGAATGGCCAACACCAAGCAACATCAGCCAAGTGAGGAGTTTCCACGGTCTGGCCAGCTTCTACAGAAGATTCATGCCCAACTTCAGCAGTATTGCCTCACCATTGACGGCAGTAGTGAAGAAGAACGTGGGATTCAGCTGGGGAGAAGCTCAGGAGAAGGCGTTCCAGGCCTTGAAGGACAGCCTCACACATGCACCATTGCTAGTCCTGCCGGACTTCAACAAGACATTTGAAGTGGAGTGTGATGCCTCTGGAATAGGCATAGGAGCGGTGCTAACCCAAGGAGTAAGGCCAGTAGCATACTTCAGTGAGATGTTAGGTGGTGCCTCACTGAACTACCCCACCTACAACAAGGAGCTCTATGCCCTAGTCCGAGCCTTGGAGACTTGGCAGCACTACTTGCTGTCCAAGGAGATTGTGATCCACACTAATCACGAGACTCTCAAACACCTCAGAGGGCAAACCAATCTCAAGAGGGGACATGCCAGGTGGATGGAGTTCATAGAGACCTTCCCGTACGTCATTATGTACAAGATGGGCAAGGATAATGTGGTAGCCGATGCACTATCCAGGAGGTTTGCCTTGATATCCACCATGGAGGCAAAGGTCTTAGGATTCGAGCACATCAAGGACCTATATAAGGATGATCCTGACTTTGCCGAGAGCTAAAAGGAGTGTGGCACAAGGAGTCTGATGGGGACATCAGGTCGTATGGCCGGCCAGGAGACCAGACTGGCCGACCAGGGAGCTTGCCCGAGACAGACGGGCCATTTGGCACATCTGCCGGCCCAAGCGGTACCGCCGGACCTTCGACCAACCGGGCCGGACCAATCAACATTGCCGGCAGAGAGGCCCAAACCTCCAGCCAAACTGGAGGCGACGTGGATGATACCGCCGGTCCATTTGGTGACGCAGCCGGCTCCGGGATCAACTTGGCCGGCTGTGAAGACATTTTGGCCAGTACTTCGCACAGTCCAGCCAGTCCAGCCGAGTGCACGGGCATTTCAACATCTACACAAGGAGACTCGGACCAGATAAGCTACCAGATTCAGGACATGCATCCAGAGGAATTCTCTACACCAGTTGTGCCACCAGAAGCAATGACAAGGAGCAGATCAAGGGCGCTCTTCCACATATTCAGCTTGTGGGTCGACAAGCTCCAAGAAGATGATCGACAAGGGACATTGGGCCAAAAGTGCAAAGAAGAGTCCAAAGGCTTCAAAACAATGCAAGGGACTTCAGAGACTTGGGCTTTAGTGGCAAGAGAGGTCAGGGCCCAAAGAGTCCTAACCCTACTCCAAGTCGAAGACTAAGAGCAAGGCGCGTGCATGCCACAAGGTCGGCCACCTTCCATTTCTTGGCCGTGAGGTAAGAAAGGTAAGTTTTCAAATTGGATATTTACCCCTTTCTGTTTTGCAGGGTAGGATTTAGATTATTTACATTTTTGAGTCAAAGACATCTTAGGAGTAGGTTCCTTTTCGGTTATGCACTTTTGTAAGTTTTTCATTTGTGCACTTTTGTAAACTTTCCATTTCTTTTCTTGAGTCAACCCTAGAAGGTCAAGCTGTCAAGCATATTAATAAGGCTCCTTCCAGCATTGTAGTTCGAGAACCTTTTTGATAATTAATAAAGATCAAATTTTCTTTCAACAAGTTATTCTTTCAAGAGACTTGTGCGCTTAGAACCTAGTTGAGACCAGCCCTCCTAGCTCTAAGTTTTGTGATTTATCACAAGGTTCATCACCCCTCATGTGGTTCACTTCACCCCTCCATCCCATACCAATCAGAAAACCCCTATCCAGAAGCTTAAGGTCGAGTTTCTCACCTAAACTTCTCCAAACAGCCCACGCGCATCCAAGCCTTGAATCGAGGCTTGTATCAGTTTGGTATCAGAGCTTAAAGCTCCTAAACCAGGTTGTTTCTATCCTTTACTTTGTTTTGTTTTTAGTTCTTGCATTAGTTTAAGTCACATTCAAGAAAAAAATCAAAAAAAAAAAAACATCAAACTCCAAACCGAGTGCATCGAGCTTCTATGTGTATCACTAGGGCTTAGATTCACTCTTGCATTGCAAATTACGTTTTTCTATTTGCTTTAACATATTCCCATTAAAAATAAAACAAAAAGAAAATAGGAAAAACACCAAAAGAATTCGATCAAGACAGCTAGCACTAGTTGTTAGAAAGTTTCCATTTTTTCGAATTTCCTTTTTCCCAGTTTTTCCTTTTTGCATTTTTTCGAATTCTTTTATATAAGGAACCCTCCTAATCGATTCTAGGAGCAGAGTAACTTGTTCTTTTCTTTGTAGTATGCAATGGCAGAAGAAAATAGAGATGCAGCGGAGGCCATGATGGCCATGTTCACCACCCTCCAAACGCAACTCGCATCCATCGGTGAGAGGTTGGAGGGCATGGAGAGGCCTGTGAGATTCCAGGCCATAAGGCACGTGAGGGCTGAGAAAGACCGTGCTGAGGGTCCTGAGCACCTTAGGGCATGGCACGAACAGGAGGAGCCCCAGCCAGATGGAGATGAGGACGCACAGCCTCATGATTATCACCCTAGGCTGAGAGGACCTCCACGGCAACCAGAAGCAGAAGGCAATGGCTTCGAGCCATATGGTCATCACCAGAGACCAAGGATGCCACCTCATCATGAGGATGGAGATGAACACGCATACAACCAGGTAACTCATCCTGATGTCAAGTTAACACCTCCTAGTTTTGCAGGAAAAGTAGACCCCGAAGCCTATCTTGATTGGGAGAGGAGGATGGATCACATCTTCAATCACTACAACCAACCAGGCCCTAGGAGAGTCTCCATGGCAGTAGCACAACTCACGGACAATGCGCTCATCTGGTGGGAACGTGAGGTGTCTGACCGAAGGAGGAAAAGATTGAGGACCGTAGACTCATGGGTCGACATGAAAGACCTTATGAGACAAAGGTTTGTTCCACCTTATTTTCATAGAGATTTGCAACGACGTTTTCGTACTCTTAAGCAGGGCACCAGATCAGTAGAAGAGTACTATGAAGAGTTTGAGAGACTAAGGAATAGGCTGGAGCTCAATGACGATGAGGAGGCTTTGATGGCACAGTTCTTGGATGGACTGCAAGAAAGAATCAGCCACAAGGTGGAATGGCAAATCTACAATGACTTCAAGGATTTGTTCCACCTATCTGTCCAGGCTGAGCAGCACATCAAATGTAAGAGCCAAGACATCCGCAGCAAGCCTAAGACGCCTTGGGCACCAAGCAACATTCCCAAGCCCGTAGAAAAAGGCAAAAGAATAGAGATCGAGTCACGGTTCAAGAGCAAGCCTCCTGAGCCAACCCGTGACCAGAGAGAGCCTAGTAAGTCCTCTAACCCTCAAAGATCACGTGACATCACTTGTTTCAAGTGTAGGGGTCGCGGACACATCTCAAGGGAGTGCCCAAACAACCGGGTCATGCAGATTAAGGAAGCTGGAGAGTATGAATCCCAAGATGAAGAGGACTATGAACCAGAAGGAGAATACGGTGACATTGAGTACCCTGATGTGGGGGAAGTGCTGGTCACTAGACGCATTCTCAGTGCAATGGTGGATCCCTCAGAGACAATCCAAAGGGAGAACATCTTCCACAGCCGTTGCACCATCAAGGGCAAGGTATGTAACCTCATCATAGATGGTGGTTCCTGCACTAACGTTGCTAGTGCATACATGGTTGATAAGCTAGGTCTAGAGAAGACAAGGCACCCTCGACCATATAGACTGAGATGGCTCGATGAAAAAGTGGAGCTCATGATCCATGAGCAAGTCACTGTGCCATTCAGTGTGGACAAGTACCAAGACCAAGTAGTGTGCGACGTGGTGCCCATGCAAGCTGGCCATCTTCCGTTAGGAAGGCCATGGCAGTTTGACAAGGAAACCAGGCATGATGGCCAAACCAATCTCTACACTTTTATGCATGACAAGAGAAAGGTCAGCCTAGCTCCCCTCACACCTGCCCAGGTACATGAGCTTCAACAGAAAATGAGTAAGGAAAAGAAGCTCATGAAATCTAATTTTCTTATTCAACCAAGTCATGTCCGGAGAGCTTTAGCCTCGAAGGATTTAATGCTACTAAGGGTTTTCAAAGAAGTGTTGAATGTAGAGAAAGAACAGGTAGAGCTACCTCCTGAAGTAGCAGCTCTCCTCAACAAGTTCCAGGATGTGTTCCCGGAAAAGATACCAGCAGGCTTGCCTCCCCTACGTGGCATAGAGCACCAGATCGACCTCATTCCCGGAGCAGCCCTGCCCAACCGGCCAGCCTACCGGATGAGCCCAGAGGAGTCTAAGGAACTTGAGAAACAAGTCAAGGAGCTCCTGGATAAAGGCTATGTTCGAGAAAGCCTCAGTCCATGTGCTGTACCAGTGCTGCTAGTGCCCAAGAAGGATGGGACTTGGCGAATGTGAGTGGACTGCTGAGCAATCAACAACATCACAGTCAAGTACCGGCAACCGATACCACGGCTGGATAACATGCTAGATGAGCTGAGTGGAGCCATGGTCTTCTCCAAGATAGACCTCAAGAGTGGATACCACCAGGTCAGGATGAAGGAAGGTGATGAGTGGAAGACTGCTGTCAAGACAAAGCAAGGGCTCTACGAATGGACAGTCATTCAAATTGGCTTGACTAATGCTACAAGCACCTTCATGCGCCTTATGAACCAAGTTCTTAGGGCGTACATCAGTAAGTTTGTTGTAGTTTATTTTGATGACATTTTAGTTTATAGTAAGTGCTTAAGGGATCACCTCACACATCTTGAGTTGGTGCTTAAAACCCTTCGACAAGAAGAGCTTTATGCCAATCTCAAGAAGTGCATCTTTTGTACTAATAAACTTGTGTTCTTAGGTTTTGTTGTAAGTTCACAGGGCTTACAGGTTGATGAAGAGAAGAGTCGAGCCATACAAGAACAGCCAACACCAAGAAACATCAGCCAAGCAAGGATTTTCCATGGTCTGGCCAGTTTCTACAGAAGATTCGTGCCCAACTTCAGCAGTATTTTGATACAAGCCTTGATTCAAGGATGTATGCGCGTGGGCTGTTTGGAGAAGTTTAGGTGAGAAACTCGACCTTAGACTTCTTGGATAGGGGTTTTTGGGTTGGTATTCGATGGAAAGGTGAAGTGAACTACACGAGGGGTGATGAACCTCGTGATAAATCACAAACTTAAAGCTAGGAGGGCTGGTCTCAACTAGATTCTAAGCGCACAAGATTCTTGAGAGAAAACTTGTTGGGAAAAAGTTCTATCTTTATTAATATCAAAAAGGTTGTTGAACTACAATGCTGGAAGGAGCCTTATTAATATGCTCGACAGCTTGACCTTCTAGGGTCGACTCAAATAAGAAAAGGAAAACTTACAAAAGTGCACAAAAGGAAAAGATACAAAAGTGTATAATCGAAAAAGGACCTATTCCTAAAATGTCTTGACTCAATAAATGTAAATATTCTAGATCCTATCCTGCAAAACAGAAAGAGGCATATATTTGAATTGAAACTTACCTTAACTTACCTCATGGCCAAGAAATGGAAGGTGGCCGTCCTTGTGGCATGCACGCGCCTTGCTCCTAGTCTTCGACTTGGAGTAGGGTTAAGAATCTTTGGGCCCTGACCTCTCTTGCCACTAAACCCCAAGTCTCTGATGTCCCTTGTGTTGTTGAGAAGCCATTGGACTCTTCCTTGCATTTTTGGCCCATTTTCCTTAGTCGATCTTCCTCTAGGAGCTTGTCGACCCATAAGCTGAATTTGTGGAAGAGTGCCCTTGATCTGCTTCTTGTCATTGCTCCTTGAGGTACCACTGGTGTAGATACTTCCTCTAGGTGCATGTCCTAGAGCTGGTAGCTCATTTGGTCCGAGTCCTCTTGTGTAGAAGTGGAAATGCGCGTGTACTCGGCTGGATCGGCTGTACTGGCTGGATTGTGCGAGGTACTGGCCGGAATGCCTTCAGGACCGGCCAAGTTGATCTTGGAGTTGGCGGCATCACCAGAGGGACCGGCAGTGTCATCCACGTCGCCACCAAGTGTGCCGGAAGCTTGGGCCTCTCCGCCGGCAATGCTGGTTGCTCTGGTCCTTGTGGTCGAGGGTCCGGCGGTACTGCTTGGGCCGGCAGGCGTGCCAGATGGTCCGGCTGTCTCGGGCAAGCTTCCTGGTCGGCCAGTCTTGTCTCCTGGCTGGATGTACGACCTGATGTCCTCATCATATTGCCTCACCATTGACGGCAGTAGTCAAGAAGAAGGTGGGATTCAGCTGGGGAGAAGCTCAGGAGAAGGAATTCCAGGCCGTGAAATTCCAGGCCGTGAAGGACAGCCTTACACATGCACCAGTGCTAGTCCTGCCCGACTTCAACAAGACATTTCAAGTGGAGTGCGATGCCTCTGGAATAGGCATAGGATCGGTGCTAACTCAAGGAGGAAGGCCAGTGGCATACTTCAATGAGAAGCTAGGTGGTGCCTCACTGAACTACCCCACTTATGACAAGGAGCTTTATGCCCTAGTCCGAGCCTTGGAGACGTGGCAGCATTACTTGCTGTCCAAGGAGTTTGTGATCCACACTGATCACGAGACTCTCAAACACCTCAGATGATGGGGACATCAGGTCGTATGGCCGGCCAGGAGACCAAACTGGCTGACCAGGAAGCTTGCCCGAGACAGCCGGGCCATTTGGCACGTCTGCCGGCCCAAGCGGTACCGCCGGACCCTCGACCAACAGGACTGGACCGATCAGCATTGCCGGCGGAGAGGCCCAAACCTCCATCCCAACTGGTGGCAACATAGATGACACCGCCGGTCCCATTGGTGATGCCGCCGACTCCGGGATCAACTTGGCTGGTCCAGAGGGCATTCCATCCAGTACCTCGCACAGTCCAGCCGGTACAGCCGATCCAGCCGAGTACTCAAGCATTTCAACTTCTAGACAAGGAGACTCGGACCAGATAAGCTACCAGCTTCAGGACATGTATCTAGAAGAAGTCTCAACACCAGTGGTGCCACCATGAGCAATGACAAGGAGCAGATCAAGAGCACTCTTCCACAAATTCAGCTTATGGGTCGACAAGCTCCTAGAGGATGATCGACAAAGGACAGTGGGCCTGAAGTGCAAACAGGAGTCCAAAGGCTTCTCAACAATGCAAGGGTGATACAAGCCTTGATTCAAGGATGTATGCGCGTGGGCTGTTTGTAGAAGATTAGGTGAGAAACTCAACCTTAGGCTTCTGGATAGGGGTTTTCTGGTTGGTAAACGATGGAAGGGTGAGGTGAACCACACGAGGGGTGATGAACCTCGTGATAAATCACAAACTTAGAGCTAGGAGGGCTGGTCTCAACTAGGTTCTAAGCGCACAAGTCTCTCTTGAGAGAAAGCTCGTATGGAAAAAGTTCTACTTTATTAATAATCAAAAAAGGTTGTCGAACTACAATGCTGGAAGGAGCCTTATTAATATGCTCGACAGCTTGACCTTCTAGGGTCGACTCAAATAAAGAAAAGGAAAGTTTACAAAAGTGCACAAAAGGAAAAATACAAAAGTGTATAACCGAAAAAGGACCTATTCCTAAAATGTTCTTGACTCAAAAATGTAAAGCAACTAGATCCTACCCTGCAAAACAGAAAGAGGCATATATTCGAATGTAAACTTACCTTAACTCACCTCACGGCCAAGAAATGGAAGGTGGCCGTTTGTGGCATGCACGCGCCTTGCTCCTAGTCTTCGACTTGGAGTAGGGTTAAATATCTTTGGGCCCTGACCTCTTGCCACTAAAGCCCAAGTCTCTGATGTTCCTTGTGTTGTTGAGAAGCCTTTGGACTCTAATTTGCTCTTCTGGCCCATTGTCCTTAGCTGCTCTTCCTCTAGAAGCTTGTCGACCCATAAGCTGAATTTGTGGAAGAGTGCCCTTGATCTGCTTCTTGTCATTGCTCCTGGAGGTACCACTGGTGTAGATACTTCCTCTAAGTGCATGTCCTGGAGCTGGTAGCTCATTTGGTCCGAGTCCTCTTGTGTAGAAGTGGAAGTGTGCGTGTACTCGGCTGGATGGCCTGTACCGGCTGGATTGTGCGCGGTACTGGCCGGAATGACTTCAGGACCGGCCAAGTTGATCCCGGAGTCGGCGGTGTCATCAGGGGGACCGGCGGTGTCATTCACGTCCCCACCAAGTGTGCCGGAAGCTTGGGCCTCTCCGCCGGCGATGTTGACCGGTCTGGTCCTATAGGTCGAGGGTCCGGCGGTACTGTCTGGTCCGGCAGGCACGCCAGATGGTCCTGCTGTCTCGGGCAAGCTTCCTGGTCGGCCAGTCTGGTCTCCTGGCTGGATGTACGACCTGATGTCCTCATCATTCCCTCCCTCTTCAGTAAGTTTTGTCCTCAAAACTGGTTCATCTGCATGGAAAGGGGCCAAGTCAGTAACATTGAACGTATTGGACACATTAAACTCACCTGGAAGCTCGATCCGGTAGGCGTTGTTGTTGATCCTCTCGAGCACTCTGAATGGTCCATCTCCTCTTGGTGCTAGCTTGGAAGTCCTTAGGTTTGGGAACCTCTCCTGCCGTAGGTGTAGCCACACCCAATTGCCTGGTTGAAAGATCACCTCCTTTCTTCCCTTGTTGGCATGAGTCACGTACTGTCCGGTCCTCTTCTCCAAGTTTTCTGCTACCTTCTGGTGTAATCTCCTTATGAAATCTGCCTTGGATGCTCCGTTGAGGTTGGTCATCTCAGCTGGTGGTAGTGGTGTTTGCTCCAATGGGGTGAGAGGGTTGAAGCCGTATACCACTTCAAATGGTGTCTTCTTGGTTGCTGAGTGCACGGCTTGGTTGTAAGCGAACTCTATGAATGGCAGGCACTCCACCCAAGTCTTTAGGTTCTTCCCTAGTGTAGTTCTGAGAAGAGTTGATAGTGTCCTGTTGACAACTTCAGTTTGGCCATCGGTTTGAGGATGGCAAGTGGTTGAGAAGAGTAGCTTCGTGCCTAGCTTTCTCCAAAGCGTCCTCCAGAAATGGCTGAGGAACTTGGTGTCCCTGTCTGATACGATGGTCCTTGGCACTCCATGAAGCCGTACTATCTCCCTGAAGAACAGCTCAGCTGTTTTGTGGCATCATTGACATTGGCACATGGGATGAAGTGTGCCATCTTGGAGAATCTGTCCACCACTACAAAGATTGCATCTTTGTGGTTGATCTTGGGCAGACCTAGAACAAAATCCATCGAGATGTCCACCCATGGATGTGTTGGTATGGGCAGTGGGAGATACAACCCGTGAGGTTGCACTCGGGACTTTGCCTTCTTGCAAGTAATGCATCTTGCACAATGTGCTTCTACTGTCCTCTTGATGTGTGGCCAGTAGAAGTGCTCCTTGACCACTGCTAGAGTCTTGTCGACACCAAAGTGGCCCATGAGTCCTCCTCCATGAGCTTCTCGGATGATAAGCTCCCTTAGTGATCCTTGTGGTATGCACAGCCTTCTTTCTCGGAACAAGAATCCCTCATGGATGTAGAATTTGCCATGACTCCCTGTGCTACACTCCTTGTAGCTCTCAGCAAGGTCAGGATCATCCTTGTATAGATCCTTGATGTGCTCGAATCCTAGGACCTTTGCCTCCATGGTTGATATCAAGGCAAACCTCCTTGATAGTGCATCGGATACCACATTATCTTTGCCTTTCTTGTACTTGATGATGTAATGGAAGGTCTCTATGAACTCCATCCACCTGGCATGTCTCCTCTTGAGATTGGTTTGCCCTCTGAGGTGTTTGAGAGTCTCGTGATCAGTGTGGATCACAAACTCCTTGGACAGCAAGTAATGCTGCCAAGTCTCCAATGCTCGGACAAGGGCATAGAGCTCCTTGTCATAAGTGGGGTAGTTCAGTGAGGCACCACCTAGCTTCTCACTGAAGTATGCCACTGGTCTCCTCCTTGGGTTAGCACTGCTCCTATGCCTATTCCAGAGGCATCACACTCCACTTCAAACGTCTTGTTGAAGTCGGGAAGGACTAACACTGGTGCGTGTGTAAGGCTGTCCTTCAAGGCCTTGAATGCCTTCTCCTGAGCTTCTCCCCAGCTGAATCCCACGTTCTTCTTCACTACTGCCGTCAGTGGTGAGGCAATACTGCTGAAGTTGGGCACGAATCTCCTATAGAAGCTGGCCAGTCCGTGGAAGCTCCTTACTTGGCTGATGTTTCCTGGTGTTGGCCATTCTTGTATGGCTCGAATCTTCTCCTCATCAACCTGTAGGCCCTGTGAACTCACAACAAAACCTAAAAAGACAAGCTTATCAGTACAAAAGGTGCACTTCTTGAGATTGGCATAAAGCTCTTCTTGTCGAAGGGTTTTAAGTACCATCTCAAGATGTGTGAGGTGTTCCCGTAGGCACTTACTATAAACAAGTATGTCATCAAAGTAAACTACTACGAACTTACTGATGTACGCCCTAAGAACTTGGTTCATAAGGCGCATGAAGGTGCTTGGGGCATTAGTCAAGCCAAATGGCATGACTGTCCACTCGTAGAGTCCTTGCTTTGTCTTGAAAGCGGTTTTCCACTCATCACCTTCCTTCATTCTTACCTGGTGGTATCCACTTTTGAGGTCTATCTTGGAGAAGACCGTGGCTCCACTCAGCTCATCTAGCATGTCATCCAGTCGTGGTATTGGATGCCTATACTTGACTGTGATGTTGTTGATGGCTCGGCAGTCCACACACATGCGCCAAGTCCCATCCTTTTTGGGCACTAGCAGCACTGGTACAGCACATGGACTGAGGCTCTCTCAAACATATCCTTTCTCCAGGAGCTCCTTGACTTGCTTCTCAAGCTCTTTGGACTCCTCTGGACTCATCCGGTAGGCTGGCCGGTTGGGCAGGGCTGCTACGGGCACTAGATCAATCTGGTGTTCTACGCCACGTAAAGGAGGCAAGCCTGCTGGTATCTCCTCTGGAAATACATCCTGGAATTTGTTGAGGAGTGTTGCTACTTCATGAGGTAGCTCTACCTGTCCCTGTTCTATACTCAACACTTCCTTGAAAACCATTAGTAACATTAAGTCCTTCGAGGCTAAAGCTCTCCGGACATGACTACGTTGAATAAGAAAGTTAGACTTGACAAGTTTCTTTTCCTTACTCATTTGGAGTTGTAGCTCATGTACTTGGGCAGGTGTAAGAGGAGCTAGGCTGACCTTTCTCTTGTCATGCACAAAGGTGTATAGATTGGTTCAGCCATCATGCCTGGTCTCTTTGTCAAACTGCCATGGTCTTCCTAGTAGAAGATGGCCAGCTTGCATGGGCACCACGTCGCACACGACCTGGTCTTGGTACTTGCCCACACTGAATGGCACAATGACTTGCTCATGAATCTTGAGCTCCACTTTGTCATCAAGCCATCTCAGTCTATATGGTCGAGGATGCCGTGTCCTCTCTAGACCTAGCTTATCAACCATATACGCACTAGTAACGTTAGTGCAAGAACCACCATCTATGATGAGGTTACATACCTTTCCCTTGACGGTGCAACGGCTGTGGAAGATGTTCTTCCTTTGGATGGTCTCTGAAGGATCCACCATTGCACTGAGGATACGTCTAGTGACCAGCACTTCCCCCACATCAGGGTACTCAATGTCACCATATTCTCCTTCTGGCTCATAGTCCTCTTCATCTTGGGACTCATATTCTCCTGCCTCCGTAATCAGCATGACTCGGTTGTTTGGGCACTCCCTTGAGATGTGTCCACGTCCCCTGCACTTGAAACAAGTTATGTCACGTGATCTTTGAGGGTTAGAAGACTTACCAGGCTCTCTCTGGTCATGGGTGGGTTCAGGAGGCTTGCTCTTGAACCTTGACTCGATCTCTACGCGTTTGCCTTTGTCCACTGTCTTAGGGATGTTGCTTGGTGCCCAAGGTGTCTTAGGCTTGCTGCGGATGTCTTGGCTCTTACGTCTGATGTGCTGCTCAGCTTGCACAGATAGGTGGAACAACTCCTTGAAGTCGTTGTAGATTTGCCTTTCCACCTTGCAGCTGATCCTTTCTTGGAGTCAATCCAAGAATTGCGCCATCAATGCTTCTTCATCTTCATTGAGCTCCAATCTGTTCCTTAACCTCTCGAACTCTTCATAGTACTCCTCTACTGATCTGGTACCCTGCTTAAGAGTACGAAAACGTCGTTGCAAATCCCTATGAAAGTAAGGTGGAACATACCTTTGTCGCATGAGGTCTTTCATGTCGACCCATGAGTCTACGGGCCTCATTCTCTTCCTCCTTCTGTCAGATACCTCACGATCCCACCAGATGAGGGCATTGTCCGTGAGTTGTGCCACTGCCATTGAGACTGTCCTAGGTCCTGGTTGGTTGTAGTGATCAAAGATATGATCCATTCGCTTCTCCCAATCTAGGTACGCCTCGGGGTCTACTTTTCCTGCAAAACTAGGAGGAGTTAGCTTAACATCAGGATGAATTACCCGGTTGTAGGTGTGTTCATCTCCATCTTCATGACGTCTAGGAGGCATTCTTGGTCTCTGGTGAAGACCATATGGCTCAAAGCTATCATCTTCTGCCTCTGGTTGCCGTGGAGGTCTTCTCGGCCTATGGTGATAGTTATGAGGTTGCGTGTCCTCATCTCCATCTGGCTGGGGTTCCTCCTGTTCGTGCCGTGTCCTAAGGTACTCAGGACCCTCAGGACGGTCTTGCTCAGCTCTCACATGCCTTATGGCCTGGAATCTCACCGGTCTTTCCACGCGCTCCAACCTCTCGCCTCTGGATGCGAGTTGTGTTTGGAGTGTGGTGAACATGGCCATCATGGCTTCAGCTGCGTCTCTATTCTCTTCTCCCGTGGTGTGCTACAAAGAAGAAGATAATTAGGGTGCTCCTAAATTATTAGGAGAGTTTCTTTTTATATGGGATTTGAAAAAAATGCAAAAAGGAAAATTTTAAGGAAAGGAAATTCGAAAAAAAGGAAACTTCCTAGACAACTTGTGCTAGCTGTCCAATTCGAATTCTTTTAGTATCTTTTCTATTTTCTTTTTCCTTTCTTTTAATTAAACTTAAAAATAAAGGAAATATGACTTAAACAAAAAGGAAAACGTGAATGCAATGCAAAAAGTGAATCTAAACCATAGTGATACACGAGGGAGGCTAGATGCACTCGGTTTGGAGTTTGAGGTTATTTTTTTTTATTTTTCTTGAATACGACTTAAACTAATGCAAGAACTAGAAATAAGACAAGCAAAAGGATAGAAACAACCTGGTTTAGGAGCTTTAAGCTCTGATACCAAACTGATACAAGCCTCGATTCAAGGCTTGGATGCGCGTGGGCTGTTTGGAGAAGTTTAGGTGAGAAACTCGACCTTAAGCTTCTGGATAGGGGTTTTCTGATTGGTATGGGATGGAGGGGTGAAGTGAACCACATGAGGGGTGATGAACCTTGTGATAAATCACAAAACTTAGAGCTAGGAGGGCTGGTCTCAACTAGGTTCTAAGCGCACAAGCTTCTTTGAGAGAATAACTTGTAAAGAAAATTCGATCTTTATTAATTAGCCAAAAGGTTGTCGAACTACAATGCTGGGAGGAGCCTTATTAATATGCTCGACAGCTTGACCTTCTAGGGTCGACTCAAACAAAGAAAAGGAAAGTTTACAAAAGTGCACAAAAGGAAAAGATACAAAAGTGTATAACCAAAAAAGGACCTATTCCTAAAATGTTCTTGACTCAAAAATGTAAAGCATCTAGATCCTACCCTGCAAAACAGAAAGAGGCATATATTCGAATTGAAACTTACCTTAACTTACCTCACGGCCAAGAAATGGAAGGTGGCCGTCCTTGTGGCATGCACACGCCTTGCTCCTAGTCTTCGACTTGGAGTAGGGTTAAAAATCTTTGGGCCTTGACCTCTCTTGCCACTAAAGCCCAAGTCTCTGATGTTCCTTGTGTTGTTGAGAAGCCTTTGGACTCTACTTTGCTCTTCTGGCCCATTGTCCTTAGCTGATCTTCCTCTAGGAGCTTGTCGACCCATAAGCTGAATTTGTGGAAGAGTGCTCTTGATCTGCTTCTTGTCATTGCTCCTGGAGGTACCACTGGTGTAGATACTTCCTCTAAGTGCATGTCCTGGAGCTGGTAGCTCATTTGGTCCGAGTCCTCTTGTGTAGAAGTGGAAGTGTGCGTGTACTCGGCTGGATGGCCTGCACCGGCTGGATTGTGCGCGGTACTGGCCAGAATGACTTCAGGACTGGCCAAGTTGATCCCGGAGTCGGCGGTGTCATCAGGGGGACCGGCGGTGTCATTCACGTCCCCACCAAGTGTGCCGGAAGCTTGGGCCTCTCCGCCGGCGATGTTGACCGGTCTGGTCCTATAGGTCGAAGGTCCGGCGGTACTGTCTGGTCCGGCAGGCACGCCAGATGGTCCTGCTGTCTCGGGCAAGCTTCCTGGTCGGCCAGTCTGGTCTCCTGGCTGGATGTACGACCTGATGTCCTCATCAAAGGGACTTCAGAGACTTGGGCTTTAGTGGCAAGAGAGGTCAGGGCCCAAAGATTCCTAACCCTACTCCAAGTCGAAGACTAGGAGCAAGGCGCGTGCATGCCACAAGGACGGCCACATTCCATTTCTTGGCCGTGAGGTAAGAAAGGTAAGTTTTCAATTCGAATATTTGCCTCTTTCTGTTTTGCAGGGTAGGATTTAGATTGTGTACATTTTTGAGTCAAAGACATTTTAGGAATAGGTCCTTTTTCAATTATGCACTTTTGTAGGTTTTCCATTTGTGCACTTTTGTAAATTTTCCTTTTCTTTCTTTGAGTCGACCCTAGAAGATCAAGCTGTCGAGCATATTAATAAGGCTCATTCCAGCATTGTAGTTCGACAACCTTTTTGATATTAATAAAGTGCGAATTTTCTTACAAGTTTTCTCTCTATGAATCTTGTGCGCTTAGAACCTAGTTGAGACCAGCCCTCCTAGCTCTAAGTTTCTGATTTATCACAAGGTTCATCACCCCTCATGTGGTTCACCTCACCCTTCCACCCAATACCAACCCAAAAACCCATATCCAAGAAGTCTAATGTCGAGTTTCTCACCTAACCTTCTCCACACAGCCCACGCGCATATAAGCCTTGAATCGAGGCTTGTATCATTTTGGTATCAGAGCTTAAAGCTATAAACCAGGTTGTTTCTATCCTTTAGTTAGTTTTGTTTATTGTTCTTGCATTAGTTTAAGTCGCATTCAAGAAAAATAAAAAAATAACACTAAACTCCAAACCGAGTGCATCTAGCTTCTACGTGTATCACTAGGGCTTAGATTCACTTTTGCATTGCCATTCACGTTTTCCTTTTTGTTTAAATCATATTTCCATTATTTTTAAGTTAAACTAAAAAGAAAAGAAAAAGAAAATAGAAAAAATACCAAAAGAATTCGTTTAGGACAGCTAGCAATAGTTGTCAAGAAAATTTTCATTTTTCAAATCTTCAATTTTTTCAATTTTTTCCTTTTCTCAGATTTTCCTTTTTGCATTTTTTCGAATTCCCCTATAAATGGAAACCCTCCTAATCAATTTAGGAGCAGCATAACTTGTCTTCTTTCTTTGTAGTACGCAATGGCAGAAGAGAATTGTAAGAATATTGAGATTATAGAGGAGAAATGTGAAGAATTGAATCTGAAAACTCAAAGAGAAGTATGAGAAAATGAGAAATGACTTAGACTTATGGAGAAGAATCTCCTAAGAGTATATTATACATTGAGTCTTTACAGCCCTTTTATAGAGGATTTACAATGTGAACACAAAAGAAAACGAATTCAAACTTGTGGATGAGTTTGAATAGAGGAGGAGCCTGTCAACAACCAATGAGAAGAGAGGAGACAGCATGGGCATGACTGTTTGGTGTGGTTGCCAAGACTGTGTGCAGCATGGGCATGACTGTTTGGTGTGGTTGCCAAGACTGTGTGCAGCATGGGCATGACTGTTTGGTGTGGTTGCCAAGACTGTGTGCAGCATGGGCATGACTTTTTCACCTTGATTCTTCTCCCAAGGTAGCTATTTAACCATTTCAACCATGTGGTTAATAATAACCCATCCTTTTTCATTTCCCTTGTTATTCAAACTGAATTTTCGTGCTCACACTTGCCTTGTAGGTCAAGATAGATCTTATTTGATTTTCCTATGTCAATACTCCCCCTCAAGCTAAAGACTTTGGAATCACCCTAAAGTCTTAAGCTTGGGAACCCAAGGCAACACCTCATTAAAAACCTTATTAAGGAAAACCACTTGGGACAAAACCTTAATAAGGGAAAAAGAGTGTGTTTCTCTTGGATTAGGAGACCTTTGATCATGGGTGTGATAAATCAACAAGCCCAAGTTTGCTAAAGATGTTCTTGCAAACTTTGAGACTTGCTGCCTTTGTGAAGATGTCAGCTAGTTGGTCTTCACTCCTTGTATAACATGGCAGAATGGTTTAATCTTGAACTTTCTCCCTAACCTTATGGCAGTCGATCTCTATGTGCTTGGTCCTCTCGTGAAACACTGAGTTTGAAGCTATGTGAATGGCTGCCTGATTATCACAATGGAAGGTAATTGGCCCTGGTTGTGCAATACCGAAATCTTTCAAGAGTGCTTTGAGCCAAGTTACTTCATTTGTCAGCTTCCTCATAGCCCTATATTCTGCTTCAGCACTAGAACATGATACCACCTTTTGCTTCTTTGTCTTCCAAGTGACTAAGTTCCCACCAACGAAGGTGCAATACCCAGTGGTTGATTTCCTATCCACCCTATCACCAGCCCAATCCGCATCACAATACCCGACAATCTCAGTGTTCCCATTCTTGCCCATCCATATACCTTGACCAGGAGATCCTTTGATGTATCTAAGGATCCTTTCTACCATGCTCCAATGATATACAGTAGGCTTTTGCATATGTTGACTTACTTGATTCACAGCAAAACACAAGTCTGGTCGTGTGAGGGTGAGGTAGATCAGCTTCCCAACTAGTCTCCTATACTGAGAAACATCCTTAAATAACTCATCAGCTTTCTCCCCCTTTCCGTTGACCTTGTAGCCATCTTCAAGAGGAGTTTTGGCCGGTTTAGCCCCAAGCTTTCCTGTGTCTGTCAACAGATCAAGAGCATACTTTCTTTGGGATAGAAAGAGCCCTTCTTGAGACCGACACACTTCAATACCCAAGAAGTACTTCAACTCTCCAAGATCCTTGATGTCAAATGATCTGTTTAAGAAGGCCTTTGTGGACTGAATTTCTTCCTTATCATCTCCTGTGATGATAAGGTCATCCACATAAACCAAGACCGCCACGATTCCTTTGGAGTTTTGACGAGTGAACAAAGTATGATCTGAATGGGATTTCCTAAACCCATTATCAGTAAGTGTGGAGCTTAATTTGTGATACCAGGCCCTTGGTGACTGCTTCAACCCATATATTGCCTTCCTAAGTCTTAGAACCTGTCCCTCTTTGCAAAAGTCTTCAAGGCCTGGTGGTGGAGTCATATACACTTCCTCTTCAAGTTCTCCTTGTAGGAATGCGTTCTTGACATCCATTTGCCATAAGTCCCAAGTCAGATTCGTAGCTAGTGAAAGAACAACCCTTACAGTGTGTAGCTTAGCCACCGGTGCAAATGTATCAGTATAGTCCTCTCCATATGTCTGAGTGAAACCTCTTGCAACTAGACGTGCCTTGTACCTTTCTATGTCCCCATTGCTCTTATACTTGATGGTGAACACCCACTTGGAACTCACAGCCTTCTTGCCTTTGGGAAGTTCTTGTATATCCCATGTATGATTCCTTTCCATAGCTCCCTTCTCATCTCTTACTGCATCTAACCATTCTTTCTTGCTCTCAGCTTCTTCATAAGTCCTTGGAATCTGACTTTGTTCAATCTTTCCAAGGAATGCTTGATGACTAGATGGCAAGAGGTCAAGGGAACAAACAGCTTGTATGGGATGAGCCACGGCCTGGTTGTTGTAGAATACCCTAGTGTTCCTAAGTCTAGTACTCCTCCTTAAATGCTGAACAGGTGGTGCAGCCTCCTCTACAACCGTTTCCTCTTCCATTTGGTGAATAGGTTCCTCTATACCCACTTCCAAGTCGTCTTGTTCTTGATTTTGGGCCATAGCTTCTTCTTGGATTGGAGTTGGTTCTTGAGTTACCACCCCTTGTTCATTCTCTTGGGTATCTTGTGAACTACTTAAGGTTCTTGTTTCTTCGTGTCTTGAATCCTTTGGCAGATCATTTCCCAAATGATTCAAGAGAAACCTCAAACTCGTAGCCAAATCAGAAGGTGACCTTGAGAGATCCTTCAATCCTTCCCAATCTTTCTGATCATAATAGCTTTGTTCTTCTATGAACTTGACATCTCTAGACACATATGTCCTGTTGTTGCTCGGATCATAGCACTTATAACCCTTTTGTGTTGTCGAATATCCAAGGAACATACACTTGATGCTCTTTGCCTCCAACTTGTTTCTTAGATCACCTGGAACATACACAAAGCACACACACCCAAATACACGTAAATGATCAATGGAAGGTTTAGTTTTATTGAGTACCTCAAATGGAGATATATCTTGCAAGACTTTGGTTGGAATCCGATTGATGAGGTAGCAAGCAACCAAGACTGCATCTCCCCAAAAACTTTTAGGAACATTGGTATGAAACATCATGGATCTTGCTACTTCCATTAAGTGTCGGTTCTTCCTTTCAGCAACTCCATTTTGTTGTGGTGTGTGTGGACAGCTAGTTTGATGTAGTATTCCATGTTTGTTTAGATGAGCTTTGAATCTTTGACTTGTGTATTCCCTCCATTATCTGATCTTAACACTTTGATCTTGGCATTGAATTGATTAGTAACATAATTATGAAAGTTTATAAATGCCTCATAAACCCTATCTTTAGATGGAAGTAATGTAACCCATGTATATTTCGATTTCTCATCTATAAAGGTCACAAAGTATTTATTCCTATCTCTAGACATGTAAGGTGAGGTCCAAACATCGAATGTACTAAATCAAAGCAATGCTCATAAATTGTAGACGATTTAGGGAAAACAACACGACAATGTTTGCCAAGGATACAAGCCTCACAAACTGAGTGATCATAAGCGACATTAGGAATTATTAAGCTTAAAGCACGAGCATGAGGATGTCCTAATCTAGCATGCCATAAGACATCTTTATTAGCAAAACACAGGATTTGAAAGCTAAGGAATCCAAATTGCTTGGAGGGTCTTCAAGAACATAGAGCTCATCTTGAGTTACACCACCTCCAAGTATCTTACCACTCTTAATATCCTGAAAGTAAACATTGTTAGGCCCAAATGTAACATTGCAATTGAGGTCTTTAGTAGCCTTTTGACAGAAACTAGATTAGACTTAAATTTAGGTACAAAGAATGCATTAGTTTCTTTGTCAAATAGTCTTAATTTTCCGGTTCCTTCAATTGGAATACCCTTACCATCAGCTATAGTTACTTGTCCTAGACATGGTTCAATGTTCTTTAACAACCTAGCATTGCTAATCATATGGTGAGAAGCACCTGAATCCACTACCAACTTATGATCAGGTTTATCAAGCGATTTATGGGAGTAGAGTGTGATACCGGAGAGTTTTGAGGCATAGGCCTTGATGAGATCCTCCAAGTCACTCTTCTTAACATACTCCATGGATACATTCATAGCTAGCTCCCCTCCTTGGTTGGATGAACTTGCCGGTTCAGTCGCAACCATTTGAGAGATGTTACCTTTGAATCCTTGAACCGGTTTGGCTTGAGATGAGGATGAAGTATCCAGCACTTGTCCTTGATGTGGCCATTCCTCTTACAATGCTCACACATCACACTCTTCCTATCCTCTTGCTTAAACATGCTTTTGTTGGCCATGACTAGTTCTCCTTTACCACCAAACAAACCAATGTTGCCTTGCTCCCTTTGAATCCGTGAGCACACCTCTTCGAAATCAGGGAGTTTTGGCTCTCTCAGGATGGACTTAATCACATCCTTAAAGGCTGGATTTAGGTTGAGAAGGAGCCCAAATATCTTGTCTTGTTCCTTCCTTTCATTAAGCACCTTTGGATCCATAGAACTTGGTCTCAACATGTCAAGCTCGGACCATGTTGACTGGAACTTGCCCAGGAATTTTGTGAACTCCATATCCTCTTGGTGTAGATCATTGAGAGCCTTCTTAACCTCATACACACGGCTGAGGTTTGAAACATCCCCATACACCCTCTTGAGAGTGTCCTAAAGAGACTTGGCAGTTTCACAATGTGAATAAGCTTCAAGAATGGATGGGTCCAATGAATTTTGGAGGAATCCAAGGACTGATTGATCTTCTTGGAACCACCTAGCTTCTTCTTTTCTTGTTGCCTCATCCTTCTTTTCCTTTGGATCATCTATAGATGGAGTATTATCCTCCAAGATGTGATTCCAAAGTCCTTTGCCACAAATGGCTGTCTTGATGGTTCTTGACCATAATGTGTAGTTCAAGCCTTTGAGAACTACTGCTATCACCGTAGGTTTCAGGCTGGAACTAATTTGAACTGTATCCTCCATTGTTAGGCTTTGAAGAGCTCAAAGGAAGCAGCTTTTATGGTTGAATGAAACCGTGAGTTTTTAGTCTAAAGACTGAGAGATTTTGACAGAATTTTAGATTAGAAACTGAGAGATTTGAGTAGAAAAGATAAGAGAATGATCTTATGCTCTGATACCATGTAAGAATATTGAGATTATAGAGGAGAAATGTGAAGAATTGAATCTGAAAACTCAAAGAGAAGTATGAGAAAATGAGAAATGACTTAGATTTATGGAGAAGAATCTCCTAAGAGTATATTATACATTGAGTCTTTACAGCCCTTTTATAGAGGATTTACAATGTGAACACAAAAGAAAACGAATTCAAACTTGTGGATGAGTTTGAATAGAGGAGGAGCCTGTCAACAACCAATGAGAAGAGAGGAGACAGCATGGGCATGACTGTTTGGTGTGGTTGCCAAGACTGTGTGCAGCATGGGCATGACTGTTTGGTGTGGTTGCCAAGACTGTGTGCAGCATGGGCATGACTGTTTGGTGTGGTTGCCAAGACTGTGTGCAGCATGGGCATGACTTTTCACCTTGATTCTTCTCCCAAGGTAGCTATTTGACCATTTCAACCATGTGGTTAATAATAACCCATCCTTTTTCATTTCCCTTGTTATTCAAACTGAATTTTCGTGCTCACACTTGCCTTGTAGGTCAAGATAGATCTTATTTGAGTTTCCTATGTCAATAAGAATAGAGAAGCAGCCGAAGCCATGATGGCCATGTTCACCACCCTCCAAACGCAACTCGCATCAATAGGCGAGAGATTGGAGCGCATGGAAAGGCCTGTAAGATTCCAGGCCATAAGGCACGTGAGAGCTGAGCAAGACCGTTCTGAGGGTCCTGAGCACCTTAAGACACAGCACAAACAGGAGGAGTCGCAACCAGATGGAGATGAGGACGCACCACCTCATAACTATACCATAGGCCGAGAGGACCTCCACGGCAACCAGAGGCAGAAGGTGATGGCTTCGAGCCATATAGACATCACCAGAGACCAAGGATGCCTCCTAGACATCATAAGGATGGAGATGAACACGCCTAAAACCGGGTAACTCATCCTGATGTTAAGCTAACACCTCCAAGTTTTGCAGGAAAAGTAGACCCCGAGGCCTACCTAGATTGGGAGAGAAGGATGGATCACATCTTCGATCACTACCACCAACCAGGCCCTAGGAGAGTCTCCATGGCAGTAGCACAACTCACGGATAATGCCCTCATCTGGTGGGATCGTGAAGTGTCTGACCGAAGGAGGAAAAGATTGAGGCCCGTAGACTCATGGGTCGACATGAAAGACCTCATGAGACAAAGGTTTGTTCCACCTTATTTTCATAGAGATTTGCAACGACGTTTTCTTACTCTTAAGCAGGGTACCAGATCAGTAGAGGAGTACTATGAAGAGTTTGAAAGACTAAGGAACAGGCTGGAACTCAATGACGATGAGGAAGCTTTGATGGCACAATTCTTGGATGGACTCCAAGAAAGAATCAGCCACAAGGTGGAAAGACAAATCTACAATGACTTCAAGGACTTGTTCCACCTATCTGTCCAGGCTGAGCAGCACATCAAACGTAAGAGCCAAGACATCCGCAGCAAGCCTAAGACGCCTTGGGCACCAAGCAACATTCCGAAGCCCGTAGACAAAGGCAAAAGCATAGAGATCGAGTTACGGTTCAAGAGCAGGCCACCTGAGCCAACCCGTGACCAGAGAGAACCTAGTAAGTCCTCTAACCCTCAAAGATCACGTGACATTACTTGTTTCAAGTGTAGGGGTCGCGGACACATCTTAATGGAGTGCCCAAACAACCGGGTCATGCTGATTGCGGAGGCTGGAGAGTATGAGTCCAAAGATGAAGAGGACTATGAACCAGAAGGAGAATATGGTGACATTGAGTACCCTGATGTGGGGGAAGTGCTGGTCACTAGACGCATTCTCAGTGCAATGGTGGATCCCTCAGAGACCATCCAGAGGGAGAACATCTTCCACAACCGTTGCACCATCAAAGGCAAGGTATGTAACCTCATCATAGATGGTGGTTCTTGCACTAACGTTGCTAGTGCGTACATGGTTGATAAGCTAGGTCTAGAGAAGACAAGGCACCCTCGACCATATAGACTGCGATGGCTCGATGACAAAGTGGAGCTCAAGATCCATTAGCAAGTCACTGTGCCATTCAGTGTGGGCAAGTACCAAGACCAAGTCGTGTGCGACGTGGTGCCCATGCAAGCTGGCCATCTTCTGCTAGGAAGGCCATGACAGTTAGACAAACAGACCAGGCATGATGGCCGAACCAATCTCTACACTTTTGTGCATGACAAAAGAAAGGTCAGCCTAGCTCCTCTTACACCAGCCCAGGTACACGAGCTACAACTCCAAATGAGTAAGGAAAAGAAACTTTCTATTCTGATTTAGCCCCTTTCCATGCAGATGAACCAGTTTTGAGGTCAAAACCTACTGAAGGGGGAGGGGATGATGGGGAAATCAGATTGTATGGCCGGCCAGGAGACCAGACTGGCCGACCAGGGAGCTTGCCCGAGACAGCCTGGCCATTTGGCGCGTCGGCCGGCCCAAGCGGTACCGCCGGGCCTTCGACCAGCCGGTCCGGACAGACCAACATTTCCGGCGGAGAAGCCCAAACCTTCGGCCACACTGGCAGCTACGTGGATGACACCGCCGGCCCAATTGGTGATGCCGCCGGCTCTGGGATCAACTTGGCCGGCTCTGATGACATTTCGGTTAGTACCTCGCACAGTCCAGCTGGTACAACCGATCCAGCCGATTGCACCACCATTTCAACATCTACACAAAGAGACTCGTACCAGATAAGCTACCCACTTCAATACATGCATCTAGATGAAGTTTCTACACCAGTGGTGCCACCAGGAGCAATGACAAGGAGCAGATCAAGGGCGTTCTTTCCCAAGTTCAGCTTGTGGGTCGACAAGCTCCTAGAGGATGATCGACAAAGAAAATTGGACCAAGAGTACAAAGAAGAATCCAAAGGCCTCTCAACAAAGCAAGGGACTTTAGAGACTTGGGATTTAGTGGCAAGAGAAGTCAGGGCCCAAAGATTCATAACCCTACTCCAAGTCGAAGACTAGAAGCTAGGCCCGTGCATGCCACAAGGTCGGCCACATTCCATTTCTTGGCTGATAGGTAAGAATGGTAAGTTTTCAAATTATATACTTGCCTTTTTCTGTTTTGCAGGGTAGGATTTAGAATGTTTACATTTTGAGTCAAAGACAATTTAGGTAGAAGTCCTTTTTTCGGTTATTCACTTTTGTAATTTTCCATTTGTGCACTTTTGTAAGTTTTCCATTTTTTTTAGTTGACCCTAGAAGGTCAAGCTGTCAAGCATATTAATAAGGCTCCTTCCATCATTGTAGTTCAATAACCTTTTTCTGATATTAATAAAGATCAAATTTTCTTTCTACAAGTTTTCTCTCAAGAGACTTGTGCGGTTAGAACCTAGTCGAGACCAGCCCTCCTAGTTCCTAAGTTTGTGATTTATCACGAGGTTCATCACCCCTCGTGTGGTTCACTTCACACTTCCATCCATTACCAAACAGAAAATCCCCATACCGAAGCTTAAGGTGGAGTTTCTCACCTAATCTTCTCCAAACAGCCCACGCGTGTACCGCCTTGATTCGAGGCTTGTATCATTTTGGTATCAGAGCTTAAAGCTCCTAAAACCAGGTTGTTTCTATCCTTTAATTAGTATTGTTTCCAGTTCTTGCATTAGTTTAAGCTTCATTCAAAAAAAAATAACATCTAAGTTCAATCCTAGTGCATCTAGCTCCTACGTGCATCACTAGGTTCTAGAATCATTTTTTGCATTGAAATTCATTTTTCCGTTTCTGTTTAAGCATATTTCCATTATCATTAAGTTAAATTAAAAAGCAAAGAAAAAGAAAATAGAAAAATACCAAAAAGAAATCAACCAAAAAAGGATCCAAGATATTTAACATTAATTGTTAAGAGTCATCTATATAGTCGAGGATTTATGCCAAATTATTATATTTGGTATAAACATGGAGAAGAGTTGAATGTTCAGTTAGGGACGAGTACTAGTCGGGGTGATGTCCAAAGAAATCAGGGAGGTACGCGTGGTTGTAGTAGTGATGAAACAATTGGTATATCTGGTAATAGATATGTTGAAATGGAGATGGATGTATTTCGTGAGACAACGACTGATGATCACCAGTACTATAATCAGAACGAAGAAAATTATAATTATAATGAAGAAGAACGGCCTAATGAAGAAGCACAAAAATTTTACAACATGTTAGAAGCTGCGAAAAATCTATTTTATGATGGTTGTCAAGAAGGGCACTCACAGTTATCTTTAGCTGCTCGGTTCATGAACATCAAGTCTGATTTTAATTTACCAAAAAAATGTATGGATTCTTGGGCGGATCTGTTTACAGAATATTTACCCGAGGAGAATCAGGCAATGGGTTCATATTATGAAACCAAAAAATTGATGCAAAATTTAGGCCTCCCGTTTTATACAATTGACGTGTGTGTTCAAAATTGTATGATCTTCTGGAGAGAAGATGAGAAATGGGAAAAATGCAAATTTTTCGATTCCCCCCGGTATAAGCGAAGCGAGGGCAGGATGAGAATACCTTTCAGTCGTATGTGGTATTTACCTATAGGTGATAGACTTAAAAGAATGTATCAAAGCGAGAAAACCGCATAGGCAATGAGGTGGTGCAAAGCATGAAGCAGAAGACGGAGAAATGACTCATCCATCTGATGCTGCAGAGTGGAAAAATTTTCAATATCTACATCCTAGATTTGCGGCTGAATCTCGAAACGTTTATCTTGGCTTATGTACTGATGGGTTCAACCCATTTGGGATGTCTCGTAATCATTCATTATGGCCGGTTATTATCACTCCATATAACTTGCCACCGGAGATGTGTATGAAGAAAGAGTATTTGTTTCTAACTATTTTGAATTCAGGGCCAAATCATCCGCGTGCTAGTCTGGACATATTCCTCCGACCTTTGACTGATGAGTTGAAAGAATTATGGTCTAGGGAGTTGATGCATACGATGTATCATTGAACCAAAATTTCAATCTAAAAGTCGTGTTACTTTGGACGATAAGCGATTTTCCCACTTATGGAATGTTGTCAGGATGGACAACGCATGGAAGGTTTTCCAACTGTCTGTAATTTTTTATATATAGTTCTTAATGACACAAATCCAACACCCACGTTAATCTAGCTCGATTTTCTCCATTGTGACAAAATTTAAGACCAAAATCGCTACGACAAAGCCTCGAAAAATCCAATATATCCTAAACTGTGTGATGCCATGCAATATGCTTCATTTTAACTATTTGATACCCTATCAGATCAACTTGACATTTCCACCCTAAATCGTCTTTAACTTTTGACTTAGAGCTCAAAATGACATGATTCCAACGCCCACGTTAACCAAGCTCAATTTTCCATATTGTCACAACATTTGTGACTTAAAGAGCTACGAAAAAACCTCCAAGTAACATGTATCCCAAACTGCATGATACCATGCATTACGCTCCATTTATAAGCTTTTACTCAGGATGATGAATGATCAGTTTAAAGTAATCATTTTAGCTGGCCGATCAACTTGATATGTCCGCACTTAATTGTGCATAACTTTTGGTTTAAAGTTCAGAATCACATGAATCCAACGCCCACGTTTGGCTAGCTCAATTTTCTATATTGCGGCAACATTTGAAACTGAAAGAGCCACAACAAACCAACCAAGTAATCCAATGTATCCCAACTGCGTGATGTCATGCATTATGCTTCATTTATAAGCCTTTAATCAAGCAACACCAATGATCAGTTTAGAATGATCGTTTTTACTGGCCATCAAATTGACATGTCGACACTAAATCGTCCGTAACTTTTGATTTAGAGTTCAAAATGACACAAATCCAACACCCACCTTAAGCTAGCTTAATTTTCTATATCAAGACAAATTTTAAGACCAAAATAGCTACTATATAGCCTCCAAGAAATCCAATGTATCCTAAACTATGTGATGCCATGCATTATGCTTCATTTATAAGCCTTTAATCCAGAACACCAATGACCAGTTTAAAATGATCATTTTAACTTGCCGATCAACTTGACATGATTTAAGTTCAGAAGGACACAAATCCATTGCATAAGTTAAGCTAGCTCTATTTTCTATATTGTTACAAGATTTGGGACTGAAAGAGCTATGACAAAGCCTCAAAGTAATCCAATCTATCTGAAATGCGTGATGCCATGCAATATGCTTCATTTATAAACCCTTACTCAAGGAGCACCAATGATAAGTTTAGAATGATCAATTTAGAATGATCAATTTAGAATGATCATTTTAAGTGGCCAATCAGCTTGACATGTCCCCACTAAATCGTCCTTAACTTTTGATTAAGAGGTCAAAATGGCATGAGTCCAACACCCACATTAAGCTAGCTCAATTCTCTATATTGTGACAAAATTTAAGATCAAAATAGCTACAATAAAGCATGGTAATCCAATGCATCCCTATCTGTGTGATTCCAGGAATTATGTTTCATATATAAGCCATTACTCAAGGAGCACGAATGATCATTTTCGAATGATCATTTTAACCAGCTGCTCCACTTGCCATGTTTATACTTAATCTTTTTTAACATTTAATTTCGAGCTCAAAATGACACGAATCTAAGGTCCACGTTAAGCTAGCTCGATTTTCCATATTGTGACAACATTTAATACTAAATGAGTTACAACAAAGCCTCCAAGTAATCCAATGTGTCCTAAACTATGTGATGCCATGCATTATGCTTCATTTATAAGCCTTTCATCAAGGCGCACCAATGATCAATTTAGAATGATAATTTTAACTTGCCGATCAACTTGACATGTCTGCAGTAAATCGTTTGTAACTTTTGATTTAAATTTCAAAATGACACGAATCCAACACCCACGTTAAGCTCACTTAGTTTTCTTGTGGCAAAATTTAAGATCTAAAAAGCTACAAAAATTGACATGTCTGCAAGCCAATCTATCCCAAACTGCGTGATGTTATGCATTATGCTTGATTTAGATGCCCCTACTTAATGACCACCAATGATTTGTTTACAATGCTCATTTTAAATAGCTGATCATCTTGAAATGTCTGCACTAAATCATCTTTAACTTTTTTATTTAGAGCTCAAAATGACATGAACCCAACACCCACCTTAACCTAGCTCAATTTTCCATATTCTGAAAACTTTGAAACTGACAGAGTTATGACAAAGACTCCAAGTAATCCAATGTATCCCAAATTACGTGATGCAACGCATTATGCTTCATTTATAAGTTTTTACTCAAGGAGAACCAATGAACTGTTTAGAATGATAATTTTAACTATCCGATCAACTTGATATGTCCGCACTAAATCGTCTGTAATTTTTTATATAGAGTTCTTAATGACACAAATCCAACACCCACGTTAATCTAGCTCGATTTTCTCCATTGTGACAAAATTTAAGACCAAAATCGCTACGACAAAGCCTCCAATAATCCAATATATCCTAAACTGCGTGGTGCCATGCAATATGCTTCATTTTAACTATCTGAAACCCTATCTGATCAACTTGACATTTCCACCCTAAATCGTCTTTAACTTTTGACTTAGAGCTCAAAATGACATGATTCCAACGCCCACGTTAACCAAGCTCAATTTTCCATATTTTCACAAAATTTGTGACTTAAAGAGCTACGAAAAAACCTCCAAGTAACATGTATCCCAAACTACATGATACCATGCATTACGCTCCATTTATAAGCCTTTACTCAGGAGGAGGAATGATCAGTTTAAAGTAATCATTTTAGCTGGCCGATCAACTTGATATGTCCGCACTTAATCGTGCATAACTTTTGGTTTAAAGTTCAGAATCGCACGAATCCAACACCCACATTTGGCTAGCTCAATTTTCTATACTGCGGCAACATTTGAGACTGAAATAGCCATAACAAAGCCACCAAGTAATCCAATGTATCCCAACTGCGTGATGCCATGCATTATGCTTCATTTATAAGCCTTTAATCAAGCAACACCAATGATCAATTTAGAATGATCATTTTTACTGGCCATCAAATTGACATGTCGACACTAAATCGTCCTTAAGTTTTGATTTAGAGTTCAAAATGACACAAATCCAACACCCACCTTAAGCTAGCTTAATTTTCTATATCATGACTAATTTTAAGACCAAAATAGCTACTATATAGTCTCCAAGAAATCCAATGTATCCCAAACTATGTGATGCCATGCATTATGCTTCATTTATAAGCCTTTAATCAAGGACACCAATGACCAGTTTAGAATGATCATTTTAACTTGCCGATCAACTTGACATGATTTAAGTTCAGAAGGACAAGAATCCATTGCATAAGTTAAGCTAGCTCTATTTTCTATATTGTTACAAGATTTGGGACTGAAAGAGCTATGACAAAGCCTCAAAGTAATCCAATCTATCTGAAATGCGTGATGCCATGCAATATGCTTCATTTATAAACCCTTACTCAAGGAGCACCAATGATCACCGTTTAGAATGATCAATTTAGAATGATCATTTTAACTGGCCAATCAGCTTGACATGTCCCCACTAAATCGTCCTTAACTTTTGATTAAGAGGTCAAAATGGCATGAGTCCAACACCCACATTAAGCTAGCTCAATTCTCTATATTGTGACAAATTTTAAGATCAAAATAGCTACAATAAAGCATGGTAATCCAATGCATGCCTATCTGTGTGATTCCAGGAATTATGTTTCATATATAAGCCATTACCCAAGGAGCACGAATGATCATTTTCGAATGATCATTTTAACCAGCTGATCCATTTGCCATGTTTGTACTAAATCTTTTTTAACATTTGATTTCGAGCTCAAAATGACATGAATCTAAGGCCCACGTTAAGCTAGCTCGATTTTCCATATTGTGACAACATTTAATACTAAATGAGTTACAACAAAGCCTCCAAGTAATCCAATGTATCCTAAACTATGTGATGTCATGCATTATGCTTCATTTATAAGCCTTTCATCAAGGCGCACCAATGATCAATTTAGAATGATCATTTTAACTTGCCGATCAACTTGACAGGTCTGCACTAAATCGTTTGTAACTTTTGATTTAAAGTTCAAAATGACACGAATCCAACACCCACGTTAAGCTCACTTAGTTTTCTTGTGGCAAAATTTAAGATCTAAAAAGCTTCAAAAATTGACATGTCTGCAAGCCAATCTATCCCAAACTGCGTGATGATATGCATTATGCTTGATTTAGACGCCCTTACTTAATGACCACCAATAATCTGTTTAGAATGCTCATTTTAAATAGCTGATCATCTTGACATGTCCGCACTGAATCGTCTTTAACTTTTTTATTTAGAGCTCAACATGACATGAACCCAACGCCCACGTTAACCTAGCTCAATTTTCCATATTCTGAAAACTTTTGAAACTGATAGAGTTACGACAAAGACTCCAAGTAATCCAATGTATCCCAAACTACGTGATGCAACGCATTATGCTTCATTTATAAGCTTTTACTCAAGGAGAACCAATGAACTGTTTAGGATGATAATTTTAACTATCTGATCAACTTGACATGTCCGCACTAAATCGTCTGTAATTTTTTATATAGAGTTCTAAATGGCACAAATCCAACACCCACGTTGATCAAGCACGATTTTTTCCATTGTGAACAAATTTAATGCCAAAATCGCTACGAAAAAGCCTCCAATAATTCAATATATCCTAAACTCCATGTTGCCATGCAATATGCTTCATTTTAACTATTTGATCAACTATCTGATCAACTTGAAATTTCCACCCTACATCGTCTTTAACTTTTGACTTAGAGCTCAAAATGACATGAGTCCAACGCTCACGTTAACCAAGCTCAATTTTCACTATTGTGACAACATTTGTGACTGAAAGAGCTACGAAAAAGCCTCCAAGTAATCTAATGTGTCCCAAACTGCATGATACCATGCATTACACTCCATTTATAAGCCTTTACACATGAGGATGAATGATCAGTTTAGAATGATCATTTTAACTGGCCGATCAACTTGATATGTTCGCACTAAATCGTGCATAACTTTTGGTTTAAAGTTCAGAATCACACGAATCCAAAGCCCACGTTAACCAAGCTCAATTTTCCATATTGTGACAACATTTGTGACTGAAAGAGCTATGAAAAAGCCTCCAAGTAATCTAATGTATCCCAAACTCCATGATACCATGCATTACACTCCATTTATCAGCCTTTAATCAAGCAGCACCAATGATCAGTTTATAATGATCATTTTAACAAGCCATCAAATTGACATGTCGGCATTAAATTGTCTGTAACTATTGATTTAGAGTTCAGAATGACACAAATCCAACACCCACGTTAAGCTAGTTAAATTTTCTATAGCGTGACAAATATTAATGCCAAAATAGCAACTATAGAGCCTCCAAGTAATCCAATGTATCCTTAACTACGTGATGTCATGCATTATGCTTCATTTATAAGCCTTTAATCAAGGAGCACCAATGATCACTTTAAAATAATCATTTGAAATTGCTGATAAACTTGACATGTCCGCACTAAATCGTCAGTACTTTTGATTTAGAGTTTGGAATAACACGAATCCATTGCCTACGTTAAGCTAGCTCAATTTTTTATATTGTGACAAGATTTTAGACTGAAAGAGCTATGACAAAGCCTCAAAATCATCCAATGTATCCCAACTGTGTGATGCCATGCATTATGCTTCATTTATAATCCTTTACTCAAGGAGAACCAATGATCAGTTTAGAATGATCATTTGAACTGGCCGATGAACTTTACATGTCGGTAGTAAATCGTCCGTAACTTTTGATTTAGAGTTCATAATGACACAAATCCAAAACCTAGGTTAAGTTAGCTCAATTTTCTATATCGTGACAAATTTTAAGACCGAAATAGCTACTATAGAGCCTCCAAGTAATCCAATGTATCCCAAACTACGTGATGCCATGCATTATGCTTCATCTATAAGCCTTTAATCAAGGAGCACCAATGATCACTTTAGAATAATCATTTTAACTTGCCGATAAACTTGACATGTCCGCAAAAAATCATTTGTCACTTTTGATTTAGAGTTCATAATGGCACGAATCCATTGCATACGTTAAACTAGCTCGATTTTCTATATTGTGAAAAGATTTGAGACTGAAAGAGCTCTGACAAAGCCTCAAAGTAATCCAATGTATCCCAACTGCTTGATGCCATGCATTATGCTTCATTTACAAGCCTTTAATCATGGAGCACCAATGATCAGTTTAGAATGATCATTTAGCTTGCCTATCAACTTGACATGTCTGCACTAAATCGTTCGTAACTTTTGATTTAGAGTTCAAAATGACACGGATCCAACACCCACGTTAAGCTCGCTCAATTTTCTTTAGATAAAATTTAAGATTGAAAAGCTACAAAAAGCTTTCAAGCAATCGAATCTATCCCAAATTGTGTGATGCCATGATATGCTATTTATAAGCCTTTTCTCAAGGAGAACCAATGATGAGTTTAGAATGATCATTTTAACTAGCTGATCAACTTCACATGCCCGCACTAAATAGTCTTCATCCTTTCAATTAGATCTAAAACTGACACGAATCCAATGCCCACGTTAAGCTAGCACAGTTTTCTATATCGTGACAAAATTTAAGACCAAAATATCTATGAAAAAGCCTCCAAGTAATCCAATGTGTCACAATCTATGTGATACCATGAATTATGTTTCATTTCTAAGCCGTTACTCAAGTAGCACCACAGATCAGTTTAGAATGATCATTTTAACTGGCCGATCAACATGACATATCCGCACTAAATAGTCTTTAACATTTGATTTAGAGCTCGAAATGACATGAGTCCAACGCCCACATTAAGCTAGCTCAATTTTCCATTATGTACAACAATTGAAATTGAAAGAGCTCCGAAAAAGCCTCCAAGAAATCCATTGTATCCAAACTTCGTGATGCCATGCATTATGCTTCATTTATAAGCCTTTCCTCAAGGAGCACCAATGATCAACTTGACATATCCTCCTAAATCGTCTTTTAACTTTTGGTTTAGAAATCATAATTGCACAAATCCAACATCCGCATTAAGCTAGATCAATTCTGTATTATTAAAAAATTTGAGAATGAAAGAGCTACGACAAAGCTTACAAGTAAACCAATGTATCCCAAACTGCGTGATGCCATGCATTATGCTTCATTTATAAGCCTTTATTCTGAAGCACCAATGGTCAGTTTAGAATGATAATTTTAACCAGCCAATCAACTTGAAATTCCCACACCAAATAGTATGTAACTTTTGATTTAGGGCTCAAAATGACATGAGTCAAACGCCCACGTTAAGCTAGCTCAATTTTTGATATTGTGACAACATTTGAGTGTGAAGGAGCAACTACAAAGCATCCAAGTAATCCAATGTATCCCAAACTACGTGATGCCATGATTATGCTTCTTTTATAAGCTTTTACTTAAGGAGCACCAATGAACAGATTCGATCATTTAACTGGACTATCAACTTGACATGTCCGCACAAAATCGTCCGTAAGTGTTCATTTAGAGTTCAGAATGACAGGAATCCAACACCCACGTTAAACTAGCTCAATTTTCTATATTGTCACAACATTTGAGACTGAAAGAGCTATGAAAAAGCCTCCAAGTAATCCAATGTATGTCAAACTAAGTGATGTCATGCATTATGCTTCATTTATAAGCTTTTACTCAAGGAGCACCAATGATCAGTTTAGAATGATCCTTTTAACTGGCCGATCAACTTGACATGTCTGCACTAATTCGTCAGTATTTTTTATTTAGAGTTCAAAATGACACGAATCTAACACCCACGTTAAGCTAGCTCAGTTTTCTATATTGTGACAAAATTTAAGACCAAAATAGCTGCGGCGAAGCCTCCAAGTAATCTAATCTATCCCAAACTGTGTGATACCATTTATAATCCTTTAGTCAAGGAGAACCAATTATTAGTTTAGAGTGATCATTTTAACTAGCTTATCAACTTGAAATGTGCGCACAAAATCATCTGTAATTGTTGATCTAGAGATCAGAATGACATGAATCCAGCGCTTACCTTAAACTAGCTCAATTTTTTATATTGTGACAACATTTGAGTCTGAAAGGGCTACCCCAAATCCTCCAAGTAAACCAATGTATCCCAAACACCGTGATGCCATGCATTATGCTTCATTTATAAGCCTTTACTAAACGAGCAAGAATGATTAGTTTAGAATGATCATTTTAACTGGCCGATCAACTTGACACGTACGCACTAAATCGTTTGTAACTATTTATTTAGAGTTTAGAATGACAGGAATCCAACACCCACGTTAAAGTAGCTCCAATTTCTATATTGCGACAATATTTAACCCCGAAATAGCTATGGCGAATCCTCCAAAATAATTTAATGTATCTCACACTGCGTGATTTCATGCATTATGCTTCATTTATAAGCTTTTGCTCAAAGAGCACAATGACCAGTTTAGAATGATCACTTTAACTGCATGATCAACTTGATATGTCCACACTAAACTGAATGATCCCTACTGGATATTTAGAGTTAAGAATGTTACGAATCCAATGTACACGTTAAGCTAGCTCAATTTTCTATATTGTGACAATATTTGAGATTAAAAGAGCTACGAAAAAAGCCTCCAAGTAATCAAACGTATCCCAAATTGCGTGATGCCTTGCATTATGCTTCATTTATAAGCCTTCACTCAAGGAGCACCATTGTTCTGTTTAGAACGATCATTTTAGCTGGCCGATCAATTTGACATATCCGTAAAAAATCGTCCTTAAATTTTTATTTAGAGTTCAGAATGACACGAATCCAATGTATACATTAAGCTAGGTAAATTTTCTATATCATGACAACATTTGAGATAGAAAGTGCTACAAAAAAGCCTCCAAGTAATCCAATGTATCCCAAACTTTGTGATGCCATGCATTATGCTTCAATTATAAGCCTTTACTGACGATGCACCAATGATCAGTTTAGAATGGTCATTTTAACTAGCTGATCAACTTGACATGTCCTCACTTAGTAGTCTTTAACTTTTTATTTAGAGTTCAAATTTACACAAATCAAACGCCCACGTTAAGCTAGCCCAATTTTCTATATTGTGACCAAATTTAAGACCGAAATAGCTACGACAAAGCATCTAAGTAATCCAATCTATCTCAAACTTCGTGATGCCACGCATTATGCTTCATTTATAAGTCTTTACTCAATGAGCACCAATGATCACTTTAGAATTATCATTTTAACTAGCTGATGTACTTGACATGTCCGCACTAAACCGCCTTTAACTTTCTATTTAGAGCTCAAAATGACATGTTTCCAACGCCCACATTAAGCTATCTCAATTTTCCATATTTGACAACATTTGAGACTACAGGAGCTACGAAAAAGCTTCGAAGTAATCCAATGTATCCAAAACTGCATGACGTCATGCATTATGCTTTATCTATAAGCCTTTACTCAAGGAACACCAATGATCAGTTTAGAATGACCATTTTATCTGGCCGATAAACTTGACATATTCGCACTAAATTTTCTGTAGCTATCTATTTAAAGTTCAAAATGACACGAATCCAATGCCCAAGTTAAGCTAGCTCAGTTTTCTATATCATGATAAATTTTAAGACCAAAATATCTATGAAAAAGCCTCCAAGTAATCCATTGTAACCCCACCAGCGTGATGCCATACATTATGCTTCATTTATAAGGCTTTACTGAAGTAGCACCACTGATCAGTTCAAAATGATCATTTTAACTGGCCGATCAACTTGACATGTGCGCAGTAAATTGTCTGTAACTATCTATTTAAAGTTCAAAATGACCAGAATCAAATGACCCCGTTAAGGGCGCTTAATTTTCTATATTGTGACAAAATTTAAGACCAAAATATCTATGAAAAAGCCTCCAAGGAATCCAATGTATCCCAAACAGCGTGATGCGATGCAATATGCTTCATTTATTAGCCTTTACTCAAGTAGCACCACTGATCAGTTTAGAATGATCATTTTAACTGGCCGATCAACTTGACATCTCCGCACTAAATCGTTAGTTTCTTTTATTCAGAGTTCAAGATTACACGAATCTAACACCCACGTTAAGCTAGCTCAATTTTCTATATTGTGACAAAATTTAAAACCGAAATAGCTGCAGAAAAGCCTCCAAGTAATCTAATCTATCCCAAACTGCGTGATACCATTTATAATCCTTTAGTCAAGGAGAACCAATGATTAGTTTAGAGTGATCATTTTAACTAGATGATCAACTTGAAATGTGCGCACAAGATTGTCTGTAATTGTTGATCTAGAGATCAGAATGACATGAATCCAGCGCCCACCTTAAACTAGCTCAATTTTTTATATTGTGACAACATTTGAGTCTGAATGGGCTACCACAAAGCCTCAAAGTAAACCAATGTATCCCAAACACCGTGATGCCATGCATTATGCTTCATTTATAAGCCTTTACTCAAGGAGCATCAATGATTAGTTTAGAATGATCATTTTAACTGGCCGATCAACTAGACACGTACGCACTAAATTGTTTCAAACTGTTTATTTAGAGTTTAGAATGAGACGATTCCAACACCCACGTTAAACTAGCTCTAATTTCTATATTGTGACAGTAATTAACCCCGAAATAGCTACAGTAAAGCCTCCAAATAATTAAATGTATCTCAAACTGCATGATTTCATGCATTATGCTCCATTTATAAGCATTTACTCAAGGAGCACAATGATCAGTTTAGAATGATCACTTTAACTGCATGATCAACTTGATATGTCCGCACTAAATTGTCCCTACTAGTTATTTAGAGTTAAGAATGTTACAAATCCAATGTACACGTTAAGCTAGCTCAATTTTCAATGTTGTGACAATATCTGATACTAAAAGAGCTACGAAAAAAGCCGCTAAGTAATCAAACGTATCCCAAATTAAGTGATGTCTTGTATTATGCTTCATTTATTAGCCTTCACTCAAGGAGCACCAATGATCTGTTTAGAACGATCATTTTAGCGGGCCGATCAACTTGACATATCCGTAAAAAATCGTCCTTATAATTTTATTTAGAGTTCAGAATGATACGAATCCAACGTACACGTTAAGCTACCTCAATTTTCTATATCATGACAACATTTGAGAAAGAAAGAGCTACAAAAAACCTCCAAGTAATCCAATGTATCCCAAACTTTGTGATGCCATGCATTATGCTTCAATTATAAGCCTTTACTGACGGTGCACCAGTGATCAGTTTAGAATGGTCATTTTAACTAGCTGATCAGCTTGACATGTCCTCACTAAGTAGTCTTTAACTTTTGATTTAGAGTTCAAAATGACATGAATCAAACGCCCACGTTAAGCTAGCCCAATTTTCTATATTGTGACAAAATTTAAGACCGCAATACCTACGACAAAGCATCTAAGTAATCCAATCTATCTCAAACTTCATGATGCCACGCATTATGCTTCATTTATATGTCTTTACTCAAGGAGCACCAATGATCAGTTTAGAATGATCATTTTAACTAGCTGATGTACTTGACATGTCCGCACTAAACCGCCTTTAACATTCTATTTAGAGCTCAAAATGACATGTGTCCAACACCCACGTTAAGCTATCTCAATATTCCATATTTGACAACATTTGAGACTACAAGAGCTACGAAAAAGCTTCGAAGTAATCCAATGTATCCAAAACTGCATGATGACATGCATTATGCTTTATCTATAAGCCTTTACTCAAGGAGCACCAATGATCAGTTTAGAATGACCATTTTATCTGGCCGATAAACTTGACATATGCGCACTAAATTGTCTATAACTATCTATTTAAAGTTCAAAATGACACGAATCCAATGCCCAAGTTAAGCTAGCTCAGTTTTCTATATCATGATAAACTTTAAGACCAAAATATCTATGAAAAAGCCTCCAAGTAATCCAATGTAACCCAACCAGCGTGATGCCTTACATTATGCTTCATTTATAAGGCTTTACTGAAGTAGCACCACTGATAAGTTTAAAATGATCATTTTAACTGGCCGATCAACTTGACATGTGCATAGTAAATTGTCTGTAACTATCTATTTAAAGTTCAAAATGACCAGAATCAAATGACCACGTTAAGCCCGCTCAGATTTCAATATCGTGACAAAATTTAAGACCGAAATATCTATGAAAAAGCCTCCAAGTAATCCAATGTATCCCAAACAGCGTGATGCGATGCAATATGCTTCATTTATAAGCCTTTACTCAAGTAGCACCACTGATCAGTTTAGAATGATAATTTTAACTGGCCGATCAACTTGACATGTCCGCAATAAATCGTCAGTTTTTTATTTTGAGTTCAAAATGACACGAATCCAACACCCACATTAAACTAGCTCAATTTTCTATATTGTGACAAAATTTAAAACCCAAATAGTTGTGGCAAAGCCTCCAAGTAATCTAATCTATCCCAAACTGCCTGATACCATTTATAATCCTTTAGTCAAGGAGAACCAATGATTAGTTTAGAGTGATCATTTTAACTAGCTGATCAACTTGAAATCTGCGCACAAAATCGTCTGTAATTGTTGATCTAGAGATCATAATGACATGAATCCAGCGCCCACCTTAAACTAGCTCAATTTTTTTATATTGTGACAACATTTGAGATTTAAAGGGCTACCTCAAAGCCTCCAAGTAAACCAATGTATCCCAAACACCGTGATGCCATGCATTATGCTTCATTTATAAGCCTTTACTCAAGGAGCAGCAATTAGTTTAGAATGATCATTTTAACTGGCCGATCAACTAGACACGTACGCACTAAATCGTTTGTAACATTTTAATTAAAGTTTAGAATGACACGAATCCAACACCCACGTTAAACCAGCTCCAATTTCTATATTGTGACAGTATTTAACCCCGAAATAGCTATGGCAAAGCCTCCAAATAGTTTAATGTATCTCAAACTGCGTGATTTCATGCATTAAGTTCCATTTATAAGCTTTTACTCAAGGAGCACAATGACCAGTTTAGAATGATCACTTTAACTGCATGTTCAACTTGATATGTCCGCATTAAATTGTCCCTACTAGTTATTTAGAATTAAGAATGTTACGAATCCAATGTACACGTTAAGCTAGCTCAATTTTCTATATTGTGACAATATTTGATACTAAAAGAGCTATGAAAAAAGCCTCCAAGTAAACAGACGTATCCCAAATTGCGTGATTCCTTGCATTATGCTTCATTTATAAGCCTTCACTCAAGCAGCACCAATTATCTGTTTAGAACGATCATTTTAGCTGGCCGATCAACTTGACATATCCGTAAAAAATGGTCCTTAAATCTTTATTTAGAGTTCAGAATGACACGAATCCAATGTACACATTAAGCTAACTCAATTTTCTATATCGTGACAACATTTGAGACAAAAAGAGCTACAAAAAAGCCTCCAAGTAATCCAATGTATCCGAAACTTTTTGATGCCATGTATTATGCTTCAATTATAAGCCTTTACTGACGGTGCACCAATGATCAGTTTAGAATGGTCATTTTAACTAGCTGATCAACTTGACATGTCCTCACTAAGTAGTCTTTAACTTTTGATTTAGAGTTCAAAATGACATGAAACAAATGCCAAAGTTAAGGTAGCCCAATTTTCTATATTGTGACCAAATTTAAGACCACAATAGCTATGACAAAGCATCTAAGTAATCCAATCTATCTCAAATTTCATGATGCCACGCATTATGCTTCATTTATAAGTCTTTACTCAAGGAGCACCAATGATCACTTTAGAATTATCATTTTAACTAGCTGATGTACTTGACATGTCCGCACTAAACCGCCTTTAACTTTCTATTTAGAGCTCAAAATGACATGTGTCCAACGCCCACGTTAAGCTATCTCAATGTTCCATATTTGACAGCATTTGAGACTACAGGAGCTACGAAAAAGCTTCGAAATAATCCAATGTATCCAAAACTGCATGATGTCATGCATTATGCTTTATCTATAAGCCTTTACTCAAGGAGCACCAATGATCAGTTTAGAATGACCATTTTATCTAGCCAATAAACTTGACATATCTGCACTAAATTGTCTGTAATTATCTATTTAAAGTTCAAAATGACACGAATCTAATGTCCAAGTTAAGGTAGCTTAGTTTCTTATATCATTATAAAATTCAAGACCAAAATATCTATGAAAAAACCTCCAAATAATACAATGTAACCCAAACAGCGTGATGCGATGCAATATGCTTCATTTATAAGGCTTTACTGAAGTAGCACCACTCATCAGTTTAAAATGATCATTTTAACTGGCCGATCAACTTGACACGTGCGCAATAAATTGTCTGTAACTATCTATTTAAAGTTCAAAATGACAAGAATCAAATGACGACGTTAAGCTCACTCAGTTTTCTATATCGTGACAAAATTTAAGACCAAAATATCTATGAAAAAGCCTCCAAGTAATTCAATGTATCCCAAACAGCGTGATGCGATGCAATATGCTTCATTTATACGCCTTTACTCAAGTAGCACAACTGATCAGTTTAGAATGATAATTTTAACTGGCCGATCAATTTGACATGTCCGGACTAAATCGTCTGTTTTTTATTTAGAGTTCAAAATGACACGAATCCAACACCCAGGTTAAGCTAGCTCAATTTTCTATATTGTGATAAAATTTAAAACCGAAATAGTTGTTGCAAAGCCTCCAAGTAATCTAATCTATCCCAAACTGCGTGATAACATTTATAATCAGTTAGTCAAGGAGAACCAATGATTAGTTTAGAGTGATCATTTTAATTAGCTTATCAACTTGAAATGTCTGCACAAAATCGTCTGTAATTGTTGATCTAGAGATCAGAATGACATGAATCCAACGCCCACGTTAAACTAGCTCAATTTTTATATTGTGACAATATTTGATACTGAAAGAGCTACGACAAAGCTTCCAAGTAATCCAATGTTCCCAAACTGCGTGATGCCATGCATTATGCTTCATTTATAAGCCATTACTCACAGAGCTCCATTGACCAGTTTAGAATGATAATTTTAACATGACAATCAACTTGACACGTTTGCAATAAATCGTTTGTAACTTTTGATTTAGAGTTCAGAATGACACGAATCCAACGTCCACGTTAATCTAGCTCAAGTTTCTTTATTGTAACAAGATTTGAGTCTGAAAGGGCTACGACAAAGCCTCCAAGTAAACCGATGTATCCCAAACAGCGTGACGCCATGCATTATGCTTCATTTATAAGCCTTTACTCCAGTAGCACCAATGATTAGTTTAGAATGAATCAATTTAACTGGCCGATCAGCTTTACATGTATGCACTAAATCGTCTGTAACTGTTTATTTAGAGTTTCGAATGATACGAATCCAACACCCACGTTAAACTAGCTCAAATTTCTATATTGTGACAGTATTTAACACCGAAATAGGTATGGCAAAGCCTCCAAGTAATCCAATCTATCTCAAACTGCGAGATGTCATGCATTATGCTTCGTTTATAAGCCTTTAGTCAAGGAGCACCAATGATCAGTTTAGAATGATCATTTTAACTTGCTGATCCACTTGACATGTGTGCACAAAATCGTCCGTAATTGTTGATTTAGAGTTCAGAATGACATGAATCCAACGCCCATGTTAAACTATCTCAATTTGTTATATTGTGACAACATTTGAGACTGAAAGAGCAATGGAAAAGCCTCCAAGTAATTTAATGTATCTCAAACTGCGTGATTTCATGCATTATGCTTCATTTATAAGCCTTTACTCAAGGAGCACAATGACCAGTTTAGAATGATCAATTTAACTGCATGATAAACTTGGTATGTCCGCACTAAATCGTCCCTACTGTTGATTTAGAGTTCAGAATGTTACGAACCCAATGTACACGCTAATCTAGCTCAATTTTCTATATTGTGACAACATTTAAGACCGAAATAGCTATGACAAAGCCTCCAACAAATCCAATCTATCCCAAATTGCGTGATGCCATGCATTCTGCTTCATTTATAAGTCTTCAGTCAAAGAGCACCAATGATCATTTTAACTAGCTGATCAACTTCACATGTCCGCACGAAATCATCTTTAACTTTTGTTTTAGAGCTCCAAATGACATGAGTACAACGCCCATGTTAAGCTAGCTCAATTTTCCACATTACGACAACATTTGAAACTAAAAGAGCTACTACAAAGCCTTTAAGTAATCCAATGTGTTCCAAATGGCGTGGTACCATGCATTATGTTTCATTTATAAGCCTTTCCTCAAGGAGCACCAATGATCAGTTTAGAATGCTCATTTTAACTGGACTATCAACTTGACATGTCTCCACTAAATCGTCCGTAACTATTGATTTAGAGTTCAGAATGACATGAATCCAACACCCACATTAAGCTAGCTCAATTTTCAATATTGTGACAATATTTGAGACTAAAAGAGCTACGAAAAAGCCTCCAACTAATCAAATGTATCCCAAACTGCGTGATGTCATGCATTATGCTTCATTTATAAGCCTTCACTCAAGGAGTACCAATGATCTGTTTAGAACGATCATTTTAGCTAGCTGATCAACTTGACATGTCCGTAAAAAATCATCCTTAAATTTTTATTTAGAGTTCAGAATGACATGAATCCAACGTACACGTTAAGCTAGCTCAATTTTCTATATCGTGACAACATTTGAGACTGAAAGAGCTACAAAAAAGCCTCCAAGTAATCCAATGAATCCCAAACTGCGTGATGCCATGCATTATGCTTCAATTATAAGCCTTTACTGACGGTGCACCATTGATCAGTTTAGAATGGTCATTTTAACTAGCTGATCAACTTGACATGTCCTCACTAAATAGTCTTTAACTTTTGATTTAGAGCTCAAAATTACATGAGTTCAACACCCACGTTAAGCTAGCTCAATCTTCCGTATTTGAAAACATTTTAGACTGAGAGAGATACGAAAAAAGCCTCGAAATCCAATATATCCCAAACCGCATTATGCCATGCATTATGCTTCATTTATAACCCTTTACTTAAGGTGCACCAATGATCAGCTTAGAATGAGCATTTTGACTGGCCGATCAACTTTACAAGTCGGACTAAATCGTCTATAACTTTTATTAAGAGTTCAAAACGATACAAATCAAACGTCCACGTTATGCTAGCACAATTTTCTATATTGTAACCAAATGTAAGACCGAAATAGCTACGACAAAGAATCTAAGTAATCCAATCTATCCAAAACTTCATGATGCCACTCATTATGCTACATTAATAAGTCTTTACTCAAGGAGCACCAATGATCAATTTAGAATGATCATTTTAACTAGCTGATGTACTTGACATGTCCGCACTAAACTGCCTTCAACTTTCTATTTAGAGTTCAAAATGATATGTGTCCAATGCCCTTGTTAAGCTATCTCAATTTTCCATATTTGACAACATTTGAGACTACAGGAGCTACAAAAAAGCCTCCAATTAATCCAATGTATCCCAAACAGTGTGATGCCATGCATTATGCTTCATTTATAAACCTTTACTCAAGTAGCACCAGTGATCATTTTAGAGTGATCATTTTAACTGGCCGATCAACTTGACATGTCCGCACTAAATTGTCTGCAACTAGCTATTTAAAGTTCAAAATGACACTAATCCAATGCCCACGTTAAGCTAGCACAGTTTTCTATATCGTGACAAAATTTATGACCAAAATAGCTATGAAAAATCCTCCAAGTAATCCAATGTATCCCAAACATCGTGATACCATGCATTATGCTTCATTTATAAGGCTTTACTCAAGTAGCACCACTGATCAGTTTAGATATGATATGAGTCCAACGCCCACGTTAAGCTAACTCAATTTTCGATATTGTGATAACATTTGTGTCTGAAAGAGCTACTACAAAGCATCCAAGTAATCCAATGTATCCCAAACTACGTGATACCATGCATTATGCTTCTTTTATAAGCTTTTACTTAAGGAGCACCAATGAACAGATTCGATCATTTAACTGGACTATGAACTTGACATGTCCGTACAAAGTTGTCCGTAAGTGTTCAGAATGACACGAATCCAAACCCACGTTAAACTAGCTCAATTTTCTATATTATGACAACATTTGAGACTGAAAGAGCTATGCAAAAGCCTCCAAGTAATCCAATGTATGTCAAATTAAATGAAGTCATGCATTATGCTTCACTTATAAGCCTTTAGTAAAGGAGCACCAATGATCAGTTTAGAATAATTATTTTAACTGGCCGATCAACTTGACATTTCCGCACAAAATCATCTATAACTGTTGATCTATAGATCAGAATGACATGAATCCAACGCCCATGTTAAACTAGCTCAATTTTTTTATATTGTGACAACATTTGAGACTGAAAGAGCTATGACAAAGCTTCCACGTAATACAATGTATGTTAAACTGTGAAATGCCATGCATTATGCTTCAGTTATAAGCCTTTACTCAAAGAGCTCCAATGATCAGTTTAGAATGATAATTTTAACTGGACGATCAACTTGACACGTTTGTCTGTAAAGTTTGATTTAGAGTTCAGAGTGACACGAATCCAACGTCCACGTTAATCTAGCTCAATTTTCTATATTGTGACAACATTTGAGTCTGAAAGGGCTCGACAAAGCCTCAAAGTAAACATATGTAACCCAAACACCGTGATGCCATGCATTATGCTTCATTTATAAGCCTTTACTCAAGGAGCACCAATGATTAGTTTAGAATGATCATTTTAACTGCCCGATCAACTTGATATGTCCGCACTAAATCGTCTGTAACTGTTTATTTAGAGTTGAGAATGACACGAATCCAACGCCCACGTTAAACAAGCTCAAATTTCTATATTGTGACAGAATTTAAGACCGAGATAGCTACAGCAAAGCCTCGAAGTAATCCAATCTATCCCTAACTGTGAGATGTCATGCATTATGCTTCATTTATAAGCCTTTAGACAAGGAGCACCAATGATCTGTTTAGAATGATCATTTTAACTAGCTTATCCACTTGACATGTGCTCACAAAATCGTCTGAAATTGTTGATTTATAGTTCAGAATGACACGAATCCAACGCCCATGTTAAACTAGCTCAATTTTCTATATTGTCAAATCATTTGAGACTTAAAGAGCAACAGCAAAAGCTTCAAGTAATCAAGTGTAGCTCAAACTGCGTGATTTCATGCATTATGCTTCATTTATAAGCCTTTACTCTACCAGCACCAATGATCAGTTTAGAATTATCATTTTAACTGGACGATTAACTTGAAACGTCCACACTAAATCGTTCGTAACTATTGATTTATAATCCAACGTCCACGTTAAACTAGCCTTTACTCTACATGCATTATGCTTCTTTTATAAGCCTTTACTCTACCAGCACCAATGATCAGTTTAGAATTATCATTTTAACTGGACGATTAACTTGAAACGTCTGCACTAAATCGTTCGTAACTATTGATTTATAATCCAACGTCCACGTTCAAGTAATCAAGTGTAGCTCAAACTGCGTGATTTCATGCATTATGCTTCATTTATAAGCCTTTACTCTACCAGCACCAGTGATCAGTTTAGAATTATCATTTTAACTGGACGATTAACTTGAAACGTCCGCACTAAATCGTTCGTAACTATTGATTTATAATCCAACGTCCACGTTAATCCAACGTTCACGTAACTATTGAAATCCATTGTATTCCATATTTCGTGATTCCATGCATTATGCTTCATTTATAAGCCTTTCTTCAAGGAGTACCAATGATAAGTTTAACTGGACGATCAACTTGATATGTCCTCACTAAATTGTCCGTAGCTTTTGGTTTAGAATTCATAATTGCACAAATCCAACATCCACGTTAAGATAGCTGAATTCTATATTGTGACAACATTTGAGAATGAAAGAGCTACGACAAAGCTTACAAGTAAACCAATGTATCCCAAACTACGTGATGCCATCCACTATGTTTCATTTATAAGTCTTTATTCAAGGAGCACCAATGATCAATTTAGAATGATAATTTTAACCAGCCAATCAACTTGACATGTCCACACTAAATAGTCCTTAACTTTTGATTTATATCTCAAAATGATATGAGTCCAACGCCCACGTTAAGCTAACTCAATTTTCGATATTGTGATAACATTTGTGTCTGAAAGAGCTACTACAAAGCATCCAAGTAATCCAATGTATCCCAAACTACGTGATACCATGCATTATGCTTCTTTTATAAGCTTTTACTTAAGGAGCACCAATGAACAGATTCGATCATTTAACTGGACTATGAACTTGACATGTCCGTACAAAGTTGTCCGTAAGTGTTCAGAATGACACGAATCCAAACCCACGTTAAACTAGCTCAATTTTCTATATTATGACAACATTTGAGACTGAAAGAGCTATGCAAAAGCCTCCAAGTAATCCAATGTATGTCAAATTAAATGAAGTCATGCATTATGCTTCACTTATAAGCCTTTAGTAAAGGAGCACCAATGATCAGTTTAGAATGATTATTTTAACTGGCCGATCAACTTGACATTTCCGCACAAAATCATCTATAACTGTTGATCTATAGATCAGAATGACATGAATCCAACGCCCATGTTAAACTAGCTCAATTTTTTTATATTGTGACAACATTTGAGACTGAAAGAGCTATGACAAAGCTTCCACGTAATACAATGTATGTTAAACTGTGAAATGCCATGCATTATGCTTCAGTTATAAGCCTTTACTCAAAGAGCTCCAATGATCAGTTTAGAATGATAATTTTAACTGGACGATCAACTTGACACGTTTGTCTGTAAAGTTTGATTTAGAGTTCAGAGTGACACGAATCCAACGTCCACGTTAATCTAGCTCAATTTTCTATATTGTGACAACATTTGAGTCTGAAAGGGCTCGACAAAGCCTCAAAGTAAACATATGTAACCCAAACACCGTGATGCCATGCATTATGCTTCATTTATAAGCCTTTACTCAAGGAGCACCAATGATTAGTTTAGAATGATCATTTTAACTGCCCGATCAACTTGATATGTCCGCACTAAATCGTCTGTAACTGTTTATTTAGAGTTGAGAATGACACGAATCCAACGCCCACGTTAAACAAGCTCAAATTTCTATATTGTGACAGAATTTAAGACCGAGATAGCTACAGCAAAGCCTCGAAGTAATCCAATCTATCCCTAACTGTGAGATGTCATGCATTATGCTTCATTTATAAGCCTTTAGACAAGGAGCACCAATGATCTGTTTAGAATGATCATTTTAACTAGCTTATCCACTTGACATGTGCTCACAAAATCGTCTGAAATTGTTGATTTATAGTTCAGAATGACACGAATCCAACGCCCATGTTAAACTAGCTCAATTTTCTATATTGTCAAATCATTTGAGACTTAAAGAGCAACAGCAAAAGCTTCAAGTAATCAAGTGTAGCTCAAACTGCGTGATTTCATGCATTATGCTTCATTTATAAGCCTTTACTCTACCAGCACCAATGATCAGTTTAGAATTATCATTTTAACTGGATGATTAACTTGAAACGTCCGCACTAAATCGTTCGTAACTATTGATTTATAATCCAATGTCCACGTTAAACTAGCTCAATTTTCTATATTTTGACAACATTTGAGACTGAAAGAGCTATTAGAAAGCCTCCAAGTAATCCAATGTATGTCAAACTAAGTGATGTCATGCATTATGCTTCACTTATAGCCTGTAGTCAAGGAGCACTAATGATCAGTTTAGAATGATCATTTGAACTGGCCGATCAACTTGGCATGTCCACACAAAATCTTCTATAACTGTTGATCTAGAGATCAAAATGACATATATCCAACGCGCACATTAAACTAGCTCAATATTGTGACAACATTTGATACAAAAAGAGCTACAACAAAGCTTCCAAGTAATCCAATGTATCTCAAACTATGGATGCCATGCATTATGCTTTATTTATAAGCCTTTACTCAAGGAGCTCCAATGATCAGTTTAGAATGATAATTTTAACTGGACGATCAACTTAACACGTTTGTAGTAAATCGTCTGTAACTTTTGATTTAGAGTTTGGAATGACACGAATCCAACGTCCACGTTAATCTAGTTCAATTTTCTATATTGTGAAAACATTTGAGTCTGAAAGGGCTACGACAAAGCCTTGAAGTAAACCAATTTATCCCAAACACCGTGATGCCATGCATTATGCTTCATTTATAAGCCTTTACTCAAGGAGCACCAATGATTAGTTTAGAATGATCATTTTAACTGGCCTGTCAACTTGACATGTCCGCTCTAAATCATTTGTAACTGTTTATTTAGAGTTCAGAATGATACGAATCCAACGCCCACGTTAAACTATCTATGAAAAAGCCTCCAAATAATCCAATGTATCCAAAACAGCGTGATACCATGCATTATGCTTCATTTATAAGCCTTTGCTCAAGTAGCACAATTGATCAGTTTAGAATGATCATTTTAAAGGCCGACTAAACCATTCGTAACTTTTCATTTAGAGTTCGGAATGACACGAATGCAATGCCCACGTTAAGCTAGCTCACTATTCTATATTGTGACAACATGTGAGACTGAAAGAGCTACGCCAAAGCCTCTAAGTAATCCAATGTATCCCAAACTGCGTGATGTATGCATTATGGTTCAATTATAAGCCTTTACTGATGTTGCACCAATGATCGGTTTAGAATGATCATTTTAACTAGATAATCAACTTGACATGTCCGCACTAAATAGTATTTAACATTTAATTCAGAGCTCAAAATGACATGAGTTCAACGCTCACATTAAGCTAGCTTAATTTTCCATTATGTACAACAATTGAAACTGAAAGAGCTACGAAAAAGCCTCCAAGAAATCCATTGTATTCCAAACTGCGTGATGCCATGCATTATGCTTCATTTACAAGCCTTTCCTCAAGGAGCACCAATGATCAGTTTAACTTGACAATCAACTGGACATGTCCTCACTAAATCGTCCGTAACTTTGGGTTTAGAATTCATTATTGCACAAATCCAATACCCACAACTTGTGTGATGCCATGCATTATGCTTCATTTATAAGCCTCCAAGTGATCCAATGTATCCCAACTTGTGTGATGCCATGCATTATGCTTCATTTATAAGCCTTTACTCAAGGAGCACTAGTGATCAGTTTAGAATGATCATTTTAAATAGCTGATCAACTTGACATGTCTGCAAAAAATCGTCTTTAACTTTTGATTTAGAGCTCCAAATGACAAGAGTTCAACACCCACGTTAAGCTAGCTAAATTTACCACATTGCGACAATATTTGAAACTAAAACAACTACTACAAAGCCTCCAATGTGTTCCAAACGCTGTGATGCCATGCATTATGTTTCATTTATAAGCCTTTACGCAAGGAGCACCAATGATCATTTTAGAATGATCATTTTAACAGGACGGTCAGCTTAACATGTCCGCACTAAATCTTCCATACTGTTGATATAGAGTTCAGAATGTTACGAATCCAACGTAGACGTTAAGCTAGCTCAAATTTCTATAGTGCGACAACATTTGAGACTGAAAGAGCTACAAAAAATCCTCTGAGTAATCGAATGTATCCCAAACTGCGTGATGCCATGCATTATGCTTCATTTATAAGCCCTTACCCAAGGAGCACCAATGATCAGTTTAGAATGGTCATTTCAACTAGCTGATAAACTGGACATGTCCGCACTAAATTGTCTTTAACTTTTGATTTAGACATCAAAATGACATGAATCCCACGCCCACGTTAACCTAGCTCAATTTTTTATACTTAAACAACAATTGAGGCTTAAAAAGCTACGAAAAAGCCTCCAAGTAATCCAATGTATCCCAAACTTTGTGATTTCATGCATTGTGCTTCACTGATAAAGCCTTTACTCAAGAAGCACAAATTATTAGTTTAGAATGATCATTTTAACTGACGATCAAATTGACATGTCCGTATTAAAGCGTCCGTAATTATTTATTTAGAGTTCATAATGATACGAATCCAACGCCCACGTTAAGCTAGCTCAATTTTCTATGTTTTGACAACTTTTAAGCCTGAAAGAGCTATGATAAAGCCTCCAAGTAATCAAATGTATTCCAAACTGTGTGATGTCAAGCCTTTACTCAAAGAGCACCAATGATCAGTTCAGAATTATAATTTTAACTGGATGATCAACTTGACATTTCCCCATTAAATCTTCTATAACTTTTCATTTAAAGTTCAGAATGACACAGATCCAACGCCCAAGTTAAGCTAGCTTAATTTTCTATATTGTGACAACATTTGATACTGAAAGAGCTACGACATAGCCTCCAAGTAATCCAATATATCCCAAATTGCGTAATGTCATGTATTATGCTTCATTTATAAGCCTTTATTCAAGGAGCACCAATGATCGATTTGGAATTATACTTTAAACTAGCTGATCAACTTGACATGTCCGTACTAAATCGTCTTTAGTTTTTGATTTAGGGCTCAAAATTACATTAGTCGAACGCCCACGTTAACCTAGCTCAATTTTCCATATTGGGACAACATTTGAGACTAAAAGATCTACTACAACGTCTCCAAATAATCCAATGTTTCCCAAAGTGCGTGATGCCATGCCTTATGCTTCATTTATTGGCCTTTAATCAAGGAGCACCAATGATAAGTTTAGAATGATCATTTTAACTAGCCGATCAACTTGACATGTCCGCACTAAATTGTCTTTAACTTTTAATTTACAGCTCAAAATGACATGAGTCCAACGCACACATTTTCCATATTGTGACAATATTTAAGACTGAAACAGCTACTACAAAGCCTCCAAGTAATCCAATGTATCCCAAACTACGTGATGCCATGCATTATACTTCATTTATAGGCCTTTACTCAAGGAGCACCATGATCAGTTTAGAATTATAATTTTAATTTGCCGATCCACTTGACATTTCCGCACAAAATGGTACGTAACTATTTATTTAGTGTTCAAAATGACAAGAATCCAACGCCAACTTTAAGCTAGCTCAATTTTCTATATTGTGACAAACTTTAAGACCAAATTAGCTACAACAAAACCTCCAAATAAGCGAATCTATACCAAACTACATGATGTCATGCATTATGTTTCATTTATAAGCCTTTAGTCAAGGAGCACCAATGATCAGTTTAGAATGATCATTTTAACTAGCTTACCAACTCGATATGTCTGCACGAAATCGTCTTTAACTTTTGATTTAAAGCTCCAAATGACATGAGTCCAACGCCCACGTTAAGCTAGCTCAATTTTCCACGTTGCAAAAACATTTTAAACTAAAAGAGCTACTACAAAGCTTTTAAGTAATCCAATGTGTTCCAAACTGCGTGATGCGTGCACTATGTTTAATTTATAAGCCTTTAATAAAGGAGAACCAATGATCAATTTAGAATGATCATTTTAATTGAACGATCAACTTGATGAGTCCGCACTTAATCGTATGTAACTGTTGATTTAGATTTCAGAATGACACGAATCCAAGGCCCACGTTACCCTAGCTCAATTTGCTATATTTTGACAACATTTGAGAGTGAAAGAGCTACAATCAAGCCTTCAAGTAATCCAATGTATCTCAAACTGTGTGATGCCATTCATAATGCTTCATTTATAAGCCTTTACTCAAGAAACACCAATGATCTCTTTAGAAAAATCATTTGATCTGGCCGATCAACTTGATATGTCCGTACAAAATCCTCCGTAACTTTCTATCTAGAGTTCAGAATGACATGAATCCAACGTACACGTTAAGCTAGCCCAATTTTCTATATCGTAACAATATTTGAGACAGAAATAGCTATGAGAAAGCCTCCAAGTAATCCAATGTATGTCAAACTAAGTGATGTCATGCATTATGCTTCACTTATAAGCCTGTAGTCAAGGAGCACCAATGATCAGTTTAGAATTATCATTTGAACTTGCCGATCAACTTGGCATGTCCGCACAAAATCGTCTATAACTTTTGATCTAGAGATCAGAATGACATGAATCCAACGCACACATTAAACTAGCTCAATATTGTGACAACATTTGATACTAAAAGAGGTACGTCAAAGCTTCCAAGTAATCTAATGTATCTCAAACTGTGTGATGCCATGTATTATGCTTCATTTACAAGCCTTTACTCAAGAAGCTCCAATGATCAGTTTAGAATGATTATTTTAATGGGACGATCAACTTGACACGTTTGCAGTAAATCATATAAGTGAAGCATAATGATCACTATCCTCTACACTTAATTATCATTCTAAACTGACTGTACGTTGGTTTTCAGCTGATCAAAAATAAAAGCAGATGTAACACAAGCACCAAATTTTGAGTTGGAACAGATGCTTTTATTTTTGATCAGCTGAAAACCAACGTACAGTCTGATATTAACTAAGGTTCTAGTTGAAGTCTTTACTCTCAATGTTTTTAGGGAAAGCGATGGATGATACCAAAACTCCCTCCTACGTTCACTGAGCTTTATGAAAACATTATATTAAAACTAATGATGTAATCAACAATGATACCAAAACATTATATTATATTTTGGTTACTTTTTCTAATTTAGGATTTAATTTTGGATAATTGTATAAAATATCATTTTTAAATTTTTGTACCAAAAATAACATCATTAGTTTAAATTTCCAATAATACCACACATTTAAAATTAAAATATATTAAAACTACATTTTAATAGAAAAATTAAATCTTAAATTAGAAAAATGAACTCAAATATAATGTTTTAAGTTTATGTATAATTTATTTACAATAAATAAGTATTTTTAAATAATTATTTGTAGTATTTTTGGAATTTTAATTTTATAGTGATAGATTTGGGAAAATAAGTATTTTTAATTTTTCTTTATTAAAAAAAGTTTTAAACTATTTTAATATTAAATTTAAACTAATGATGTTATATTTACAAAAAAAACTTAAAAAGTGTTACTTTTATCAATTGCCCATTTAATTTTTATATATTAAGTTTTTGTTATGATGTATTTAAATATTTTTACATTTGTAAAGATATTTATTAATTATATGTTTTGAACAAATTTTCACAAATTTTAACCCATGTTGTTGGTAAAAATGAAAATTTGTAAAGGTTTTTGAGTGTTTGATAACTTTCAACAGAATCAGTAATGGTAAAATTGATAAAGATTCTATCTTTTTGTAGATATGTTTCCAATGGTTTTACAAATTCCTTTTTTGCACATGATTGAATGTAAATACCTTACAAATTAGCGCAATTGATTAAAATATCAGTATTTTAAGTTTTTGTTTAAAATATATCACTAATCATTTAAATTTCCAAAAATATCATAAATTTAATAGTAAAATAATTAAAAACTTCTTCCTAATGAAAAAAATTTAAAACGTAAATTAGAAAAAGTGAATCCAAATATTATGTTTTAATTTTATATATAGTTTATTTAAGGTAAATAATTATTTTCACATAATAATTTATGATATTTTTTGGAATTTTATTTTTATTGTGCTAAATTTGAAAGATAAAGTTAAAATGGTGATATTTTATTGTTAAAATGATTTTCAGCAACAGTAGTGTAATCGCACATCAGTCACAAAATTTTGTACACTTGACATGTACGCATTAAATCGTGTGTAACTCTTGATTTAGAGTTCAGTATACACGAATCCAAGTAATCCAGCGTATCCCAAACTGTGTGATGCCATGCATCATGCTTCATTTATGATTAGTTTAGAATAATCATTTTAACTAGCCTAAAAAGTTGGCTTAAGTCGCTGAAAATCAACGAATTTAGAGCTGGATTTTGAAATGCTCGAATTTTGAATTTGACAGAAGAAGACTTGAGCTTTTTTTATCCCTTTGTATCAGAAAAGGGGAAGAAACTCATGTTTCCTTTTAACTCGTCTTTTTATCTTGATAGTGAAGCCAGTATTCAAGAGGATAGCTTAACATTTAATTTAGAGTTCGGAATGACACGAATCCAACGTCCACGTTAATCTAGTTCAATTTTCTGTATTGTTAAAATATTTGAGTCTGAAAGGGCTACGGCAAAGCTTCGAAGTAAACCAATTTATCCCAAACACCGTGATGCCATGCAGTATGCTTCATTTATAAGCCTTTACTCAAGGAGCACCAATGATTAGTTTAGAATGATCATTTTAATTGGCCGATCAACTTGACATGTCCGCTCTAAATCATTTGTAACTGTTTATTTAGAGTTCAGAATGACACGAATCCAACGCCCACGTTAAACTATCTATGAAAAAGCCTCCAAATAATCAAATGTATCCAAAACAGCGTGATGCCATACATTATGCTTCATTTATAATCCTTTGCTCAAGTGGCACAACTGATCAGTTTAGAATGATCATTTTAACATGCCGATCAACTTGACATGTACGCACTAAACCATTCATAACTTGTGATTTAGAGTCAGAATGACACGAATGCAATGCCACATTAAGCTAGCTCAATATTCTATATTGTGACAACATGTGAGACTAAAGGAGCTACGCCAAAGCCTCTAAGTAATCCAATGTATCTGAAACTGCATGATGCATTATGGTTCAATTATAAGCCTTTACTGATGTTGCAGCAATGCTCGGTTTAGAATGATCATTTTAACTAGCAAATCAACTTGACATGTCCGCACTAAGTAGTATTTAACATTTAATTTAGAGCTCAAAATGACATGAGTTCAACGCCCACATTAAGCTAGCTTAATTTCCTATTATGTAGAACAATTGAAACTGAAAGCGCTACGAAAAAGCCTCCAAGAAATCCATTGTATTCCAAACTGCATGATGCCATGTATTATGCTTCATTTATAAGCCTTTCCTCAAGGAGCACCAATGATCAGTTTTACTACACAATCAACTGGACATGTCCTCACTAAATCGTCCGTAACGTTGGGTTTAGAATTCATAATTGCACAAATCCAACATCCACAACTTGGTGATGCCATGCATTATGCTTATTTTATAAGCCTCCAAGTGATCAATGTATCCTTACTTTTGTGATGCCATGCATTATGCTTAATTTATAAGCCTTTACTCAAGGAGCACTAGTGATCAGTTTAGAATGATCATTTTAAATAGCTGATCAACTTGACATGTCTGCACGAAATCGTCTTTAACTTTTGATTTAGAGTTCCAAATGGCATGAGTCCAACACCCACGTTAAGCCAGCTAAATTTTCCACATTGCGACAACATTTGAAACTAAAAGAACTACTACAAAGCCTCTAAGTAATCCAATGTGTTCCAAACGGTGTGATGCCATGCATTATGTTTCATTTATAAGCCTTTACACAAGGAGCACCAACGATCAGTTTAGAATGATCATTTTAACAGGACGATTAGCTTAACATTTCACACTAAATCTTCCGTACTGTTAAAATAGAGTTCAGAATACTATGAATCCAACGTAGACGTTAAGCTAGCTCAAATTTCTATAGTGCGACAACATTTGAGACTGAAAGAGCTACAAAAAAGCCTCCGAGTAATCCAATGTATCCCAAACTGCGTGATGCCATGCATTATGCTTCATTTATAAGCCCTTACTCAAGGAGCACCAATGATCAGTTTAGAATGATCATTTTAACTAGCTGATCAACTTGATATGTCCGCACTAAATTGTCTTTAACTTTTGATTTAGACCTCAAAATGACATGAGTCCCACACCCACGTTAACCTAGCTCAATTTTTTAAACTTTAATAACATTTGAGGCTTAAAAAGCTACGAAAAAGCTTCCAAGTAATCCAATGTCTCCCAAACTTTGTGATTCCATGCATTATGCTTCATTGATAAGCCTTTACTCAAGAAGCACAAATTACCAGTTTAGAATGATCATTTTAACTGACGATCAAATTGACATGTTCGTACTAAAGCACCCGTAATTGTTTATTTAGAGTTCATAATGACACGAATCCAACGCCCACGTTAAGATAGCTCATTTTTCTATGTTTTGACCACTTTTGAGATTGAAAGAGCTACGAAAAAGCTCCAAGTAATCCAATGTTTCCTGAACTGCGTGATGCCCTGCATTATGCTTCATTTATAAGCCTTTACTCAAGGAGCAGCAATGACCAATTTAGAATAATCATTTTAACAAACCGATCAACTTGACATTTCCACACAAAATGGTACGTAACTATTTATTTAGTGTTCAAAATGACAAGAATCCAACGCCAACTTTAAGCTAGCTCAATTTTCTATATTGTGACAAAATTTAAAACCGAATTAGCTACAAAAAACCTCCAAATAAGCGAATCTATACCAAACTGCGTGATGTCATGCATTATGCTTCATTTATAAGCCTTTAGTCAAGGAGCACCAATGATCAGTTTAGAATGATCATTTTAACTAGCTTACCAACTCGATATGTCTGCAAGAAATCGTCTTTAACTTTTGATTTAAAGCTCCAAATGACATGAGTCCAACGCCCACGTTAAGCCAGCTCAATTTTCCACGTTGCGACAACATTTTAAACTAAAAGAGCTACTACAAAGCTTTTAAGTAATGCAATGTGTTCCAAACTGCGTGATGCCATGCACTATGTTTAATTTATAAGCCATTACTCAAGGAGCACCAATGATCAATTTAGAATAATCATTTTAACTGAACGATCAACTTGACATGTTCGCTCTTAATCATATGCAACTGTTGATTTAGATTTCAGAATGACACGAATCCAATGCCCACGTTAACCTGGCTCAATTTGCTATATTTTGACAACATTTGATACTGAAAGAGCTACGACAAAGCCTCCAAGTAATCCAATGTATCTCAAACTGCGTGATGCCATTCATAATGCTTCAATTATAAGCCTTTACTCAAGGACCACCAACGATCTGTTTAGAACAATCATTTGAGCTGGCCGATCAGCTTGATATGTCCTTACAAAATCGTCCGTAACTTTCCATATATAGTTCAGAATGACACGAATCCAACATACACGTTAAGCTAGCTCAAGTTTCTATATCCTCACAATATTTGAGATAGAAAGAGCTACGGCAAAGACTCTAAGTGATCCAATGTATCCCAACTTGTGTTCCATGCATTATGCTTCATTTATAAGCCTTTACTCAAGGAGCACCAGTGATCAGTTTAGAATGATTATTTTAAATAGCTGATCAACTTGACATGTCTGCACGAAATGGTCTTTAACTTTTGAATTAGAGCTCCAAATGGCATGAGTCCAACACCCACGTTAAGCTAGCTAAATTTTCCACATTGCAACAACACTTGAAGCTAAAAGAACTACTACAAATCCTTTAAGTAATCCAATGTGTTCCAAACGGAGTGATGCCATGCATTATTTTTCATTTATAAGCCTTTACGCAAGGAGCACCAATGATTAGTTAGAATGATCATTTTAACTGGATGATCAACTTAACATGTCCGCACCAAATCTTCCGTACTGTTCATATAGAGTTCAGAATGTTACGAATCCAATGTAGACGTTAAGCTAGCTCAAATTTCTATAGTGTGACAACATTTGAGACTGAAAGAGCTACAAAAAAAGCCTCCGAGTAATCCAATGTATCCCAAACTGCGTGATGCGATGCATTATGCTTCATTTATAAGCCGTTACTCAAGGAGCACCAATGATCAGTTTAGAATGATCATTTCAACTAGCTGATCAACTTGACATGTCCGCACTAAATTGTCTTTAACTTTTGATTTAGACCTCAAAATGACATGAATCCCACGCCCACGTTAACCTAGCTCAATTTTTTATACTTTAACAACATTTGAGGCTTAAAAAGCCACGACAAAGCCTCCAAGTAATCCAATGTATCCAAAACTTTGTGATTCCATCCATTATGTTTCATTCATAAGCCTTTACTAAAGAAGCACAAATTACCAGTTTAGAATGATCATTTTAACTGACGATCAAATTGACATGTCCGTACTAAAGCGTCCGTAACTGTTTATCTAGAGTTCAGAATGACACGAATCCAACGGTCCCGTTAGGCTGGCTCAATTTTCTATATTGTGAAAAGAGCACCAATGATTAGTTCAGAATTATAATTTTAACTAGATGATCAACTTGACATTTCCCCAATTAAATCTTCTATAACTTTTCATTTAAAGCTCAGAATGACACGGATCCAATGCCCACGTTAAGCTGGCTTAATTTTCTATATTGTGACAACATTTGAAACGGAAAGAGCTACGACATAGCCTCCAAGTAATCCAATATATCCCAAACTGCGTAATGCCATGTATTATGCTTCATTTATAATCCTTTACTCAAGGAGCACCAATGATCAATTTGGAATTATACTTTAAACTAACTAATCAACTTGACATGTCCGCACTAAATCGTCTTTAGTTTTTGATTTAGAGCTCAAAATTACACTAGTCGAACACCCACGTTAACCTAGCTCAAAATTCCATATTGGGACAACATTTAATACTGAAAGAGCTACTACAAAGCCTCCAAGTAATCTAAGGTATCCCAAACTGCTTGATGCCATGCGTTATGCTTCATTTATATGTCTTTACTCAAGGAGCACCAATGATCAGTATAGAATGATATTTTTAACCGGGCGATCAACTTGACATGTCCGCACTAAATCGTCCGTAAATTTTTATTTAGAGTTCAAAATGACATGAATCCAACGCCAACGTTAAGCTAGCTCAATATTCTATATTGTGACAAGATTTGAGATTGGAAGAGCTACGAAAAAGCCTACAAGTAATCCAATGTATCCCAAAGTGCGTCATGCCATGCCTTATGCTTCATTTATAAGCGTTTAATCAAGGAGCCACCAATGATCAGCTTAGAATGATCATTTTAACTGGCCGATCAACTTGACATGTCCGCACTAAATTGTCTTTAACTTTTAATTTACAGCTCACAATGACATGAGTCCAACGCCCACATTAAGCTAGCTAAATTTTCCATATTGTGACAATATTTAAGACTGAAAGAGCTACTACAAAGCCTCTAGGTAATCCAATGTATCCCAAACTACGTGATGCCATGTATTATGCTTCATTTATAAGCCTTTACTCAAGCAGCACCATGATCAGTTTAGAATTATAATTTTAACTTGCCGATCAACCTGAAATATCTGCACTAAATCGTCTGTAACGTTTGATTCAGGGTAATGAGTGACACGAATCCAACGCCCACATTAAGCTAGCTCATTTTTCAATATTGTGACAAAATTTAACACCGAAATAGCTATGGCAAATCCTCCAAGTAATCCAATCTATCCCAAACTGCGTGATGCCATGCATTATACTTCATTTATCAGCCTTTAATCAAGGAGCACCAATGATCAGTTTAGAATGATCATTTTAACTAGTTGATCAACTTGAAATATCTGCACTAAATCGTCTTTAACTTTTGATTGAGAAATCAAATTGATATCTGTCCAATGCACACATTAAGCTAGCTCAATTTTCCATATCGTGACAACATTTGAAACTGAAATAGCTTCTACAAATCCTCCAAGTAATCCAGTCTATCCGAAATTGCGTGATGCCATGCATTATGCTTCACTTATAAGCTTTTACTCAATGAGCACCAGTGATCAGTTTAGAATGATCATTTTAACTAGCTAACCAACTTGACATGTCCGCACTAAATCGTCTTTAACTTTTGATTTCGCGCTCAAATTGACATGAGTCCAAATGCCCACGTTAAGCTAGCTCAATTTTTTATAATGTGACAAAATTTATGACCGAAGAAGTTACGACAAAGCCTCCAAGTAATACAATCTATCCCAAACTGTGTGAAGTCATGCATTATACTTCATTTATAAACCTTTATTCAAGAAGCACCAATGATTAGTTTAGAATAATCATTTTAACTTGTCGATCACCTGACACTAAATCGTCCATAACTTTTTGTTTATAGTTCAAAATGACATGATTTCAACGCGCACGTTAAGCTAGCTCAATTTTATCTATTTTGATAAAAAATTAGAGTGAAATAGTTGCGACAAAGCCTCTAAGTAATCCAGTCTATACCAAACTACGTGATGTCATGCATTATTCTTCCTTTATAAGCCTTTTGTCAAGTATCACCAATGATCCGTTTGACATTTGACATTTCCGCACTAAATAATCTTTAACTTTTGTATTAGAGCTCAAAATGACATGAATCCAACGCCCACGTTAAGCTAGCTCAATTTTACATATTTGGACAACATTTGAGACTGAAAAAGCTACGAAAAATCCTTCAACTAATCCAATATATCCCAAACTGCATGATGCCATGCATTATGCTTCATTCATAAGCCTTTACTCAAGTAGCACCAATGATCAGTTTAGAATGATCATTTTAACTAGCTGACCAACTTGACATGTCCGCACTAAATCGTATTTAACTTTTGATTTCGAGCTCGAAATGACATGAGTCGAACGCCCACGTTAAGCTAGCTCAATTTTTTATATTGTGACAAAATTTTAGACCGACAAAGTTACGACAAAGCCTCCAAGTAATCTAATTTATCCCAAACTGTGTGAAGTCATGCATTATACTTCATTTATAAGCCTTTATTCAAGAAGCACCAATGATCAGTTTAAAATAATCATTTTAACTGGCTGATCACTTGACATGTCCGCACTAAATCAACTTTAACTTTTGATTTAGAGCCAAAAATGACATGAGTTTAGTGCCCACATTAAGCTAGTCATTTTTCCATATTCTGACAATATTTGAGACTGAAAGAGCTACTACAATGCCTCCAAGTAATCCAATGTATCCCTAACTGCGTTGTGCCATCCATTATGCTTCATTTATAAGAGTTTACACAAGAAGCACCAGTGATCAGTTTCGAATGATCATTCTCACTCGTTGAACAACTGGAGATGTCCGCACTAAATCGTATGCAACTTTTTATTTAGAGTTCAAAATGACATGAATCCAATACTGATACAAGCCTTGATTCAAGGATGTATGCGCGTGGGCTGTTTGTAGAAGATTAGGTGAGAAACTCAACCTTAGGTTTCTGGATAGGGGTTTTCTGGTTGGTAAACGATGGAAGGGTGAAGTGAACCACACGAGGGGTGATGAACCTCGTGATAAATCACAAACTTAGAGCTAGGAGGGCTGGTCTCAACTAGGTTCTAAGCGCACAAGTCTCTTTTGAGAGAAAGCTTGTAGGAAAAAGTTCTACTTTATTAATAATCAAAAGGTTGTCGAACTACAATGCTGGAAGGAGCCTTATTAATATGCTCGACAGCTTGACCTTCTAGGGTCGACTCAAATAAGAAAAAAGGAAAGTTTACAAAAGTGCACAAAAGGAAAAGATACAAAAGTGCATAACCGAAAAAGGACCTATTCCTAAAATGTTTTTGACTCAAAAATGTAAAGCAACTAGATCCTACCCTGCAAAACAGAAAGAGGCATATATTCGAATGTAAACTTACCTTAACTCACCTCACGGCCAAGAAATGGAAGGTGGCCGTCCTTGTGGCATGCACGCGCCTTGCTCCTAGTCTTCGACTTGGAGTAGGGTTAAATATCTTTGGGCCCTGACCTCTCTTGCCACTAAAGCCCAAGTCTCTGATGTTCCTTGTGTTTTTGAGAAGCCTTTGGACTCTAATTTGCTCTTCTGGCCCATTGTCCTTAGCTGCTCTTCCTCTAGAAGCTTGTCGACCCATAAGCTGAATTTGTGGAAGAGTGCTCTTGATCTGCTTCTTGTCATTGCTCCTGGAGGTACCACTGGTGTAGATACTTCCTCTAAGTGCATGTCCTGGAGCTGGTAGCTCATTTGGTCTGAGTCCTCTTGTGTAGAAGTGGAAGTGTGCGTGTACTCGGCTGGATGGCCTGTACCGGCTGGATTGTGCGCGGTACTGGCCGGAATGACTTCAGGACCGGCCAAGTTGATCCCAGAGTCGGCGGTGTCATCAGGGGGACCGGCGGTGTCATTCACGTCCCCAAAAAGTGTGCCGGAAGCTTGGGCCTCTCCGCCGGCGATGTTGACCGGTCTGGTCCTATAGGTCGAGGGTCTGGCGGTACTGTCTGGTCCGACAGGCGCGCCAGATGGTCCTGCTGTCTCGGGCAAGCTTCCTGGTCGGCCAGTCTGGTCTCCTGGCTGGATGTACGACCTGATGTCCTCATCATCCCCTCCCTCTTCAGTAGGTTTTGTCCTCAAAACTGGTTCATCTGCATGGAAAGGGGCCAAGTCAGTAACATTGAACGTATTGGACACATTAAACTCACCTGGGAGCTCGATCCGGTAGGCGTTGTTGTTGATCCTCTCGAGCACTCTGAATGGTCCATCTCCTCTTGGTGCTAGCTTGGAACTCCTTAGGTTTGGGAACCTCTCCTGCCGTAGGTGTAGCCACACCCAATCGCCTGGTTGAAAGATCACCTCCTTTCTTCCTTTGTTGGCATGAGTCACGTACTGTCCGGTCCTCTTCTCCAAGTTCTCTGCTACCTTCTGGTGTAACCTCCTTATGAACTCTGCTTTGGATGCTCCGTTGAGGTTGGTCATCTCAGCTGGTGGCAGTGGTGTTTGCTCCAATGGGGTGAGAGGGTTGAAACTGTACACCACTTCAAATGGGGTCTTCTTAGTTGCTGAGTGCACGGCTCGGTTGTAGGCGAACTCAATGAATGGCAGGCTGATACAAGCCTTGATTCAAGGATGTATGCGCGTGGGCTGTTTGTAGAAGATTAGGTGAGAAACTCAACCTTAAGCTTCTGGATAGGGGTTTTCTGGTTGGTAAACGGTGGAAGGGTGAAGTGAACCACACGAGGGGTGATGAACCTCGTGATAAATCACAAACTTAGAGCTAGGAGGGCTGGTCTCAACTAGGTTCTAAGCGCACAAGTCTCTCTTGAGAGAAAGCTCGTAGGGAAAAAGTTCTACTTCATTAATAATCAAAAGGTTGTCGAACTACAATGCTGGAAGGAGCCTTATTAATATGCTCGACAGCTTGACCTTCTAGGGTCGACCCAAATAAGAAAAGGAAAACTTACAAAAGTGCACAAAGGAAAAGATACAAAAGTGTATAATCGAAAAGGACCTATTCCTAAAATGTTTTTGACTCAATAAAAGTAAATATTCTAGATCCTACCCTGCAAAACAGAAAGAGGCAAATATTCTTATTGAAAACTTACCTTAACTTACCTCACGGCCAAGAAATGGAAGGTGGCCGTCCTTGTGGCATGCATGCGCCTTGCTCCTAGTCTTCGACTTGGAGTAGGGTTAAAAACCTTTGGGCCCTGACCTCTCTTGCCACTAAAGCCCAAGTCTCTGATGTTCCTTGTGTTGTTGAGAAGCCTTTGGACTCTAATTTGCTCTTCTGGCCCATTGTCCTAAGCTGCTCTTCCTCTAGAAGCTTGTCGACCCATAAGCTGAATTTGTGGAAGAGTGCTCTTGATCTGCTTCTTGTCATTGCTCCTGGAGGTACCACTGGTGTAGATACTTCCTCTAAGTGCATGTCCTGGAGCTGGTAGCTCATTTGGTCCGAGTCCTCTTGTGTAGAAGTGGAAGTGTCCGTGTACTCGGCTGGATGGCCTGTACCGGCTGGATTGTGCGCGGTACTGGCCGGAATGACTTCAGGACCGGCCAAGTTGATCCCGGAGTCGGCGGTGTCATCAGGGGGACCGGCGGTGTCATTCACGTCCCCACCAAGTGTGCCGGAAGCTTGGGCCTCTCCGCCAGCGATGTTGACTGGTCTGGTCCTATAGGTCGAAGGTCCGGCGGTACTGTCTGGTCCGGCAGGGGCGCCAGATGGTCCTGCTGTCTCAGGCAAGCTTCCTGGTCGGCCAGTCTGGTCACCTGGCTGGATGTACGACCTGATGTCCTCATCATTCCCTCCCTCTTCAGTAGGTTTTGTCCTCAAAACTTGATCATCTGCATGGAAAGGGGCCAAGTCAGTAACATTGAACGTATTGGACACATTAAACTCACCTGGCAGCTCGATCCGGTAGGCGTTGTTGTTGATCCTCTCGAGCACTCTGAATGGTCCATCTCCTCTTGGTGCTAGCTTGGAACTCCTTAGGTTTGGGAACCTCTCCTGCCGTAGGTGTAGCCACACCCAATCGCCTGGTTGAAAGATCACCTCCTTTCTTCCTTTGTTGGCATGAGTCACGTACTGTCCGGTCCTCTTCTCCAAGTTCTCTGCTACCTTCTGGTGTAACCTCCTTATGAACTCTGCTTTGGATGCTCCGTTGAGGTTGGTCATCTCAGCTGGTGGCAGTGGTGTTTGCTCCAGTGGGGTGAGAGGGTTGAAGCCGTATACCACTTCAAATGGTGTCTTCTTGGTTGCTGAGTGCGCGGCTCGGTTGTAGGCGAACTCAATGAATGGCAGGCACTCCACCCAAGTCTTTAGGTTATTCCCTAGTGTTGTTCTGAGAAGAGTTGATAGGGTCCTGTTGACAACTTCAGTTTGGCCATCGGTTTGAGGATGGCAAGTGGTTGAGAAGAGTAGCTTCGTGCCTAGTTTTCTCCAAAGGGTCCTCCAGAAATGGCTGAGGAACTTGGTGTCCCTATCTGATACGATGGTCCTTAGCACTCCATGAAGCCGTACTACCTCCGTGAAGAACAGCTCAGCTGTTTGTGTGGCATCATTGACATTGGCACATGGGATGAAATGTGCCATCTTGGAGAATCTGTCCACCACTACAAAGATTGCATCTTTGTGGTTGATCTTGGGCAGACCTAGAACAAAATCCATCGAGATGTCCACCCATGGATGTGTTGGTATGGGCAGTGGGAGATACAACCCGTGAGGTTGCACTCGGGACTTTGCCTTCTTGCAAGTAATGCACCTTGCACAATGTGCTTCTACTGTCCTCTTGATGTGTGGCCAGTAGAAGTGCTCCTTGACCACTGCTAGAGTCTTGTCGACACCAAAGTGGCCCATGAGTCCTCCTCCATGAGATTCTTGGATGATAAGCTCCCTTAGTGATCCCTGTGGTATGCACAGCCTTCTTTCTCGGAACAAAAATCCCTCATGGATGTAGAATTTGCCATGACTCCCTGTGCTACACTCCTTGTAGCTCTCAGCAAGGTCAGGATCATCCTTGTATAGATCCTTGATTTGCTCGAATCCTAGGACTTTTGCCTCCATGGTTGATATCAAGGCAAACCTCCTTGATAGTGCATCGGCTACCACATTGTCTTTGCCCTTCTTGTACTTGATGATGTACGGGAAGGTCTCTATGAACTCCATCCACCGGGCATGTCTCCTCTTGAGATTGGTTTGCCCTCTGAGGTGTTTGAGAGTCTCGTGATCAGTGTGGATCACAAACTCCTTGGACAGCAAGTAATGCTGCCTACTCTCCAATGCTCGGACAAGGGCATAGAGCTCCTTGTCATAAGTGGGATAGTTCAGTGAGGCACCACCTAGCTTCTCACTGAAGTATGCCACTGGTCTCCCTCCTTGAGTTAGCACTGCTCCTATGCCTATTCCAGAGGCATCACACTCCACTTCAAGCGTCTTGTTGAAGTCGGGAAGGACTAGCACTGGTGCGTGTGTAAGGCTGTCCTTCAAGGCCTGGAATGCCTTCTCCTGAGCTTCTCCCCAGCTGAATCCCACGTTCTTCTTCACTACTGCCATCAGTGGTGAGGCAATACTGCTGAAGTTGGGCACGAATCTCCTATAGAAGCTGGCCAGTCCGTGGAAGCTCCTTACTTGGCTGATGTTTCCTGGTGTTGGCCATTCTTGTATGGCTCGAATCTTCTCCTCATCAACCTGTAGGCCCTGTGAACTCACAACAAATCCAAAAAAGACAAGCTTGTCAGTACAAAAGGTGCACTTCTTGAGATTGGCATAAAGCTCTTCTTGTCGAAGGGTTTTAAGGACCATCTCAAGATGTGTGAGGTGTTCCCGTAGGCACTTACTATAAACAAGTATGTCATCAAAATAAACTACAACGAACTTACTGATGTATGCCCTAAGAACTTGGTTCATAAGGCGCATGAAGGTGCTTGGGGCATTAGTCAAGCCAAATGGCATGACTGTCCACTCAGAAACCCTTTGTCTTGAAAGCAGTCTTCCACTCATCACCTTCCTTCATTCTTACCTGGTGGTATCCACTTTTGAGGTCTATCTTGGAGAAGACCGTGGCTCCACTCAGCTCATCTAGCATGTCATCCAGTCGTGGTATTGGATGCCTATACTTGACTGTGATGTTGTTGATTGCTCGGCAGTCCACGCACATGCGCCAAGTCCCATCCTTCTTGGGCACTAGTAGAACTGGTACAGCACATGGACTGAGGCTCTCTCGAACATATCCCTTCTCCAGGAGCTCCTTGACTTGCTTCTCAAGCTCCTTGGACTCCTCTGGACTCATCCGGTAGGCTGGCCGGTTGGGCAGGGCTGCTCCGGGCACTAGATCAATCTGGTGTTCTATGCCACGTAAAGGAGGCAAGCCTGCTGGTATCTCCTCTGGAAATACATCCTGGAATTTGTTGAGGAGTGTTGCTACTTCATGAGGTAGCTCTACCTGTCCCTGTTCTATACTCAACACTTCCTTGAAAACCATTAGTAACATTAAATCCTTCGAGGCTAAAGCTCTCCGGACATGACTTGGTTGAATAAGAAAATTAGACTTGATAAGTTTCTTTTCCTTACTCATTTGGAGTTGTAGCTCATGTACTTGGGCAGGTGTAAGAGGAGCTGGGCTGACCTTTCTCTTGTCATGCACGAAGGTGTAGAGATTGGTTCTGCCATCATGCCGGGTCTCTTTGTCAAACTGCCATGGTCTTCGTAGTAGAAGATGGCCAGCTTGCATGGGCACCACGTCGCACACGACCTGGTCTTGGTACTTGCCCACACTGAATGGCACAGTGACTTGCTCATGAATCTTGAGCTCCACTTTGTCATCAAGCCATCTCAGTCTATGTGGTCGAGGATGCCGTGTCCTCTCTAGACGTAGCTTATCAACCATATACGCACTAGCAACGTTAGTGCAAGAACCACCATCTATGATGAGGTTACATACCTTTCCTTGATGGTGCAACGGCTGTGGAAGATGTTCTCCCTTTGGATGGTCTCTGAAGGATCCACCATTGCACTGAGGATACGTCTAGTGACCAGCACTTCCCCCACATCAGGGTACTCAATGTCACCATACTCTCCTTCTGGTTCATAGTCCTCTTCATCTTGGGACTCATATTCTCCTGCCTCCGTAATCAGCATGACTAGGTTGTTTGGGCACTCCCTTGAGATGTGTCCACGTCCCCTGCACTTGAAACAAGTTATGTCACGTGATCTTTGAGGGTTAGAAGACTTACCAGGCTCTCTCTGGTCACGGTTGGGTTCATGAGGCTTGCTCTTGAACCTTGACTCGATCTCTACGCTTTTGCCTTTGTCCACGGTCTTGGGCATGTTGCTTGGTGCCCAAGGTGTCTTAGGCTTGCTGCGGATGTCTTGGCTCTTACGTTTGATGTGCTGTTCAGCTTGCACAGATAGGTGGAACAAGTCCTTGAAGTCGTTGTAGATTTGCCTTTCCACCTTGCTGCTGATCCTTTCTTGGAGTCCATCCAAGAATTGCCCCATCAATGCTTCTTCATCATCATTGAGCTCCAATCTGTTCCTTAACCTCTCGAACTCTTCATAGTACTCCTCTACTGATCTGGTACCCTGTTTAAGAGTACGAAAACGTCGTTGCAAATCCCTATGAAAGTAAGGTGGAACATACCTTTGTGCATGAGGTCTTTCATGTCGACCCATGAGTCTACGGGTCTCATTCTCTTCCTCCTTCTGTCAGATACCTCACGATCCCACCAGATGAGGGCATTGTCCGTGAGTTGTGCTACTGCCATTGAGACTCTCCTAGGTCCTGGTTGGTTGTAGTGATCAAAGATATGATCCATTCTCTTCTCCCAATCTAGGTAAGCCTCGGGGTCTACTTTTCCTGCAAAACTTGGAGGAGTTAGTTTAACATCAGGATGAATTACCGGTTGTAGGTGTGTTCATCTCCATCCTCACGATGTCTAGGAGGCATTCTTGGTCTCTGGTGAAGACCATATGGCTCAAAGCCATCATCTTCTGCCTCTGGTTGCCGTGGGGGTCCTCTCGGCCTATGGTGATAGTTATGAGGTTGTGTCCTCATCTCCATCTGGCTGGGGTTCCTCCTGTTCTGCCGTGTCCTAAGGTACTCAGGACCCTCAGGACGATCTTGGCTCAGCTCTGCCTTATGGCCTGGAATCTTACTGGTCTCTCCACACGCTCCAACCTCTCGCCTATGGATGCGAGTTGTGTTTGGAGTGTGGTGAACATGGCCATCATGGCTTCAGCTGCGTCTCTATTCTCTTCTCCCATGGTGTGCTACAAAGAAAGAAGATAATTAGGGTGCTCCTAAATTATTAGGAGAGTTTCTTTTATATGGGATTCGAAAATAATGCAAAAAAGGAAAATCCTAAGGAAAGGAAATTTGAAAAAAAGGAAACTTCCTAGACAACTTGTGCTAGCTGTCCAATTCGAATTCCTTTAGTATTCTTTCTATTTTCTTTTTATTTTCTTTTTAATTTAACTTAAAATTAAAGGAAATATGATTTAAACAAAAAGGAAAACGTGTATGCAATGCAAAAAGTGAATCTAAACCCTAGTGATACACGTAGGAGGCTAGATGCACTCGGTTTGGAGTTTGATGTTGTTTTTTTTGATTTTTCTTGAATATGACTTAAACTAATGCAAGAACTAGAAATAAGACAAGCAAAAGGATAGAAACAACCTGGTTTAGGAGCTTTAAGCTCTGATACCAAAAATGATACAAGCCTTGATTCAAGGATGTATGCGCGTGGGCTGTTTGTAGAAGATTAGGTGAGAAACTCAACCTTAGGCTTCTGGATAGGGGTTTTCTGGTTGGTAAACGATGGAAGGGTGAAGTGAACCACACGAGGGGTGATGAACCTCGTGATAAATCACAAACTTAGAGCTAGGAGGGCTGGTCTCAACTAGGTTCTAAGCGCACAAGATTCTTAGAGAGAAAACTTGTTGGGAAAAAGTTCTACTTTATTAATATCAAAAAGGTTGTCGAACTACAATGCTGGAAGGAGCCTTATTAATATGCTCGACAACTTGACCTTCTAGGGTCGACACAAATAAAGAAAAGGAAAGTTTACAAAAGTGCACAAAGGAAAAGATACAAAAGTGCATAAAGGACCTATTCCTAAAATGTTTTTGACTCAAAAATGTAAGGCAACTAGATCCAACCCTGCAAAACAGAAAGAGGCATATATTCGAATGTAAACTTACCTTAACTCACCTCACGGCCAAGAAATGGAAGGTGGCCGTCCTTGTGGCATGCACGCGCCTTGCTCCTAGTCTTCGACTTGGAGTAGGGTTATATATCTTTGGGCCCTGACCTCTCTTGCCACTAAAGCCCAAGTCTCTGATGTTCCTTGTGTTGTTGAGAAGCCTTTGGACTCTAATTTGCTCTTCTGGCCCATTGTCCTTAGCTGCTCTTCCTCTAGAAGCTTGTCGACCCATAAGCTGAATTTGTGGAAGAGTGCTCTTGATCTGCTTCTTGTCATTGCTCCTGAGGTACCACTGGTGTAGATACTTCCTCTAAGTGCATGTCCTGGAGCTGGTAGCTCATTTGGTCCGAGTCCTCTTGTGTAGAAGTGGAAGTGTGCGTGTACTCGGCTGGATGGCCTGTACCGGCTGGATTGTGCGGTACTGGCCGGAATGACTTCAGGACCGGCCAAGTTGATCCCAGTCGGTGGTGTCATCAGGGACGGCGGTGTCATGTCCCCACCAAGTGTGCGAAGCTTGGGCCTCTCCGCATGTTGACCGGTCTGGTCCTATTCGAGGTCCGGCGGTACTGTCTCAGTCGCAGATGCGCCTTTCTGTCCAGCTTCCTGGTCGAGTCTGGTCTCCTGGCTGGATGTCGACCTGATGTCCTCATCCTGAAATGTCAGGAAAATGTGATGCAGAATGCAACCATTGTGATTCTTAAATCAAGTGGCGAATATGAGTCACAAGATGAACAGGATTATGAACCAGAAAACTCTGAGGAAGAAGTTGTGGACTATCCTGATACTGGGGAGCTTCTAGTTACAAGGAGATACCTCAGTGCTCTTTTTGAACCAGAAACTATACAAAGAGAAAATATTTTCCATTCTCGGTGCACAATATACTCTAAGGTATGTAGCTTGATCATAGATGGTGGTTCTTGTACTAACGTAGCCAGCAAGTATTTGGTTGATAAGCTAGGGTTACAAAAGACAAAGCATCCTCGACCATTCAAATGAATGAGCAAAAAGGATCAGAACAAGTCATTTTGCAAAGGCAGTATGATCAAGTTGTGTGTGATGTGGTGCCTATGCAAGCTGGACATCTACTTCTAGGTCGTCCATGGAAATTTGACAAAGAAGCATTACACAATGGACGCACCAATCACTATACCTTCATGCACAATAACAAGAAACATAGCTTAGTACCTTCAACTCCACAGAAAGTGCATGAGATGCAACAAACTATGTCTAAAGGAGAAAAGCTAAATAAAAATAACATTTATGTAACACCTACCACTGTTTTGAAATCTCTTAATTCTAAATAAGAGGTGCTACTAATGATCTTTAAAGAAGTGTTGTTTTCAGGACAAGAAAAGGAGAAACTCCCTGCTGTTGTTCTAGAGCTTCTTGACAAATTCACTGATGTTTTTCCAGAAGAGATACCACCAGGATTGCCACCTATAAGAGGAATCGAGCATCAGATTGATCTTGTTCCTGGAGCACCATTGCCAAACCGATCTGACTATAGAGTGAATCCAGAAGAAGCAAAGGAGCTGGAAAGACAAGTACAAGACTTAATGTCTAAGGGCTATATCCGAGAAAGTCTAAGCCCATTTGCTGTTCCTGTTCTTGTAGTGCCTAAGAAAGATGGAACTTGGATAATGTGTGTTGATTGTAGAGCAATCAACAATATCACTGTCGAATACCCACATCAAATTCCAAGACTTGATGACATACTAGATGAGCTCAATGGAGCAACTATATTCTCAAAAATTCATCTAAGAAGTGGGTATCATCAGGTGAGAATGAAAGAAGGTGATGAATGGAAGACAGCATTTAAAACCAAACAAGGATTGTATGAATGGCTAGTCATGCCATTTGGACTCACAAACGCTCCAAGTACTTTCATGAGACTCATGAACTACGTCCAGGAGCATTTATCTATAAGTTTGTAGTAGTTTATTTTGATGACATTCTAATCTATATCTCTAATCTTGAAGATCACTTACGACATTGAGTAGGTACTTGAAACGCTTAAGGCTGAAAACCTTTATGCTAACCTTAAGAAATGTACTTTCTCATCTTGTGTTCAAGTTTGTAAGTTCTCGACAAAAGCTTGGAAGAAGAGATCAGCTTCATTGGCCTTAACAACAATCGGACAGAGGTTTCCATGGTGTGGCTATAGAAGATTTGTCATTGGTACTGGCACCTCACTTTGTCGAAGAATGTGGGTTCAATGAGCACCATTCAACAAGCTGATAGCCTCACACATGCTGTTTGGTACTTCTTAAGATAAAACCTTTGAATGAATGTGATGCTTCTGGAACAGGTGTAGGAGCTGTCTAATCAGGGAAACCAGTGCTTCAGTGAAAACAGGTGCTTCATAACTGTCCACATATGATAAAGCTCTGTGCTTGGTATCTCTTGAGCAACATTACCTACGAAGTTTGTTATTCCTTCAGATGGGTCAAACACTTCAGCTCGCATGCAAAGTGGCAGTTTGTGGAGACTTTTCAATGTGATCAAACTTGATTCAAGGATGTATGCGCGTGGGCTGTTTGTAGAAGATTGGGTGAGAAACTCAACCTTAGGCTTCTGGATAGGGGTTTTCTGGTTGGTAAACGATGGAAGGGTGAAGTGAACCACACGAGGGGTGATGAACCTCGTGATAAATCACAAACTTAGAGCTAGGAGGGCTGGTCTCAACTAGGTTCTAAGCGCACAAGATTCTTAGAGAGAAAACTTGTAGGGAAAAAGTTCTACTTTATTAATAATCAAAAAGGTTGTCGAACTACAATGCTGGAAGGAGCCTTATTAATATGCTCGACAGCTTGACCTTCTAGGGTCGACCCAAATAAGAAAAGGAAAACTTACAAAAGTGCACAAGGAAAAGATACAAAAGTGTATAATCGAAAAAGGACCTATTCCTAAAATGTCCTTGACTCAAAAAAAAACAACTAGATCCTACCCTGCAAAACAGAAAGAGGCATATATTCGAATGTAAACTTACCTTAACTCACCTCACGGCCAAGAAATGGAAGGTGGCCGTCCTTGGGGCATGCACGTGCCTTGCTCCTAGTCTTCGACTTGGAGTAGTTAAATATCTTTGGGCCTGACCTCTCTTGCCACTAAAGCCCAAGTCTCTGATGTTCCTTGTGTTGTTGAGAAGCCTTTGGACTCTAATTTGCTCTTCTGGCCCATTGTCCTTAGCTGCTCTTCCTCTAGAAGCTTGTTGACCCATAAGCTGAATTTGTGGAAGAGTGCTCTTGATCTGCTTCTTGTCAGTGCTCCTGGAGGTACCACTGGTGTAGATACTTCCTCTAAGTGCATGTCCTGGAGCTGGTAGCTCATTTGGTCCGAGTCCTCTTGTGTAGAAGTGGAAGTGTGCGTGTACTCGGCTGGATGGCCTGTACCGGCTGGATTGTGCGGTACTGGCCGGAATGACTTCAGGACCGGCCAAGTTGATCCCAGAGTCGGCGGTGTCATCAGGGGACGGCGGTGTCATTCACGTCCCACCAAGTGTGCGGAAGCTTGGGCCTCTCCGCGATGTTGACGGTCTGGTCCTATAGGTCGAGGTCGGCGGTACTGTCTGTCCGGCAGGCGCCAGATGGTCCTGCTGTCTCGGGCAAGCTTCCTGGTGCCAGTCTGGTCTCCTGGCTGGATCGACCTGATGTCCTCATCATTCCCTCCCTCTTCAGTAGGTTTTGTCCTCAAAACTGGTTCATCTGCATGGAAAGGGGCTAAGTCAGTTATGTTGAACGTGTTGGACACATTAAACTCACCTGGGAGCTCGATCCGGTAGGCGTTGTTGATCCTCTCCAGCACTCTGAATGGTCCATCTCCTCTTGGTGCTAGCTTGGAACTCCTTAGGTTGGGGAACCTCTCCTACCGTAGGTGTAGCCACACCCAATCGCCTGGTTGAAAGATCACCTCCTTTCTTCCTTTGTTGGCATGAGTCATGTACTGTCCGGTCCTCTTCTCCAAGTTTCTGCTACCTTCTGGTGTAACCTCCTTATGAACTCTGCTTTGGATGCTCCGTTGAGGTTGGTCATCTCAGCTGGTGGCAATGGTGTTTGCTCCAATGGGGTGAGAGGGTTGAAGCCGTATACCACTTCAAATGGTGTCTTCTTGGTTGCTGAGTGCACGGCTCGGTTGTTGGCGAACTCAATGAATGGAAGGCACTCCACCCAAGTCTTTAGGTTCTTCCCTAGTGTTGTTCTGAGAAGAGTTGATAGGGTCCTGTTGACAACTTCAGTTTGGCCATCGGTTTGAGGATGGCAAGTGGTTGAGAAGAGTAGCTTGCCTAGCTTTCTCAAAGGGTCCTCCAGAAATGGCTGAGGAACTTGGTGTCCCTATCTGATCGATGGTCCTTGGCACTCCATGAAGCCGTACTATCTCCCTGAAGAACAGCTCAGCTGTTTGTTTCATTGACATTGGCACATGGGATGAAATGTGCCATCTTGGAGAATCTGTCCACCACTACAAAGATTGCATCTTTGTGGTTGATCTTGGGCAGACCTAGAACAAAATCCATCGAGATGTCCACCCATGGATGTGTTGGTATGGGCAGTGGGAGATACAACCCGTGAGGTTGCACTCGGACTTTGCCTTCTTGCAAGTAATGCATCTTGCACAATGTGCTTCTACTGTCCTCTTGATGTGTGGCCAGTAGAAGTGCTCCTTGACCACTGCTAGAGTCTTGTCGACACCAAAGTGGCCCATGAGTCCTCCTCCATGAGCTTCTGGGAAGATAAGCTCCCTTAGTGATCCCTGTGGTATGCACAGCCTTCTTTCTCGGAACAAGAATCCCTCATGGATGTAGAATTTGCCATGACTCCTGTGCTACACTCCTTGTAGCTCTCAGCAAGGTCAGGATCATCCTTGTATAGATCCTTGATGTGCTCGAATCCTAGGACCTTTGCCTCCATGGTTAATATCAAGGCAAACCTCCTTGATAGTGCATCGGCTACCACATTGTCTTTTCCCTTCTTGTACTTGATGACGTACGGAAGGTCTCTATGAACTCCATCCACCTGGCATGTCTCCTCTTGAGATTGGTTTGCCCTCTGAGATGTTTGAGAGTCTCGTGATCAGTGTGGATCACAAACTCCTTGGGCAGCAAGTAATGCTGCCAAGTCTCCAATGCTCGGACAAGGGCATAGAGCTCCTTGTCATAAGTGGGGTAGTTCAGTGAGGCACCACCTAGCTTCTCACTGAAGTATGCCACTGGTCTCCCTCCTTGAGTTAGCACTGCTCCTATGCCTATTCCAGAGGCATCACACTCCACTTCAAACGTCTTGTTGAAGTCGGGAAGGACTAGCACTGGTGTGTGTGTAAGGCTGTCCTTCAAGGCCTGGAATGCCTTCTCCTGAGCTTCTCCCCAGCTGAATCCCACGTTCTTCTTCACTACTGCCGTCAGTGGTGAGGCAATATGGCTGAAGTTGGGCACGAATCTCCTATAGAAGCTGGCCAGTCCGTGGAAGCTCCTTACTTGGCTGATGTTTCCTGGTGTTGGCCATTCTTGTATGGCTCGAATCTTCTCCTATCAACCTGTAGGCCCTGTGGACTCACAACAAAACCTAAAAAGACAAGCTTATCAGTATAAAAGGTGCACTTCTTGAGATTGGCATAAAGCTCTTCTTGTCGAAGGGTTTTAAGGACCATCTCAAGATGTGTGAGGTGTTCCCGTAGGCACTTACTATAAACAAGTATGTCATCAAAATAAACTACTACAAACTTACTGATGTACGCCCTAAGAACTTGGTTCATAAGGCGCATGAAGGTGCTTGGGGCATTAGTCAAGCCAAATGGCATGACTGTCCACTCGTAGAGCCCTTGCTTTGTCTTGAAAGCAGTCTTCCACTCATCACCTTCCTTCATTCTTACCTGGTGGTATCCACTTTTGAGGTCTATCTTGGAGAAGACCGTGGCTCCACTCAGCTCATCTAGCATGTCATCCAGTCGTGGTATTGGATGCCTATACTTGACTGTGATGTTGTTGATTGCTCGGCAGTCCACGCACATGCGCCAAGTCCCATCCTTCTTGGGCACTAGTAGAACTGGTACAGCACATGGACTGAGGCTCTCTCGAACATATCCCTTCTCCAGGAGCTCCTTGACTTGCTTCTCAAGCTCCTTGGACTCCTCTGGACTCATCCGGTAGGCTGGCCGGTTGGGCAGGGCTGCTCCGGGCACTAGATCAATCTGGTGTTCTATGCCACGTAAAGGAGGCAAGCCTGCTGGTATCTCCTCTGGAAATACATCCTGGAATTTGTTGAGGAGTGTTGCTACTTCATGAGGTAGCTCTACCTGTCCCTGTTCTATACTCAACACTTCCTTGAAAACCATTAGTAACATTAAGTCCTTCGAGGCTAAAGCTCTCCGGACATGACTAGGTTGAATAAGAAAGTTAGACTTGACAAGTTTCTTTTCCTTACTCATTTGGAGTTGTAGCTCATGTACTTGGGCAGGTGTAAGAGGAGCTAGGCTGACCTTTCTCTTGTCATGCACGAAGGTGTAGAGATTGGTTCGGCCCATCATGCCTGGTCTCTTTGTCAAACTGCCATGGTCTTCCTAGTAGAAGATGGCCAGCTTGCATGGGCACCACGTCGCACACGACCTGGTCTTGGTACTTGCCCACACTGAATGGCACAGTGACTTGCTCATGGATCTTGAGCTCCACTTTGTCATCAGCCATCTCAGTCTATATGGTCGAGGATGCCTTGTCTTCTCTAGACCTAGCTTATCAACCATATATGCACTAGCAACGTTAGTGCAAGAACCACCATCTATGATGAGGTTACATACCTTGCCCTTGATGGTGCAACGGCTGTGGAAGATGTTCTCCTTTGGATGGTCTCTGAAGGATCCACCATTGCACTGAGGATACGCCTAGTGACCAGCACTTCCCCACATCAGGGTACTCAATGTCACCATATTCTCCTTCTGGTTCATAGTCCTCTTCATCTTGGGACTCATATTCTCCTGCCTCCGTAATCAGCATGACTCGTTGTTTGGGCACTCCTTGAGATGTGTCCACGTCCCCTGCACTTGAAACAAGTTATGTCACGTGATCTTTGAGGGTTAGAAGACTTACCAGGCTCTCTCTGGTCACGGGTGGGTTCAGGAGGCTTGCTCTTGAACCTGGACTCGATCTCTATGCTCTTGCCTTTGTCTACGGGCTTGGGCATGTTGCTTGGTGCCCAAGGTGTCTTAGGCTTGCTGCGGATGTCTTGGTTCTTACGTTTGATGTGCTGCTCAGCCTGGACAGATAGGTGGAACAAGTCTTTGAAGTCATTATAGATTTGCCTTTCCACCTTGCGGCTGATTCTTTCTTGGAGTCCATCCAAGAATTGTGCCATCAATGCTTCTTCATCATCATTGAGCTCCAGCCTGTTCCCTAGCTTCTCGATCTCTTCATAGTACTCTCTACTGATCTAGTACCCTGCTTAAGAGTACGGAAACGACGTTGCAAATCTCTATGAAAGTAAGGTGGAACAAACCTTTGTCGCATGAGGTCTTTCATGTCGACCCATGAGTCTATCTCATTCTCTTCCTCCTTCTGTCAGATACCTCACGATCCCACCAGATGAGGGCATTGTCCGTGAGTTGTGCTACTGCCATTGAGACTCTCCTAGGTCCTGGTTGGTTGTAGTGATCAAAGATATGATCCATTCTCCTCTCCCAATCTAGGTAAGCCTGGGGGTCTACTTTTCCTGCAAAAGTTGGAGGAGTTAGTTTAACATCAGGATGAATTACCCGGTTATAGGTGTGTTCATCTCCATCCTCATGACGTCTAGGAGGCATTCTTGGTCTCTGGTGAAGACCATATGGCTCAAAGCCATCATCTTCTGCCTCTGGTTGCCGTGGAGGTCCTCTCGGCCTATGGTGATAGTTATGAGGTTGCGTGTCCTCATCTCCATCTGGCTGGGGTTCCTCCTGTTCGTGCCGTGTCCTAAGGTACTCAGGACCCTCAGGACGGTCTTGCTCAGCTCTCACGTGCCTTATGGCCTGGAATCTTACTGGTCTCTCCACGCGCTCCAACCTCCTGCCTATGGATGCGAGTTGTGTTTGGAGTGTGGTGAACATGGCCATCATGGCTTCAGCTGCGTCTCTATTCTCTTCTCCCATGTGTGCTACAAAGAAAGAAGATAAGTTAGGATGCTCCTAAATTATTAGGAGAGTTTTCTTTTTATATGGGGTTGAAAAAAATGTAAAAAGGAAAAATCTTAAGGAAAGGAAATTCAAAGATATGAAAATCTGAGAAAAAGGAAACTTGTGCTAGCTGTCCAATTCGAATTCTTTTAGTATCTTTTCTATTTTCTTTCTCTTTTCTTGTTAATTAAACTTAAAAATAAAGGAAATATGA
>CM032155.1:18817799-18906660 GCA_018901935.1 Pugionium cornutum
GATTTAAAGCTCCAAATGACATGAGTCCAACGCCCACGTTAAGCTAGCTCAATTTTCCACGTTGCAAAAACATTTTAAACTAAAAGAGCTACTACAAAGCTTTTAAGTAATCCAATGTGTTCCAAACTGCGTGATGCGTGCACTATGTTTAATTTATAAGCCTTTAATAAAGGAGAACCAATGATCAATTTAGAATGATCATTTTAATTGAACGATCAACTTGATGAGTCCGCACTTAATCGTATGTAACTGTTGATTTAGATTTCAGAATGACACGAATCCAAGGCCCACGTTACCCTAGCTCAATTTGCTATATTTTGACAACATTTGAGAGTGAAAGAGCTACAATCAAGCCTTCAAGTAATCCAATGTATCTCAAACTGTGTGATGCCATTCATAATGCTTCATTTATAAGCCTTTACTCAAGAAACACCAATGATCTCTTTAGAAAAATCATTTGATCTGGCCGATCAACTTGATATGTCCGTACAAAATCCTCCGTAACTTTCTATCTAGAGTTCAGAATGACATGAATCCAACGTACACGTTAAGCTAGCCCAATTTTCTATATCGTAACAATATTTGAGACAGAAATAGCTATGAGAAAGCCTCCAAGTAATCCAATGTATGTCAAACTAAGTGATGTCATGCATTATGCTTCACTTATAAGCCTGTAGTCAAGGAGCACCAATGATCAGTTTAGAATTATCATTTGAACTTGCCGATCAACTTGGCATGTCCGCACAAAATCGTCTATAACTTTTGATCTAGAGATCAGAATGACATGAATCCAACGCACACATTAAACTAGCTCAATATTGTGACAACATTTGATACTAAAAGAGGTACGTCAAAGCTTCCAAGTAATCTAATGTATCTCAAACTGTGTGATGCCAGGTATTATGCTTCATTTACAAGCCTTTACTCAAGAAGCTCCAATGATCAGTTTAGAATGATTATTTTAATTGGACGATCAACTTGACACGTTTGCAGTAAATCATATAAGTGAAGCATAATGATCACTATCCTCTACACTTAATTATCATTCTAAACTGACTGTACGTTGGTTTTCAGCTGATCAAAAATAAAAGCAGATGTAACACAAGCACCAAATTTTGAGTTGGAACAGATGCTTTTATTTTTGATCAGCTGAAAACCAACGTACAGTCTGATATTAACTAAGGTTCTAGTTGAAGTCTTTACTCTCAATGTTTTTAGGGAAAGCGATGGATGATACCAAAACTCCCTCCTACGTTCACTGAGCTTTATGAAAACATTATATTAAAACTAATGATGTAATCAACAATGATACCAAAACATTATATTATATTTTGGTTACTTTTTCTAATTTAGGATTTAATTTTGGATAATTGTATAAAATATCATTTTTAAATTTTTGTACCAAAAATAACATCATTAGTTTAAATTTCCAATAATACCACACATTTAAAATTAAAATATATTAAAACTACATTTTAATAGAAAAATTAAATCTTAAATTAGAAAAATGAACTCAAATATAATGTTTTAAGTTTATGTATAATTTATTTACAATAAATAAGTATTTTTAAATAATTATTTGTAGTATTTTTGGAATTTTAATTTTATAGTGATAGATTTGGGAAAATAAGTATTTTTAATTTTTCTTTATTAAAAAAAGTTTTAAACTATTTTAATATTAAATTTAAACTAATGATGTTATATTTACAAAAAAAACTTAAAAAGTGTTACTTTTATCAATTGCCCATTTAATTTTTATATATTAAGTTTTTGTTATGATGTATTTAAATATTTTTACATTTGTAAAGATATTTATTAATTATATGTTTTGAACAAATTTTCACAAATTTTAACCCATGTTGTTGGTAAAAATGAAAATTTGTAAAGGTTTTTGAGTGTTTGATAACTTTCAACAGAATCAGTAATGGTAAAATTGATAAAGATTCTATCTTTTTGTAGATATGTTTCCAATGGTTTTACAAATTCCTTTTTTGCACATGATTGAATGTAAATACCTTACAAATTAGCGCAATTGATTAAAATATCAGTATTTTAAGTTTTTGTTTAAAATATATCACTAATCATTTAAATTTCCAAAAATATCATAAATTTAATAGTAAAATAATTAAAAACTTCTTCCTAATGAAAAAAATTTAAAACGTAAATTAGAAAAAGTGAATCCAAATATTATGTTTTAATTTTATATATAGTTTATTTAAGGTAAATAATTATTTTCACATAATAATTTATGATATTTTTTGGAATTTTATTTTTATTGTGCTAAATTTGAAAGATAAAGTTAAAATGGTGATATTTTATTGTTAAAATGATTTTCAGCAACAGTAGTGTAATCGCACATCAGTCACAAAATTTTGTACACTTGACATGTACGCATTAAATCGTGTGTAACTCTTGATTTAGAGTTCAGTATACACGAATCCAAGTAATCCAGCGTATCCCAAACTGTGTGATGCCATGCATCATGCTTCATTTATGATTAGTTTAGAATAATCATTTTAACTAGCCTAAAAAGTTGGCTTAAGTCGCTGAAAATCAACGAATTTAGAGCTGGATTTTGAAATGCTCGAATTTTGAATTTGACAGAAGAAGACTTGAGCTTTTTTTATCCCTTTGTATCAGAAAAGGGGAAGAAACTCATGTTTCCTTTTAACTCGTCTTTTTATCTTGATAGTGAAGCCAGTATTCAAGAGGATAGCTTAACATTTAATTTAGAGTTCGGAATGACACGAATCCAACGTCCACGTTAATCTAGTTCAATTTTCTGTATTGTTAAAATATTTGAGTCTGAAAGGGCTACGGCAAAGCTTCGAAGTAAACCAATTTATCCCAAACACCGTGATGCCATGCAGTATGCTTCATTTATAAGCCTTTACTCAAGGAGCACCAATGATTAGTTTAGAATGATCATTTTAATTGGCCGATCAACTTGACATGTCCGCTCTAAATCATTTGTAACTGTTTATTTAGAGTTCAGAATGACACGAATCCAACGCCCACGTTAAACTATCTATGAAAAAGCCTCCAAATAATCAAATGTATCCAAAACAGCGTGATGCCATACATTATGCTTCATTTATAATCCTTTGCTCAAGTGGCACAACTGATCAGTTTAGAATGATCATTTTAACATGCCGATCAACTTGACATGTACGCACTAAACCATTCATAACTTGTGATTTAGAGTCAGAATGACACGAATGCAATGCCACATTAAGCTAGCTCAATATTCTATATTGTGACAACATGTGAGACTAAAGGAGCTACGCCAAAGCCTCTAAGTAATCCAATGTATCTGAAACTGCATGATGCATTATGGTTCAATTATAAGCCTTTACTGATGTTGCAGCAATGCTCGGTTTAGAATGATCATTTTAACTAGCAAATCAACTTGACATGTCCGCACTAAGTAGTATTTAACATTTAATTTAGAGCTCAAAATGACATGAGTTCAACGCCCACATTAAGCTAGCTTAATTTCCTATTATGTAGAACAATTGAAACTGAAAGCGCTACGAAAAAGCCTCCAAGAAATCCATTGTATTCCAAACTGCATGATGCCATGTATTATGCTTCATTTATAAGCCTTTCCTCAAGGAGCACCAATGATCAGTTTTACTACACAATCAACTGGACATGTCCTCACTAAATCGTCCGTAACGTTGGGTTTAGAATTCATAATTGCACAAATCCAACATCCACAACTTGGTGATGCCATGCATTATGCTTATTTTATAAGCCTCCAAGTGATCCAATGTATCCTTACTTTTGTGATGCCATGCATTATGCTTAATTTATAAGCCTTTACTCAAGGAGCACTAGTGATCAGTTTAGAATGATCATTTTAAATAGCTGATCAACTTGACATGTCTGCACGAAATCGTCTTTAACTTTTGATTTAGAGTTCCAAATGGCATGAGTCCAACACCCACGTTAAGCCAGCTAAATTTTCCACATTGCGACAACATTTGAAACTAAAAGAACTACTACAAAGCCTCTAAGTAATCCAATGTGTTCCAAACGGTGTGATGCCATGCATTATGTTTCATTTATAAGCCTTTACACAAGGAGCACCAACGATCAGTTTAGAATGATCATTTTAACAGGACGATTAGCTTAACATTTCACACTAAATCTTCCGTACTGTTAAAATAGAGTTCAGAATACTATGAATCCAACGTAGACGTTAAGCTAGCTCAAATTTCTATAGTGCGACAACATTTGAGACTGAAAGAGCTACAAAAAAGCCTCCGAGTAATCCAATGTATCCCAAACTGCGTGATGCCATGCATTATGCTTCATTTATAAGCCCTTACTCAAGGAGCACCAATGATCAGTTTAGAATGATCATTTTAACTAGCTGATCAACTTGATATGTCCGCACTAAATTGTCTTTAACTTTTGATTTAGACCTCAAAATGACATGAGTCCCACACCCACGTTAACCTAGCTCAATTTTTTAAACTTTAATAACATTTGAGGCTTAAAAAGCTACGAAAAAGCTTCCAAGTAATCCAATGTCTCCCAAACTTTGTGATTCCATGCATTATGCTTCATTGATAAGCCTTTACTCAAGAAGCACAAATTACCAGTTTAGAATGATCATTTTAACTGACGATCAAATTGACATGTTCGTACTAAAGCACCCGTAATTGTTTATTTAGAGTTCATAATGACACGAATCCAACGCCCACGTTAAGATAGCTCATTTTTCTATGTTTTGACCACTTTTGAGATTGAAAGAGCTACGAAAAAGCTCCAAGTAATCCAATGTTTCCTGAACTGCGTGATGCCCTGCATTATGCTTCATTTATAAGCCTTTACTCAAGGAGCAGCAATGACCAATTTAGAATAATCATTTTAACAAACCGATCAACTTGACATTTCCACACAAAATGGTACGTAACTATTTATTTAGTGTTCAAAATGACAAGAATCCAACGCCAACTTTAAGCTAGCTCAATTTTCTATATTGTGACAAAATTTAAAACCGAATTAGCTACAAAAAACCTCCAAATAAGCGAATCTATACCAAACTGCGTGATGTCATGCATTATGCTTCATTTATAAGCCTTTAGTCAAGGAGCACCAATGATCAGTTTAGAATGATCATTTTAACTAGCTTACCAACTCGATATGTCTGCAAGAAATCGTCTTTAACTTTTGATTTAAAGCTCCAAATGACATGAGTCCAACGCCCACGTTAAGCCAGCTCAATTTTCCACGTTGCGACAACATTTTAAACTAAAAGAGCTACTACAAAGCTTTTAAGTAATGCAATGTGTTCCAAACTGCGTGATGCCATGCACTATGTTTAATTTATAAGCCATTACTCAAGGAGCACCAATGATCAATTTAGAATAATCATTTTAACTGAACGATCAACTTGACATGTTCGCTCTTAATCATATGCAACTGTTGATTTAGATTTCAGAATGACACGAATCCAATGCCCACGTTAACCTGGCTCAATTTGCTATATTTTGACAACATTTGATACTGAAAGAGCTACGACAAAGCCTCCAAGTAATCCAATGTATCTCAAACTGCGTGATGCCATTCATAATGCTTCAATTATAAGCCTTTACTCAAGGACCACCAACGATCTGTTTAGAACAATCATTTGAGCTGGCCGATCAGCTTGATATGTCCTTACAAAATCGTCCGTAACTTTCCATATATAGTTCAGAATGACACGAATCCAACATACACGTTAAGCTAGCTCAAGTTTCTATATCCTCACAATATTTGAGATAGAAAGAGCTACGGCAAAGACTCTAAGTGATCCAATGTATCCCAACTTGTGTTCCATGCATTATGCTTCATTTATAAGCCTTTACTCAAGGAGCACCAGTGATCAGTTTAGAATGATTATTTTAAATAGCTGATCAACTTGACATGTCTGCACGAAATGGTCTTTAACTTTTGAATTAGAGCTCCAAATGGCATGAGTCCAACACCCACGTTAAGCTAGCTAAATTTTCCACATTGCAACAACACTTGAAGCTAAAAGAACTACTACAAATCCTTTAAGTAATCCAATGTGTTCCAAACGGAGTGATGCCATGCATTATTTTTCATTTATAAGCCTTTACGCAAGGAGCACCAATGATTAGTTAGAATGATCATTTTAACTGGATGATCAACTTAACATGTCCGCACCAAATCTTCCGTACTGTTCATATAGAGTTCAGAATGTTACGAATCCAATGTAGACGTTAAGCTAGCTCAAATTTCTATAGTGTGACAACATTTGAGACTGAAAGAGCTACAAAAAAAGCCTCCGAGTAATCCAATGTATCCCAAACTGCGTGATGCGATGCATTATGCTTCATTTATAAGCCGTTACTCAAGGAGCACCAATGATCAGTTTAGAATGATCATTTCAACTAGCTGATCAACTTGACATGTCCGCACTAAATTGTCTTTAACTTTTGATTTAGACCTCAAAATGACATGAATCCCACGCCCACGTTAACCTAGCTCAATTTTTTATACTTTAACAACATTTGAGGCTTAAAAAGCCACGACAAAGCCTCCAAGTAATCCAATGTATCCAAAACTTTGTGATTCCATCCATTATGTTTCATTCATAAGCCTTTACTAAAGAAGCACAAATTACCAGTTTAGAATGATCATTTTAACTGACGATCAAATTGACATGTCCGTACTAAAGCGTCCGTAACTGTTTATCTAGAGTTCAGAATGACACGAATCCAACGGTCCCGTTAGGCTGGCTCAATTTTCTATATTGTGAAAAGAGCACCAATGATTAGTTCAGAATTATAATTTTAACTAGATGATCAACTTGACATTTCCCCAATTAAATCTTCTATAACTTTTCATTTAAAGCTCAGAATGACACGGATCCAATGCCCACGTTAAGCTGGCTTAATTTTCTATATTGTGACAACATTTGAAACGGAAAGAGCTACGACATAGCCTCCAAGTAATCCAATATATCCCAAACTGCGTAATGCCATGTATTATGCTTCATTTATAATCCTTTACTCAAGGAGCACCAATGATCAATTTGGAATTATACTTTAAACTAACTAATCAACTTGACATGTCCGCACTAAATCGTCTTTAGTTTTTGATTTAGAGCTCAAAATTACACTAGTCGAACACCCACGTTAACCTAGCTCAAAATTCCATATTGGGACAACATTTAATACTGAAAGAGCTACTACAAAGCCTCCAAGTAATCTAAGGTATCCCAAACTGCTTGATGCCATGCGTTATGCTTCATTTATATGTCTTTACTCAAGGAGCACCAATGATCAGTATAGAATGATATTTTTAACCGGGCGATCAACTTGACATGTCCGCACTAAATCGTCCGTAAATTTTTATTTAGAGTTCAAAATGACATGAATCCAACGCCAACGTTAAGCTAGCTCAATATTCTATATTGTGACAAGATTTGAGATTGGAAGAGCTACGAAAAAGCCTACAAGTAATCCAATGTATCCCAAAGTGCGTCATGCCATGCCTTATGCTTCATTTATAAGCGTTTAATCAAGGAGCCACCAATGATCAGCTTAGAATGATCATTTTAACTGGCCGATCAACTTGACATGTCCGCACTAAATTGTCTTTAACTTTTAATTTACAGCTCACAATGACATGAGTCCAACGCCCACATTAAGCTAGCTAAATTTTCCATATTGTGACAATATTTAAGACTGAAAGAGCTACTACAAAGCCTCTAGGTAATCCAATGTATCCCAAACTACGTGATGCCATGTATTATGCTTCATTTATAAGCCTTTACTCAAGCAGCACCATGATCAGTTTAGAATTATAATTTTAACTTGCCGATCAACCTGAAATATCTGCACTAAATCGTCTGTAACGTTTGATTCAGAGTAATGAGTGACACGAATCCAACGCCCACATTAAGCTAGCTCATTTTTCAATATTGTGACAAAATTTAACACCGAAATAGCTATGGCAAATCCTCCAAGTAATCCAATCTATCCCAAACTGCGTGATGCCATGCATTATACTTCATTTATCAGCCTTTAATCAAGGAGCACCAATGATCAGTTTAGAATGATCATTTTAACTAGTTGATCAACTTGAAATATCTGCACTAAATCGTCTTTAACTTTTGATTGAGAAATCAAATTGATATCTGTCCAATGCACACATTAAGCTAGCTCAATTTTCCATATCGTGACAACATTTGAAACTGAAATAGCTTCTACAAATCCTCCAAGTAATCCAGTCTATCCGAAATTGCGTGATGCCATGCATTATGCGTCACTTATAAGCTTTTACTCAATGAGCACCAGTGATCAGTTTAGAATGATCATTTTAACTAGCTAACCAACTTGACATGTCCGCACTAAATCGTCTTTAACTTTTGATTTCGCGCTCAAATTGACATGAGTCCAAATGCCCACGTTAAGCTAGCTCAATTTTTTATAATGTGACAAAATTTATGACCGAAGAAGTTACGACAAAGCCTCCAAGTAATACAATCTATCCCAAACTGTGTGAAGTCATGCATTATACTTCATTTATAAACCTTTATTCAAGAAGCACCAATGATTAGTTTAGAATAATCATTTTAACTTGTCGATCACCTGACACTAAATCGTCCATAACTTTTTGTTTATAGTTCAAAATGACATGATTTCAACGCGCACGTTAAGCTAGCTCAATTTTATCTATTTTGATAAAAAATTAGAGTGAAATAGTTGCGACAAAGCCTCTAAGTAATCCAGTCTATACCAAACTACGTGATGTCATGCATTATTCTTCCTTTATAAGCCTTTTGTCAAGTATCACCAATGATCCGTTTGACATTTGACATTTCCGCACTAAATAATCTTTAACTTTTGTATTAGAGCTCAAAATGACATGAATCCAACGCCCACGTTAAGCTAGCTCAATTTTACATATTTGGACAACATTTGAGACTGAAAAAGCTACGAAAAATCCTTCAACTAATCCAATATATCCCAAACTGCATGATGCCATGCATTATGCTTCATTCATAAGCCTTTACTCAAGTAGCACCAATGATCAGTTTAGAATGATCATTTTAACTAGCTGACCAACTTGACATGTCCGCACTAAATCGTATTTAACTTTTGATTTCGAGCTCGAAATGACATGAGTCGAACGCCCACGTTAAGCTAGCTCAATTTTTTATATTGTGACAAAATTTTAGACCGACAAAGTTACGACAAAGCCTCCAAGTAATCTAATTTATCCCAAACTGTGTGAAGTCATGCATTATACTTCATTTATAAGCCTTTATTCAAGAAGCACCAATGATCAGTTTAAAATAATCATTTTAACTGGCTGATCACTTGACATGTCCGCACTAAATCAACTTTAACTTTTGATTTAGAGCCAAAAATGACATGAGTTTAGTGCCCACATTAAGCTAGTCATTTTTCCATATTCTGACAATATTTGAGACTGAAAGAGCTACTACAATGCCTCCAAGTAATCCAATGTATCCCTAACTGCGTTGTGCCATCCATTATGCTTCATTTATAAGAGTTTACACAAGAAGCACCAGTGATCAGTTTCGAATGATCATTCTCACTCGTTGAACAACTGGAGATGTCCGCACTAAATCGTATGCAACTTTTTATTTAGAGTTCAAAATGACATGAATCCAATACTGATACAAGCCTTGATTCAAGGATGTATGCGCGTGGGCTGTTTGTAGAAGATTAGGTGAGAAACTCAACCTTAGGTTTCTGGATAGGGGTTTTCTGGTTGGTAAACGATGGAAGGGTGAAGTGAACCACACGAGGGGTGATGAACCTCGTGATAAATCACAAACTCAGAGCTAGGAGGGCTGGTCTCAACTAGGTTCTAAGCGCACAAGTCTCTTTTGAGAGAAAGCTTGTAGGAAAAAGTTCTACTTTATTAATAATCAAAAGGTTGTCGAACTACAATGCTGGAAGGAGCCTTATTAATATGCTCGACAGCTTGACCTACTAGGGTCGACTCAAATAAGAAAAATGGAAAGTTTTACAAAAGTGCACAAAAGGAAAAGATACAAAAGTGCATAATCAAAAAAAGGACCTATTCCTAAAATGTTTTTGACTCAAAAATGTAAAGCAACTAGATCCTACCCTGCAAAACAGAAAGAGGCATATATTCGAATGTAAACTTACCTTAACTCACCTCACGGCCAAGAAATGGAAGGTGGCCGTCCTTGTGGCATGCACGCGCCTTGCTCCTAGTCTTCGATTTGGAGTAGGGTTAAATATCTTTGGGCCCTGACCTCTCTTGCCACTAAAGCCCAAGTCTCTGATGTTCCTTGTGTTTTTGAGAAGCCTTTGGACTCTAATTTTCTCTTCTGGTCCATTTTCCTTAGCTGCTCTTCCTCTAGAAGCTTGTCGACCAATAAGCTGAATTTGTGGAAGAGTGCTCTTGATCTGCTTCTTGTCATTGCTCCTGGAGGTACCACTGGTGTAGATACTTCCTCTAAGTGCATGTCCTGGAGCTGGTAGCTCATTTGGTCCGAGTCCTCTTGTGTAGAAGTGGAAGTGTGCGTGTACTCGGCTGGATGGCCTGTACCGGCTGGATTGTGGTACTGGCCGGAATGACTTCAGGACCGGCCAAGTTGATCCCGGAGTCGGCGGTGTCATCAGGGGGACCGGCGGTGTCATTCACGTCCCCACCAAGTGTGCCGGAAGCTTGGGCCTCTCCGCCGGCGATGTTGACCGGTCTGGTCCTATAGGTCGAGGGTCCGGCGGTACTGTCTGGTCCGGCAGGCGCGCCAGATGGTCCTGCTGTCTCGGGCAAGCTTCCTGGTCGGCCAGTCTGGTCTCCTGGCTGGATGTACGACCTGATGTCCTCATCATTCCCTCCCTCTTCAGTAGGTTTTGTCCTCAAAACTGGTTCATCTGCATGGAAAGGGGCCAAGTCAGTAACATTGAACGTATTGGACACATTAAACTCACCTGGGAGCTCGATCCGGTAGGCGTTGTTGTTGATCCTCTCCAGCACTCTGAATGGTTCATCTCCTCTTGGTGCTAGCTTGGAACTCCTTAGGTTGGGGAACCTCTCCTGCCGTAGGTGTAGCCACACCAATCGCCTGGTTGAAAGATCACCTCCTTTCTTCCTTTGTTGGCATGAGTCACGTACTGTCCGGTCCTCTTCTCCAAGTTCTCTGCTACCTTCTGGTGTAACCTCCTTATGAACTCTGCTTTGGATGCTCCGTTGAGGTTGGTCATCTCAGCTGGTGGCAGTGGTGTTTGCTCCAATGGGGTGAGAGGGTTGAAACCGTACACCACTTCAAATGGGGTCTTCTTGGTTGCTGAGTGCACGGCTCGGTTGTAGGCGAACTCAATGAATGGCAGGCACTCCACCCAAGTCTTTAGGTTCTTCCCTAGTGTTGTTCTGAGAAGAGTTGATAGGGTCCTGTTGACAACTTCAGTTTGGCCATCGGTTTGAGGATGGCAAGTGGTTGAGAAGAGTAGCTTCGTGCCTAGTTTTCTCAAAGGGTCCTCCAGAAATGGCTGAGGAACTTGGTGTCCCTATCTGATACGATGGTCCTTGGCACTCCATGAAGCCGTACTATCTCCCTGAAGAACAGCTCAGCTGTTTGTGGCATCATTGACATTGGCACATGGGATGAAATGTGCCATCTTGGAGAATCTGTCCACCACTACAAAGATTGCATCTTTGTGGTTGATCTTGGGCAGACCTAGAACAAAATCCATCGAGATGTCCACCCATGGATGTGTTGGTATGGGCAGTGGGAGATACAACCCGTGAGGTTGCACTCGGGACTTTGCCTTCTTGCAAGTGATGCATCTTGCACAATGTGCTTCTACTGTCCTCTTGATGTGTGGCCAGTAGAAGTGCTCCTTGACCACTGCTAGAGTCTTGTCGACACCAAAGTGGCCCATGAGTCCTCCTCCATGAGCTTCTCGGATGATAAGCTCCCTTAGTGATCCCTGTGGTATGCACAGCCTTCTTTCTCGGAACAAGAATCCCTCATGGATGTAGAATTTGCCATGACTCCCTGTGCTACACTCCTTGTAGCTCTCAGCAAGGTCAGGATCATCCTTGTATAGATCCTTGATGTGCTCGAATCCTAGGACCTTTGCCTCCATGGTTGATATCAAGGCAAACCTCCTTGATAGTGCATCGGCTACCACATTGTCTTTGCCCTTCTTGTACTTGATGATGTACGGAAGGTCTCTATGAACTCCATCCACCTGGCATGTCTCCTCTTGAGATTGGTTTGCCCTCTGAGGTGTTTGAGAGTCTCGTGATCAGTGTGGATCACAAACTCCTTGGACAGCAAGTAATGCTGCCAAGTCTCCAATGCTCGGACAAGGGCATAGAGCTCCTTGTCATAAGTGGGGTAGTTCAGTGAGGCACCACCTAGCTTCTCACTGAAGTATGCCACTGGTCTCCCTCCTTGAGTTAGCACTGCTCCTATGCCTATTCCAGAGGCATCACACTCCACTTCAAACGTCTTGTTGAAGTCGGGAAGGACTAGCACTGGTGCGTGTGTAAGGCTGTCCTTCAAGGCCTGGAATGCCTTCTCCTGAGCTTCTCCCCAGCTGAATCCCACGTTCTTCTTCACTACTGCCGTCAGTGGTGAGGCAATACTGCTGAAGTTGGGCACGAATCTCCTATAGAAGCTGGCCAGTCCGTGGAAGCTCCTTACTTGGCTGATGTTTCCTGGTGTTGGCCATTCTTGTATGGCTCGAATCTTCTCCTCATCAACCTGTAGGCCCTGTGAACTCACAACAAAACCTAAAAAGACAAGCTTATCAGTACAAAAGGTGCACTTCTTGAGATTGGCATAAAGCTCTTCTTGTCGAAGGGTTTTAAGGACCATCTCAAGATGTGTGAGGTGTTCCCGTAGGCACTTACTATAAACAAGTATGTCATCAAAGTAAACTACTACAAACTTACTGATGTACGCCCTAAGAACTTGGTTCATAAGGCGCATGAAGGTGCTTGGGGCATTAGTCAAGCCAAATGGCATGACTGTCCACTCGTAGAGCCCTTGCTTTGTCTTGAAAGCAGTCTTCCACTCATCACCTTCCTTCATTCTTACCTGGTGGTATCCACTTTTGAGGTCTATCTTGGAGAAGACCGTGGCTCCACTCAGCTCATCTAGCATGTCATCCAGTCGTGGTATTGGATGCCTATACTTGACTGTGATGTTGTTGATTGCTCGGCAGTCCACGCACATGCGCCAAGTCCCATCCTTCTTGGGCACTAGTAGCACTGGTACAGCACATGGACTGAGGCTCTCTCGAACATATCCTTTCTCCAGGAGCTCCTTGACTTGCTTCTCAAGCTCCTTGGACTCCTCTGGACTCATCCGGTAGGCTGGCCGGTTGGGCAGGGCTGCTCCGGGCACTAGATCAATCTGGTGTTCTATGCCACGTAAAGGAGGCAAGCCTGCTGGTATCTCCTCTGGAAATACATCCTGGAATTTGTTGAGGAGTGTTGCTACTTCATGAGGTAGCTCTACCTGTCCCTGTTCTATACTCAACACTTCCTTGAAAACCATTAGTAACATTAAGTCCTTCGAGGCTAAAGCTCTCCGGACATGACTAGGTTGAATAAGAAAGTTAGACTTGACAAGTTTCTTTTCCTTACTCATTTGGAGTTGTAGCTCATGTACTTGGGCAGGTGTAAGAGGAGCTAGGCTGACCTTTCTCTTGTCATGCACGAAGGTGTAGAGATTGGTTCTGCCATCATGCCTGGTCTCTTTGTCAAACTGCCATGGTCTTCCTAGTAGAAGATGGCCAGCTTGCATGGGCACCACGTCGCACACGACCTGGTCTTGGTACTTGCCCACACTGAATGGCACAGTGACTTGCTCATGAATCTTGAGCTCCACTTTGTCATCGAGCCATCTCAGTCTATATGGTCGAGGATGCCGTGTCCTCTCTAGACCTAGCTTATCAACCATATACGCACTAGCAACGTTAGTGCAAGAACCACCATCTATGATGAGGTTACATACCTTTCCTTGATGGTGCAACGGCTGTGGAAGATGTTCTCCCTTTGGATGGTCTCTGAAGGATCCACCATTGCACTGAGGATACGTCTAGTGACCAGCACTTCCCCCACATCAGGGTACTCAATGTCACCATATTCTCCTTCTGGTTCATTGTCCTCTTCATCTTGGGACTCATATTCTCCTGCCTCCGTAATCAGCATGACTCGGTTGTTTGGGCACTCCTTGAGATGTGTCCACGTCCCCTGCACTTGAAACAAGTTATGTCACGTGATCTTTGAGGGTTAGAAGACTTACCAGGCTCTCTCTGGTCACGGGTGGGTTCAGGAGGCTTGCTCTTGAACCTTGACTCGATCTCTACGCTTTTGCCTTTGTCCACGGTCTTAGGCATGTTGCTTGGTGCCCAAGGTGTCTTAGGCTTGCTGCGGATGTCTTGGCTCTTACGTTTGATGTGCTGTTCAGCTTGCACAGATAGGTGGAACAAGTCCTTGAAGTCGTTGTAGATTTGCCTTTCCACCTTGCAGCTGATCCTTTCTTGGAGTCCATCCAAGAATTGTGCCATCAATGCTTCTTCATCATCATTGAGCTCCAATCTGTTCCTTAACCTCTCGAACTCTTCATAGTACTCCTCTACTGATCTGGTACCCTGCTTAAGAGTACGAAAACGTCGTTGCAAATCCCTATGAAAGTAAGGTGGAACATACCTTTGTCGCATGAGGTCTTTCATGTCGACCCATGAGTCTACGGGTCTCATTCTCTTCCTCCTTCTGTCAGATACCTCACGATCCCACCAGATGAGGGCATTGTCCGTGAGTTGTGCTACTGCCATTGAGACTCTCCTAGGTCCTGGTTGGTTGTAGTGATCAAAGATATGATCCATTCGCTTCTCCCAATCTAGGTAAGCCTCGGGGTCTACTTTTCCTGCAAAAGTTGGAGGAGTTAGTTTAACATCAGGATGAATTACCCGGTTATAGGTGTGTTCATCTCCATCCTCATGACGTCTAGGAGGCATTCTTGGTCTCTGGTGAAGACCATATGGCTCAAAGCCATCATCTTCTGCCTCTGGTTGCCGTGGAGGTCCTCTCGGCCTATGGTGATAGTTATGAGGTTGCGTGTCCTCATCTCCATCTGGCTGGGGTTCCTCCTGTTCGTGCCGTGTCCTAAGGTACTCAGGACCCTCAGGACGGTCTTGCTCAGCTCTCACGTGCCTTATGGCCTGGAATCTTACTGGTCTCTCCACGCGCTCCAACCTCTCGCCTATGGATGCGAGTTGTGTTTGGAGTGTGGTGAACATGGCCATCATGGCTTCAGCTGCGTCTCTATTCTCTTCTCCCATGTGTGCTACAAAGAAAGAAGATAATTAGGGTGCTCCTAAATTATTAGGAGAGTTTCTTTTTATATGGGATTCGAAAATAATGCAAAAGGAAAATCCTAAGGAAAGGAAATTTGAAAAAAAGGAAACTTCCTAGACAACTTGTGCTAGCTGTCCAATTCGAATTCCTTTAGTATTCTTTCTATTTTCTTTTTATTTTCTTTTTAATTTAACTTAAAATTAAAGGAAATATGATTTAAACAAAAAGGAAAACGTGCAAGACAATGCAAAAGTGAATCTAAACCCTAGTGATACACGTAGGAGGCTAGATGCACTCGGTTTGGAGTTTGATGTTGTTTTTTTTGATTTTTCTTGAATATGACTTAAACTAATGCAAGAACTAGAAATAAGACAAGCAAAAGGATAGAAACAACCTGGTTTAGGAGCTTTAAGCTCTGATACCAAAAATGATACAAGCCTTGATTCAAGGATGTATGCGCGTGGGCTGTTTGTAGAAGATTAGGTGAGAAACTCAACCTTAGGTTTCTGGATAGGGGTTTTCTGGTTGGTAAACGATGGAAGGGTGAAGTGAACCACACGAGGGGTGATGAACCTCGTGATAAATCACAAACTTAGAGCTAGGAGGGCTGGTCTCAACTAGGTTCTAAGCGCACAAGTCTCTCTTGAGAGAAAGCTCGTAGGAAAAAGTTCTACTTTATTAATAATCAAAAAAGGTTGTCGAACTACAATGCTGGAAGGAGCCTTATTAATATGCTCGACAGCTTGACCTTCTAGGGTCGACTCAAACAAATAAAAGGAAAGTTTACAAAAGTGCACAAAAGGAAAAGATACAAAAGTGCATAACCGAAAAAGGACCTATTCCTAAAATGTTTTTGACTCAAAAATGTAAAGCAACTAGATCCTACCCTGCAAAACAGAAAGAGGCATATATTCGAATGTAAACTTACCTTAACTCACCTCACGGCCAAGAAATGGAAGGTGGCCGTCCTTGTGGCATGCACGCGCCTTGCTCCTAGTCTTCGACTTGGAGTAGGGTTAAATATCTTTGGGCCCTGACCTCTCTTGCCACTAAAGCCCAAGTCTCTGATGTTCCTTGTGTTTTTGAGAAGCCTTTGGACTCTAATTTGCTCTTCTGGCCCATTGTCCTTAGCTGCTCTTCCTCTAGAAGCTTGTCAACCCATAAGCTGAATTTGTGGAAGAGTGCTCTTGATCTGCTTCTTGTCATTGCTCCTGGAGGTACCACTGGTGTAGATACTTCCTCTAAGTGCATGTCCTGGAGCTGGTAGCTCATTTGGTCCGAGTCCTCTTGTGTAGAAGTGGAAGTGTGCGTGTACTCGGCTGGATGGCCTGTACCGGCTGGATTGTGCGCGGTACTGGCCGGAATGACTTCAGGACCGGCCAAGTTGATCCCAGAGTCGGCGGTGTCATCAGGGGGACCGGCGGTGTCATTCACGTCCCCAACAAGTGTGCCGGAAGCTTGGGCCTCTCCGCCGGCGATGTTGACCGGTCTGGTCCTATAGGTCGAGGGTCCGGCGGTACTGTCTGGTCCGGCAGGCGCGCCAGATGGTCCTGCTGTCTCGGGCAAGCTTCCTGGTCGGCCAGTCTGGTCTCCTGGCTGGATGTACGACCTGATGTCCTCATCAAATACCCACGTTAAAATAGTTCAATTTTCTATATTGATACAAAATTTAAAATTAAATAGCTACGACAAAGTCTACAAGTAATCCAATCTATACCAAACTGTGTGTTGCCATGCATTATGTTTCATTTATAAGCCTTTACTCAAGAAGCACCAATGATCAGTTTAGAACTATCATATTAGCTAGCTGATCAACATGACATGTCCGCACTAAATCGTCAGTAACTTTGTGACACCAACCCAACACCCACGTTAAGCTAGCTCAATTTTTTATGTTGTGACAAAATTTAAGACCGATATAGCTATGACAAAGCCTCCAAGTAATCTAATCGATCCCAAACGGCGCGATGCAATGCAATATGCTTCATTTAGAAGCCTTTAATGAAGGAGAAGCAAATCAGTTTAGAATGATCATTTAACTAGCTGATCAACTTGACATGTTCGCACTAAATCGCCTTTAGATTTTGTTTAAGCAGTCAAAATGACATGAGTCCAGCACCCAAGTTAAACTACCTCAATTTTCCATATTAGCACAACATTTGAGAATAAAAGAGATACTACAAATCCTCCAAGTAATCCAATGTATCTCAAACTGTGTGATGATATGCATTATGCTTAAATTACTTAAGGATCACCAATGATCAGTTTAGAATGATTATTTTAACTATCCGATCAAATTGACATATCCACACTAAATTGCCCGTAATTTTTGATTTAGAGTTCAAAATGATGCAAAACAAAGTCCACGTTAAGCTACGTCAATTTTCTATATTGTGACAAAATTTACGACTGAAATAGCTTCACGAAAGCCTCCAAATAATCCAATCTATCTCAAACTGTGTGATGCCATACATTATGATTAATTTATAAGCCTTTACTCAAGGAGCACCAATGATCAGTCAAGAATGATCATTTTAACTAGCTGATCAACTTGACATATCCCCACTAAATCATCTTTAACTTTCGATTTATAGCTCAAAATTATATGACTCAAACGCCCACATTGGGACACTATTTGAGAGTGAGAGAGCTAAGAAAAAAACCACCAAGTAATCCACTGTATCCCAAAGTACGTGATGCCATGTATTATGCTAAATTTATTAGCCTTTACTAAAGGAGCACTAATGATCAGTTTAAAATGATAATTTTAACTAGGTGATCAACCGGACATGTCCACAATCAATCTTCATTAACTTTGATTTAGAGTTCAGAATGACACGAATCCAGTGCCCACGTTAAGCTAGATCATTTTTCTATATTGTGAAAAAATTTAAGACCAAAATAGTTACGACAAAGCCTCCAACTAATCCAATCTATCCCAAACTGCTTGATGTCATGCATTATTCTTCATTTATAAGCCTTTACTCAAGGAGTACTAAGGATCAGTTTAGAATGATGATTTTAACTAGCTGATCATCTTGACTTTTCTGCACTAAATCGTTCGTAACTTTAGATTTTGAGCTCAAACTGACCTTAAGTTAGCTCAATTTTCCATACTGTGATAACATTTCACACTGAAAAAGCTACGACAAAGCTTTAAAGTAATGCAATGTATCACAAATTATGTGATGTCATTCATTATGCTTGATTAATAAGCTTTTACTCAAGGAGCATCAATGATCTGTTTAGAATGATAATTTTAATTGGCTGATAAACTTGACATATGCGCACTAAATCGTTCGTAACTTTTGATTTAGAGTGCCCACGTTAAGCTAGCTCAATTTTTTATATTGTGACAACATTGGAGACTGAAAAGAGCTTTAACAAAGCCTCCAATTAATCCAATGTAACCCAAACTTCATGATGCCATGCATTATGTTTCATTTATAAGCCTTTACTCAATATGCACCAATTATCAGTTCAAAATTATCATTTTAACTAGTTGATGAACTTGACATGTCCGCACTAAATCATCTTTAACTTTTGATTTAGGGCTCAAAAAGACATGAGTTCAATGCCCATGTTAAGCTCCCAAAATTTTCCATATTGTGACAACATTTGAGATAGAAAGAGCTACTACAAAGCCTCCTAGTAATCTAATGTATTCCAAACTGCATGATGCCATGCATTATACTTCATTTATAAGCCTTTACTCAAGGAGCACCAAAGATCAGTTTAGAATGATCATTTTAACTTCGCGATCAACTTGACATGTTCGCAATAAATCGGCCATAACTTTTGATTTAGTGTTCAAAATGACACAAATCCAATGCCCAGTTTAAGCTAGCTCAATTTTGTTTTATTGTCACAAAATTTAAGACCGAAATAGCTACAAAAAGCCTCCAAGCAATCCAATCTATTCCTAACTGCGTGATGCCATGCATTATGCTTCGTTTATAAGCCTTTACTCAAGGAGCACCAATATTCAGTTTTGAATGATCGTTTTTAACTACCTGATCAACTTGACATGTGCGCACTAAGTCTTCTTTAACTTTTGATTTAGAGGTCAAAATTACATGAATCCAACGCACACGTTAAACAACCTCAATTTTCCATATTATCACAACATTTGAGACTAAAAAAGATACTACAAAGCCTCCAAGTAATCCTATGTATCATAAACTGCATGATACCATGCATTATGCTTTATTTATAATCTTTTACTCAAGGAGTACCAATGATCAGTTTAGAATGATCATTTCAACTATCCGATCCACTTGACATGTTGCAATAAATTTCCCATAATTTTTTATTTAGAGTTCAAAATGACGCGATTCCAAAGCCCACGCTAAGCTATCTCAATTTTTTATATTTTGATAAAATTTAAGAACGAAATAGCTACGGCAAAGCCTCCAAGTAATCCAATGTATCTTAAACTGTGTAATGCCATGTATTATGCTTCATTTATAAGCATTTACTAATGGAGCACCAATGATTAGTTTAGAATGATCATTTTAACTTGCCGATCAACCTGACATGTCCATACTAAATCCTCTATAACTATTGATTTACAGTTTAAAATGACACAAATCCAACGCCCACATTAAGCTAGCTCAATTTTCTATATTGTGACAACATTTGAAAGTTAAAGAGCTACGACAAAGCCTCCATGTAATTCAATGTATCCGAAACTGCGTGATGCTATGCATTATGCTTCATTTATAAGCCTTTACTCAAGGAGCACCAATGATCAGTTTAGAATGATCATTTTAACTAGCTGATCAACTTGACATGTCCGCACTAAATTGTCATTAAGTTTTAATTTACAGCTCAAAATGACATGAGTACAACGCCCACGTTAAGCTAGCTAAATTTTCCATATTGTTACAATATTTAAGACCGAAAGAGCTACTACAAAGCCTCCAAGTAATCCAATGTATCCCAAACTGCGTGATGCCATGCATTATGCTTTGTTTTGTAAGCCTTTACACAATGAGCACCAATGATCAGTTTAGAATTATCATTTTAACTTGCCAATCAAACTGAAATGTCCGTACTAAATTGTCTCTAACTGATGATTCAGAGTTCAGAATTACATGAATCCAACGCCCACGTTATGCTAGCTCATTTTTTTATATTGTGACAAAATTTAACACAGAAATAGCTACGAAAAATCGTCCAAGTAATCCAATCTATCCCAAACTAAGTGATGCCAGGCATTATGCCTCATTTGTCAGCCTTTCTTCAAGGAGCACCAAGGATCAGTTTAGAATAATCATTTTAACTAGTTGATCAACTTGACATATCCGCACTAAATCATTTTTAACTTTTGATTTAGAGATCAAATTGACATCTTTCCAATGCCCACGTTAAACTAGCTTAATTTTCCATATTGTGACAACATTTGAGACTGAAATTGCTACTACAAATCCTCCAAGTAATCCAATCTATCCGAAACTGCATGATGTCATGCATTATGCTTCATTGATAAGCCATTACTCAAGGAGCACCAATGATCAGTTTAGAATCATCATTTTAACTAGCTGACCATCTTGACATGTCTGCACTAAATCGTCTTTAACTTTTGATTTCGAGCTCAAAATGACATGAGTCCAACGCCCATGTTCAGCTAGCTAAATTTTCCATACTGTGACAATATTTAAGACTGAAAGAGCTACTACAAAGCCTCCAAGTAATCCAATGTGTAACACCCATCTCCAAAATACATGACACGTGTCATTGCCTCGTACTTAACTTATAATTCATTTATTCAACGATACTCAAGATTTAAAATAAAATAAAAAAATGATGTTTAAAAATTCCCAAAATGTAGCACCATCCCGAGTCACTGCATCACTACTGCTCCAACTACCCTGCATCCAAAAGGAGGCATGAGTAACATAATTACTCAGTGAAACGATCACGCCTACCCACATATTCCCATTATACAAGTATGTATCTAATCTTAATAATTACTTTATTTAGAAATGAAAACTAGCACGATTGATCCCACAAAAAGTCGACATCAATACTACCAATATATATGTATTTAAACCGTGTTTGTCTAAGTCACAACCACTCCTCCTCATCCTTAACCACGTCGGTTTAAGGATTCAGAACTCTCCAAGCCATGTCGGCTTTCCCCCGCCCACGTCGGCCTATTTGCTCACGTCGAGCTTTCGTCACGTCGATGGTTGCCTAACCACATTGGTTTAAGGATTTGAAACCTCCGAAGCCACGCCGGCTTTCCACCACGGCCACGTCGGCCTATTTGCTCACATCGAGCTCCTGTCATGTCGACGGTTGTTTCCAGTCTGCCAGCCGTTAATGAACTATGACTCAACACCACTGTTGTCGTAGCCCAACACTCATCAACGTAGTTGAACCAACTAACATTGTTCAAATCCACCATACCCGCGTTACGTGAATATTATGTTCAGCACAAATTTATTTCCACATTAATAAATCAAACATTATACTTGATTAGACTAAATGTTTAATATTTATCTAATAATCATATTAATTTATTTCAATTAATTAATTGATTACGGTTCATTTTATTATACCATAATCAACCATAAATAATTTAGTATTCTTAACCAATAAACCAACACATAACAATTTATCTTCCTTAATAATTAAGTCACATAATAATCTTCCTTAAAATAATATATTAACCTAATATTTCTACTCCTTTCCTCCACCACACACATACACCACCATATTCCTATTCATCATTTTACTATTTATTTATTTATTATCTAATAAATTCCTAATAGGTTTAACTCTTTCCTGATAAAAACACCATCATTTTTTCAACAATTAACTAAAACCCTAACACCACACATGATTCAACCTCTAATTTTCTCCCTAAACGAAGAACTCATCAAAATACATATACATAAGTGTATAATGAAAATCGTAGATCCCGTATCACCTCAAGGCGAAGTTTGGGTTAATTTCTTTTCCTTCGGAGATGGTACACACGAGCACCTGGACTCTCCAACGTTGAACTTTCTATCCCTCTGCTCTGTCAAAATCTCTCACTCTCTTCTTGTTTTTGTTTCTAATGAGCGGCTGCCTCTAATCCTTTTTGGCGACGTCTTATATAGTCATTAGGGTTAATTAGAGTTTTAGAATAATTGTCCGTTATACCCTCACTTCTAGTTTTGTGGGCTTCATAGTTTAAATTTAGACCCGGGATGTTACAATTCTCCCCCACCACAAAAGAATTCGTCCCCGAATTTGATGGTTCAACCTCACTCTTGTCGTGGTCCTTAAAAAGACCAGGATAATAGATTCTAATATGATGTTCCGACTCCCACGTCTCTTCTTAATTCCTTGTTTTTCCCAACAAACACGCAATGATTTAACATGCTTCCCTTGCATATCAACTCTTCATTGTCTAGTGATTTTTACTGTTTTATTAAGAATTATCAAGTTTTTTTCCAAATCCTCTAGTGATTGTTTCATAATGAGTTGGGGTTCTTTGACAACTTTTCGCAGGACTGATACATGAAACATATCATGAAACACTGCTAACTCTTTCGGTAATCCTAATTTATATGCAACTATAACAATCTTTTTAGTAACTGGATAAGACCCCATAAAACGTGGTCTCAGTTTTCCCAACTTCTTATTCTTATTTGCTACTCTGAATATCCTTATTTTCAAATGCACCTCGTCTCCCACTCTAAACTCCAATCCTATTCTCCCTTTATTAGCGTAACTTTTGTAATGATCGTGAGCCTCTTTTAGTCTAGCACGAAGAGTTTTCACTTGATCTACTATCTCTTGAACCAACTCAAGTTCCAATTCTCTACGCTCTCCCACTTATGTCCAGCAAAGTGTTGTTTGACAAGGTCGTCCATATAAAGCCTCAAATGGAGACATCTTTATGCTATTATAATAATTGTTGTTATACATAAACTTTGCTAGCGGTAAATATTCCTCCCAATGACTTCCCCAATCCAACATACAAACTTTTAACATATCCTAAGGATTTGAATTGTTCTCTTCGATTGTCCATCCGTTTGCGGATGATACGCAGTACTGAGATGCACTCCCGTCCTAAGTGCCTTTTGAAACGTCTGCAAAAATATTGAATAATTTTTGGATCTCTGTCTGCAATAGTGCTCATTGCAACCCCATGCCGCCTAACGATAACTTCCAAATATATTTTTGCTAACTGGTCACCATTGTCTGTCTTTTTTGTCGCAAAGAGATAAGCTGACTTCGTAAGTCAATCAACAATTATCCAAAATGTATCTAACTTATTAACTGTCCTTGGGAGCCTTGCCACAAAGCCAATAGGGATCATATCTCATTTCTACTCCTGCAATGGTAACTTCGAAATTACCCACTATGTACTCTACGTTCTGCCTTTATTAATTGGGACGTAGAACAATTCACTACCCATTCTGAAATCCTATTTTATGTTGTTCTAATGGTAGTAACATTTTAGATCTTGCTACACCTTTGTCGCCCCAGAATGGATTGTAAAAATTGACTGGTGTGCGTGCTAAGATCTCATCTTTTTGTTCCTTAACATTGGAAACACATACCCAATTCCTAAACAAGTAGATTACATTGTATGCGGTATGTTATCCTTTCAAATTATTATCCACAACTTTTGTTATTGCATCATCTATACTTTGAGCCTCAAATATTTTCCAAAGTAAGCCTACCCGATTTATGGCTTCTAATCCTATGGCATTTTTGGAAACAATACCAACACACAAGCTTAATTTTTTTCCAAGAAAGCTACTTGCTCCTCCGTTTCTCGTTCCCTTGATATGTCATTTTTTCTTCTACTTATTGCATTTGCTACCATGTTAGCTTGATGGTATGCGATTTCCAAATCATAATCTGATATTAGTTCAATCCATCTCATTTGTCTCAGATTAAGGTATGGCTGCGTGTATATATATATATTTTAAAATCTTATGGTTAATAAAAACTTGAACTTTTTCCCCGTACAAATACGCATGTCAAATCCTTGAAACAAAAACAACTATTGCTAATTCCAAACCATGGGTGAAATAATTGATCTCATGTTTTATTAACTGCCTAAACACATAGGCAATTATTCGTTCTTCCTGCATTAGCACACAATTAAATCCTAACCTTGATACGTTAGTGTATACTAAATATGGTAGCTCTGTCTTTAGCAAGGTCAATATTGAACTGTCAATCAAATACTCTTTGAACTTCTAAAAGCTCTCTTCACACGCTTTTGTCCATTTAAATTTCACATCCTTTTCTATGAATTGAGTCATAGGTTCGACCATACTCGAAAATCGCTCCACAATGTTTCAGTAATAACCCGTTAGGTCAAGAAAACTACAAAACCATGTTGCATTTCTAGTGCCGGTCATCCATAATCGTCGCGATTTTTTTATGTTTTATTTTTGGATCCACTCATACTCCAACTCCAAACACAACATGACCTAAAAAACCAATCTTCCTCTCCCAAAAGCTATATTTGCTCAATTTAGCATATAACTTGTATTCGCAATCTTGCTAGTCCTACCTTTAAGTGGTCCACTTGAACAATGCATCCGGATGTGTCCATTCTAACCACACTTAAAACAAGTGAGCAACCTTCTAATCTCTACAAGCCCATATTCCAATTATCCATGGTATGTTTGTACAGCTCAACTAATTTTTCTACCCTTGCTTGAGCCACTTTTTCCTGTTTGATTTCCGCCTCAATGCCTTGTTCCACTAAGAACGCTGTTCCCACTAAATTGACCATGTTATTGTACTTTTGCACTATGCAACAATTTTGTTTTTCACCTCTACCCTCAAACATCTTTGAAACTTGAGTATCATGTCATATTCGTTTGTTCCTCTCCCTCTGAAGCTCATAAATAGACAAAAATTCTAGATCATACTCCCGTACTGACTTAGACCCCTATTAAAGATCGACAAACAACATAACCATTTCGTCTACAACCTCTTGTGAAAAATACTCCCATGCAAATTCCTCCTTAAATTCGTGCCAACTAAGCATGTGGTTTGCATGAGTACTAATGACAACACTATCCCACCAACTTGTGTTTCGTCCCTTAAGTATTAAATCGCCAATTGCTTCCAAAACTCAATCGAACACATGATGGTCTCGTAGATCTTATCTAACATATTAGCCCAGTTGTGTGCTGCAATCGTATCCATCCCTCCACTAACTTATTCAAATTCCTTAGCATCTTCAAACCATCCCAATATGTGGGCCCTGATCCCGTACTGGCATCTTTGTCACTAGAGCAGATGGTGGTGAGTATTGAGGTTCCCCAAACTCTTGAACAAGAGGCTCGAGTGCAGCGAACTCAAGAGCTGCATGCTCGGGCACTACAACTCTTGGAATTGGGTTTGCTATAAGAACTTGCTGCAACCAAAGCGTTAATGCATCACGGATTCCTCACATCACAGCTGCATTTAGCACTGCATAATCCACCACGAGAGCAACAACGGCTGGTTGTTGAGTTGGAGCAACACCTTCCTGCTCAAGCGGCTGATCATTATGGTCACGCTGACGATCTCCAATACGCAAATAAGTCCTACGATTAACACTCCTCGGCGGCATATTTTCCACATAAACACTCGATTCACACATTACACTACAATAGTATTATAATTCAACGAAATTTAAATGACCTCAGACAAGTTAGTCCCAGTGGTGCTCCCCCATTGAAAATACTTTTTTTTTAACTACTAAAACTTTAAAAGAGCTCTCCAGATCAGAACCGGAGTAGCAACCTCGCTCTGATACCAAAATTGTAACACCCATCTCCAAAATACATGACACGTGTCATCACCTCGTACTTAACTTATAATTCATTTATTCAACAATACTTAAGATTTAAAATAAAATAAATAAATAATGTTTAAAAATTCCCAAAATGTAGCACCTTCCCGAGTCACTGCATCACTACTGCTCGAACTCACCTGCATCCAAAAGGAGGCATGAGTAACATAATTACTCAGTGAAACGATCACGCCTACCCACATATTTCCATTATACAAGTATGTATCTAATCTTGATAATTACTTTATTTAGAAATGAAAACTAGCACGATTGATCCCACAAAAAGTCGACATCAATACTACCAATATATATGTATTTAAACCGTGTTTGTCTAAGTCACAACCACTCCTCCTCATCCTTAACCACGTTGGTTTAAGAATTTGGAACTCGCCAAGCCACGTCGACTTTCACCCTGCCCACGTCGGCTTATTTGCTCATGTCGAGCTTCCGTCACGTCGACGGTTGCCTAACCACATTGGTTTAAGGATTCGAAACCTCCCAAGCCACGTCGGCTTTCCACCACGGCCACGTCGGCCTATTTGCTCACATCGAGCTCCTGTCACGTCAACCTTTGTTTCCGGCCTGCCAGCCGTTAATGAACTATGACTCAACACCGCTGTTGTCGTAGCCCAACAATCATCAACGTAGTTGAACCAACTAACATTGTTCAAATTCACCATACCCGCGTTACGTGAATATTATGTTCAACACAAATTTATTTCCACATTAATAAATCAAACATTATACTTGATTAGACTAAATGTTTAATATTTATCTAATAATCATATTAATTTATTTCAATTAATTAATTGATTATGGTTAATTTTACAATACCATAATCAACCATAAATAATTTAGTATTCTTAACCAATAAACCAACACATAACAATTTATCTTCCTTAATAATTAAGTCACATAATAATCTCCCTTAAAATAATAAATTAACCTAATATTTCTACTCCTTTCCTCCACCACACACATACACCACCACATTCCTATTCATCATTTTACTATTTATGTATTTATTATCTAATAAATTCCTAATAGGTTTAACTCTTTCCTGATAAAAACACCATCATTTTTGCAACAATTAACTAAAACCCTAACACCACACATGATTCAACCTCTAATTTTCTCCCTAAACGAAGTACTCATCAAAATACATATACATAAGTGTATAATGAAAATCGTAGATCCCGTATCACCTCACGGCGAAGTTTGGGTTAATTTTTTTTCCTTCGGAGATGGTACACACGAGCACCTGGACTCTCCAACGTTGAACTTTCTATCCCTCTGCTCTGTCAAAATCTCTCCCTCTCTTCTTGTTTTTGTTTCTAATAAACGGCTGCCTCTAATCCTTTTTGGCAACGTCTTATATAGTCATTAGGGTTAATTTGAGTTTTAGAATAATTGTCCGTTATTCCCTCACTTCTAGTTTTGTGGGCTTCACAATTTAAATTTAGACCCGGGATGTTAAACAACGTCAGTTTTTCTATTGTGACAAAATTTACGACTGAAATAGCTACGACAAAGCCTCCAAATAATCTAATCTATCTCAAACTGTATGATGCCATACATTATGATTTATTTATAAGCATTTACTATAGGAGCACCAATGATAAGTCAAGAATGATCATTTTAACTAGCTGATCAACTTGACATGTCTGCAAAAAATCATCTTTAACTTTTGATTTAGAGCTAAAAATGACATGAATCCAATGCCCATGTTAAGCTAGCTCAATTTTCTATATAGTGATAAAATTTAAGACCACAATGGCTACATCAAAGGCATAAAATAATCCATTTTATCCCAAACTGCATGATACCATGCATTATTCTTCATTTATAAATCTTTACCCAATGAGCACCAATGATCAGTTTACAATTATCGTCTTAACTAGCTGATAAACTTGACATGTGCGTACTAAATCGTCTTTAAAATTTGATTTAGAGCTCAAAATGACATGAATCCAATGACCAATTTAATCTAGCTGAATTTTCAAATTTTGACAACATTTGAGAGTGAAAGAGCTACGACAAAGCCTCCAAGTAATCCAATGTATCCCCAACTGATGGATATCAAGCATTATGCTTCATTTATAAGCCTTTACTCAAGGAGCACCAATGATTATTTTAGAATGATCATTTTAACTGGCCGATCGACTTGACGTATCCGCACTAAATTGTCCGTATCATTTGATTTAGAGTTCAGAATGACATGAATCCAATCTTCATGTTAAGCTAGCTCAAGTTTTTATGTTGTGACATAATGTAAGACCTAAATAGCTACGCAAAGCCTCCATGTAATCCAATCTATCCTAAACTGTGTGACGCCACGCATTTGCTTCATTAATAACCCTTTTCTCAATGAGCACCAATGATCAGTTTAGAATGATCAATTTAACTAGCTGATCAACTTAACATGTCCGCACTAAATTGTATTTAAGATTTGATTTAGAGCTCAAAATTGCATAAATCAAATGGCCACGTTAATCTAGCTCAATTTTCAATATTGTGACAACATTTGAGACTTAAAGAGCTACGACAAAGCCTCCAAGTAATCCAATGTATCCCACACTACGTGATGTCATGGATTATGCTTTATGTGTAAACATTTGCTCAATGAGCACCAATGATCAGTTTACAATTATCGTCTTAACTAGCTGATAAACTTGACATGTGCGTACTAAATCGTCTTTAAAATTTGATTTAGAGCTCAAAATGACATGAATCCAATGACCAATTTAATCTAGCTGAATTTTCAAATTTTGACAACATTTGAGACTGAAAGAGCTACGACAAAGCCTCCAAGTAATCCAATGTATCCCCAACTGATGGATATCAAGCATTATGCTTCATTTATAAGCCTTTACTCAAGGAGCACCAATGATTATTTTAGAATGATCATTTTAACTGGCCGATCGACTTGACGTATCCGCACTAAATCGTCCGTATCATTTGATTTAGAGTTCAGAATGACATGAATCCAATCCCCATGTTAAGCTAGCTCAAGTTTTTATGTTGTGACATATTGTAAGACCTAAATAGCTACGCAAAGCCTCCATGTAATCCAATCTATCCTAAACTGCGTGACGCCACGCATTTGCTTCATTAATAACCCTTTTCTCAATGAGCACCAATGATCAGTTTAGAATGATCAATTTAACTAGCTGATCAACTTAACATGTCCGCACTAAATTGTATTTAAGATTTGATTTAGAGCTCAAAATTGCATAAATCAAATGGCCACGTTAATCTAGCTCAATTTTCAATATTGTGACAACATTTGAGACTTAAAGAGCTACGACAAAGCCTCCAAGTAATCCAATGTATCCCACACTACGTGATGTCATGGATTATGCTTTATGTGTAAACATTTGCTCAATAAGCACCAATGATCAGTTTAAAATGATCATTATAATCCCGATCAACTTGACATGTCTACACTATATCGTCTGTAACTTTTGATTTAGAGTTCAGAATTACATGAATCCAATGTTTACATTAAGCTAGCTCAATTTCCAAGTTGTGACGAAATTTTAGGCCGAAATAGCAATGAGAAAGCCTTCAAGAACTCCAATCTATCCTAAACTGCGTGATACCATGCATTGTGCTTCATTTGAAAAGCTTTGCTCAATGAGCAACATTTATCAGTTTACAATGATCGTTTTAACTAGCTGATCAACTTGACATGTCCGAACTACATCGTCAGTAACATTTGATTCAGAGCTCAAAATGACATCAATCCGACGTCCACGTTAATCTAGCTCAATTTTCAATATTGTTACAATATTTGAGACTTAAATAGCTACGACTAAGCCTCCAAGTAATCCAATGTATCCCAAACTGCGTGATGCCATGCATTATGCTTCATTTACATGCCTTTACTCAAGCAGAACCAATGATCTTTTAAGGATTTTCATTTTAACTGGCTGATCAACTTGACATATCCGCACTAAATCGTTCGTAACTTTTGATTTAGAGTTCAAATGACACGAATCCAATGCCGACGTTAAGCTAGCTCAATATTTATATTGTGGCAACATTTAAGACCAAAATAGCAACGATAAAGCCACCACGTATTCCAATTGATCCCAAATTGCGTGATGCCATGCATTACGCTTCATTTGTAAACCTTTGCTCAATGAGCACAAATAATAATTTTAGAATGATCATTTTAACTAGTTGATCAACTTGACATGTCCGCACTAAATCATCTTCAACATTTTATTTAGAGCTCAAAATGACATGAATCCAATGGCCAGGTTAATCTACCTCAATTTTCAATATTGTGACAACATTTGAGACTGAAAGAGCTACAACAAATCCTCCAAGTAATCCAATGAATCCCAAACTGCGTGATGCCATGCATTATGCTTCATTTATAAGCCTTTACTCAAGGAGCACCAACGATGTGTTTAGAATTATCATTTAACTGGCCAATACTTGACATGTCCGCACTAAATCGTTCCTAACTTTTGATTTAGAGTTCAGAATGACATTAATCCAATGGCCACGTTAAGCTAGCTTAATATTTTATATTGTGGCAAAATTTAATACCGAAATAGCTACAACAAAGCCTCCACGTATTCAATCTATCCCAAAATGCGAGATGCCATGCATTATGCTTCATTTGTAAACCTTTGCTTAATGAGCACCAATGATTAGTTTAGAATGATCATTTTAACTATCTAATCAACTTGACATGTCTGCCTAAATTGTCTTTAACATTTGATTTAGAGTTCCAATTGACATGAATCCAACGCCCACGTTAATCTAGCTTAACTTTCTATATTGTGACAAAATTGAAGACTGAAATAGGTACGACAAAGCCTCCAAGTAATCCAATATATTACAATCTGCATAATGCTATGCATTATGCTTCATTTGTACATCTTTGCACAATGAGCAGCAATGATCAGTTTATAATGATCATTTTAACTAGCTGATCAACTTGACATGTCTAGATTATACTTAATCGTTTTTAACATTTTATTTAGAGCTCCAAATGACATCAATCCAATGGCGACGTTAATCTAGATCAATTTTCAATATTGTGACAACATCTGAGACTTAAAAATCTATGACAAAGTCTCCAAGTAATCCAACGTATCCCAAACTCTGTGATGCCGCGTTATGCTTCATTTATAAGCATTTACTCAAGGAGCACCAATTATTAGTTTAGAATTATCATTTTAGCTGGCCGACCAACTTGACATATCCGCACTAAATCATCCATAACTTTTGATTTAAAGTTCGGAATGACACCAATGGAATGCCCACATTACGCTTCATTTGACATGAATCCGACGCCCACATTAATATATCTCAATTTTCAATATTGTGACAACATTTGAGACAGAAAGAGCTACGACAAAGCCTTCAAATAATCCAATGTATCCCAAACTGTGTGATGCCATGCATTATGCTTCACTTATAAGCCTTTACTCAAGCAGCACGAATGATTAGTTTAGAATGATCATTTTAACTAGCCAATCAACTCGACATGTCCGCACTAAATCTTCTGTAACTTTTGATTTAGAGTTCAGAATGAATCCAATGCCCTCGTTAAGCTAGCTCAATTTTCAATACTGTGACAACTATTGAGACTGAAATTGCTACGACAATGCTTCCAAGTAATCAAATCTATCCCAAACTGCGTGATGCATTATACTTCAATTCTAAACCTTTGATCAATGAGCACCAATGATCAATTCATTTTAACTGGCCGAAAAAACTTGACATAACCGCACTAAATTGTATGTAACTTTTGATTTAGAGTTCAGAATTACACAAATCCAACGCCCACGTTAAGCTAGCTCAATATTCTATATTGTGAAAACATTTAAGATTGAAATAGCTACGACAAAGCCTCCAAATAATACAATGTTTCCCAAACTGCGTGATGCCATGCATTATGCTTCATTTGTAAAGGATTGCTCAATGAGTACTAATGATCAGTTTAGAATGATCAATTTCACTAAACGATAAACTTGAGATGTCCGCACTAAATGGTCCGTAACTTTTGATTTAGTGTTCAGAATGACACGAATCCAAAGCCCACGTTAAGCTAGCTCAATTTTCTATATTGGGGCAAAATTTAAAACCAAAATACCTACGACAAAGCCTCCATGTATTTCAATCTATCTATAACTCCGTGATGCCATGCATTATGTTTCATTTTTAAACCTTTGCTCAATGAGACCCAATGATGTGTTTAGAATGATCATCTTAACTAGCTGATGAACTTGACATGTTCGCACTAAATCATCTTCAACATTTTATTTAGAACTCAAAATGACATGAATCCAATGGCCAGGTTAATCTAGATAAATTTTAAATATTGAGACAACATTTGAGACAGAAACCGCTACGAAAAAGTCTCCAACAAATCCAATCTATTCCAAAATGCATGATGCCATGCATTATGCTTCATTTATATGCTTTTACTCAAGGAGTACCAATGATCAGTTTAGAATGATAATTTTAACTCGCCGATCAACTTGACATGCCCGTACTAAATCGTCCGTAGCTTTTGATTAAAGTTCAGAGTGACACGAATCAACCGCCCGCATTAAGCTAGCTTAATTTTCTATATTTTGACAAAATTTAAGACAGAAATAGCTATGACAAAGCCTCCAAGTAATCCAATGTATCCGAAACTGCGTGATGTCATGCATTATGCGTCATTTTATAAGCCTTTACTCAAGGAGCACCAATGATCAGTCAAGAATGATCATTTTAACTTGCCAATAAACTTGACATGACCGCACTAAATCGTCTGTAACTTTTAATTTAGAATTCAGAATTATACGAATCCAAAGCTCACGTTAAGCTGGCTCAATATTCTATATTCTAACAAAATTTAAGTTTGAAATAGTTACAAAAAAGCCTCCAAGTAATATAATGTATCCCACACTTCGTGATGCCATGCATTATGCTTCATTTGTAAACCACTGCTCGATGAGTAACAATGATCAGTTTAGAATGATCATTTTAACTGGCCGATCAACTTGACATGTCCGCACTAAATCTTCCGTAACTTTTGATTTAGAGTTCAGAGTGACACGAATCAACCGCCCATGTTAAGCTAGCTCTATTTTCTATATGTTTGATGAAATTTTAAACCGAAATAGCTATCACAAAACCTCCAAATAATTCAATCTATCCCAAACTGTGTGATGCCATGCATTCTGTCTCATTTGTAAACCTTTTCTCAATGAGCACCAATGATCAATTTTTAGAATGATCAATTTAACTAGCCGATAAACTTGACTTGTCTGCACTAAATCGTACGTATATTTTGATTTTGGATTCAAAATGACATGAATCCAACGCCCACATTAAACTAGCTCAATTTTCTATATTGTGGTAAAATTTAAGACAGAAATAGCTTCGAAAAATCCTCCAAGTAATCCAATGTATCCTAAACTACGTGATGCCATGCATTATGCGTCATTTATAAGACTTTACTCAAAGAGCAGAAATGATAGTTAAGAAGGATCATTTTAACTTGTCGATAAACTTTACATGATTGCACTAAATTGTCTGTAACTTTTGGTTTAGAGTTCACAAGTACACGAATCCAACGCCCACGTTAAGCGAGCTCAATATTCTATATTGTGAGAAAATTTAAGATTGAAGTAGCTACGACAAAGCCTCCAAGTAATACAATGTATCCCAAACTGTGTGATGTCATGCATTATGCTTGATTTGTAAAGCATTTCTTAATGAGTACCAATGATAAGTTTAGAATGATGAATTTAACTAGTCAATAAACTTGACATGTGTGCACTAAATCGTCCGTAACTTTTGATTTAGAGTTCCAAATGACACGAATCCAACGCTCACGTTAAGCTAGCTCAATTTTCTATATTGTGAAAAATTTAATACCAAAATAGCTATGACAAAGCTTTCAAGTATTTCAATCTATCTCAAACTGCGTGATGCCATGCATTATGTTTCATTTGTAAACCTTTAATCAATGAGAACCAATGATGTGTTTAGAATGATCATTTATAAAATTCATGACCGAAATAGGTATGACAAAGCCTCCCAAGTAATCCAATCTATCCCAAATTGCGTGATCCTATGCATTATGCTTCATTTGTAAATCTTTGCTCAATGAGCACCAATGATCAGTTTAGAGTAATCATTTTGACTAGCGGATAACCTATACATGTAAGTACTAAATCGTCTTTAACATTTGATATAAAGCTCAAAATGTCATGAATCCAACCATCACGTTAATCTAGCTCAATTTTAAATATTGTGCATGATTTGGAACTGACAGAGCTACGAAAAATCCTCCAAGTAATCCAATGTATCCCAAACTGCGGGACTCAATGAGCACCAATGATCATTTTAACAGGCCGATCAACTTGACAAGTGCGCACTAAATCATCCGTAACTTTTGATTTAGAGTTCAGAATGACACGAATCCAATGCCCACGATAAGCTAGCTCAATTTTCTATACTGTGAGAAAATATAATACCAAAATAGCAACGAGAAAGCCTCCAAGTATTTCAATCTATTCCAAACTGCGTGATGCCATTCATTGTGCTTCATTTGTAAACCTTTGCTCAATGAGAATGAATGATGTGTTTGGAATGATCATCTTAACTAGCTGATGAACTTGATATGCCGCACTAAATCGTTTTTAACATTTGATTTAGAGCTCAAAATGACATGAATTCAATGCCGACGTTAATCTAGATAAATTTTCAATATTATGACAATATTTGAGACAGAATACGCTACGACAAAACCTTCAACAAATCCAATCTATCCCGAACTGCGTGATGTCATGCATTATGCTTCATTTAGAAGATTTTACTCAAGGAGTACCAATGATTAGTTTTGAATGATCATTTTAACTGGCCGATCAACTTGACAAGTCCGCACTAAATCGTTCGTAACTTTTGATTTAGAGAGTTCAGAGTGACATGAATCAACCGCCCACGTTAAGCTAGCTCAATTGTTTTTATATTTTGATGAAATTTAAGACCAAAATAGCTACGACAAAGCCTCCAAATAATGCAATCTATGCCAAATTGTCTAAGGCCATTCATTATGCTTCATTTGTAAACCTTTGGTCAATGAGCACCAATGATCAGTTTAGAATGATGAATTTAACTAGGCGATAAACTTGACTTGTCTGTACTAAATCGGCCGTAACTTTTGATTTATGATTCAAAATAACATGAATCTAACGCCCAGGTTAACCTAGCTTTAATTTCAATATTGTGGCAAAATTTAAGATAGAAATAGCTACGACAAAGCCTCCAAGTAATCCAATGTATCCCAAACTGGGTAATGCCATACATTATGCGTCATTTATAAGCCTTTACTCAAGGAGCACCAATGATCAGTTAAAAATGATCATTTGAACTTCCCAATAAACTTGACGTGACTGCACTAAATAGTGCCCGCGTTAAGTTAGCTCAATTTTTTATGTTGTGACAAAAATTTAAGACGGAAAAAGCTACGACAAAGCCTCCAAGTAATCCAATGTATCCCAAACTGCATGCTGCCATGTATTATGCTTCATTTGTAAACTTTGCTCAATGATCATTTAAATTTACCGATCAACTTGACATGTACGCACTAAATCGTTGGTAAATTTTTATTTAGAGTTCTAAATGACATGAATCCAACGCCCACATTAAGCTAAATCAATTTTCTATATTGTGACAACATTTGAGGGTGAAAGAGCTAGCACAAAGCCTTCAACTAATCCAATATAGAATGATCAATTTTACTCTTTTTAGAATGATCATTTTAGAATGAGCACTAATGATCATTTTAGAATGATCGGCACTAATAATCATTTTAGAATGATCAGTTTAGAATGATCAATTTAACTGGCTGATCCACTTGACATATCACCACTAAATGGTCCGTAACTTTTGATTTAGAGTTAAGAGTGACACGATCCAACACCCATATTAAGCTAGCTCAAATTTCAATATTCTGACAAAGAGACTGAAATAGCTACCACAAAGCCTCCAATTAATCCAATATATCTCAAATTACGTGATGTCATGCAATATGCGTCATTTGTAAATATTTTCTCAATGAGCACCAATGATTAGTTTAGAATAATCAATTTAACTAGACGATAAACTTGACATGTCCGCACGAAATAGTCCATAACTTTTGATTTAGAGTTAGAATGACATGAATCCAACGCCCACATTAAGCTAGCTTAATTTTCTATATTGTGACAAAATCTTACATAGAAATAGCTACGAGAAAGCCTCTAAGTATTCCAATGTATACCAAACTGCATGATATCTTGCATTATGCGTCATTTATTACCCTTTACTCAAGGAGCACCAATGATTAGTTAAGAATTATCATTTTAACTGGCCGATCAACTTGACATGACCGAATTAAATCGTCTGTAAATTTTGATTTGAAGTTCAGAATTATAAGGATCCAATGCCCAAGTTAAGCTTTCTCAATATTCTATATGTTGACAAAATTTAAGACCGAAATACCTACGACAAAGCGTCCAAGTAATCCAATCAATCCCAAACTTCGTGATGCCATGCATTATGCTTCATTTGGTAAACCTTTGCTCAATGAGCAACAATGATCTGTTAAGAATGATGATTTCAATTGGCCGATCAACTTGAATGTACGCACTAAATCGTCTGTTGCTGTTAATTTACAGTTCTGAATGGCACGAATCCAACGCCAACGTTAAGCTAGCTCAATAGTCTATAATATAAAAATATTTGAGACTGAAATAGCTACCACAAAGCCTTAAACTACTCCAATATATCTTAAACTGTGTGTGTTATGCATTATGCTTCATGCATAAGCCTTTACTCAAGGAGCACTAATGATCAATTTAGAATGATGACTTTAACTAGCCGGTCAGCTTGACATGTCCGCACTAAATCTTCTGTAACTTTTAATTTAGAGTTCGAAATGACACGAATCCAACGCTCACGTTAAGCTACCTCAATTTCCAATATTGTGACAACGTTTGAGACTGAAATAGCTTCGACAAAGCCTCAAAGTAATCCAATCTATCACAAACTGCGTGATGCCATGCATTGTGCTTCATTTGTAAACCTTTGCTCAATGAGCAGCAATAGTAATTTTAGAATGATCAATTTAACTAGCCGATAAACTTGACATGTCCGAACTAAATCGTCTGTAACTTCTTATTTACAGCTCAGAATGATATGAATCCAATGCCCACGTTAAGCTGGCTCAATTTTCTATATTTTGACAAAATTTAAGAAAGAAATAGCTATGAAAAAGCCTCCAAGTAATCCAATGTATCCCAAACTGAGTGATACCATGTATTATGCGTCATTTATAAGCCTTTACTCAAGGAGCACCAATGATCAGTTAAGAATGATCATTTTAACTTGCCTATCAACTTGACATGACCACAATAAGTCTGCTATAACTTTTGATTTAAGTTCAGACTTACACGAATCCAACGACCACATTAATCTATCTCAATATTCTATATTGTGACAAAATTTAAGACAAAATAGCTACGACAAAGCCTCCAAGTAATCCAATCTATCCCAAATTCCGTAATGTCATGCATTATGCTTCATTGGTAAACCTTTGGTCAATAAGCAACAATTATCTGTTAAGAATGATGATTTTAATTGGCCGTTCAATTTGAATGTACGCACTAAATCGTCTGTTACCGTTTATTTACAGTTCTGAATGGCACGAATCCAACGCCAACGTTAAACCAGCTCAATTTTATTATATTATGAAAACATTTGAAACTGAAATAGCTACCACAATGCCTTAAACTAATCCAATATATAGTAAACTATGTGAGTTCATGCATTATGCGTCATGCATAAGCCTTTACTCAAGGAGCAGTAATGATCAATTTAGAATGATAACTTTAACTAGCCGGTCAGCTTGACATGTCCCCACTAAATCATCCATAACTTTTAATTTATAGTTTGAAATGACACGAATCCAATGCCCACGTTAAACTAGCTCAATTTTCTATATTATGATAAAATTCAAGGCAGAAATAGCTACGACAAAGACTCAATGTAATCTAATCTATCCCAAACTGCTTGATGCCATGCATTATGCTTCATTTGTAAGCGTTAACTCAAGGAGCAATAATGATCAGTTTAGAATGATCAGTTTAGAATGATCAGTTTATAATAATCAGTTTGAAATGATCAAATTAATTGGATGATCAATTTCGTATGTCCACACTAAATGGTACGCAACTTTTCATTTAGAGTTCAGAACTATATGAATCCAACGTCCACGTTATGCTTGCTGAATTTTCTATTTTTGACAAAATTTAGGACGGAAATAGCTATTACAAAGCCTCCAAGTAATCCAATGTATCCCAAACTGGGTGATGCCCTGCATTATGCTTCATTTATAAGACTTTAATGAAGGACCACCAATGATATGTTTAAAATGATCATTTTAACTGGCCGACCAACTTGACATGTCATCACTAAATCATCCGTAACGTTTGATTTAGAGTTCAGAATGACACAAATCTAACACCCACGTTAAGCTAGCTCAATTTTCTATATTGTTGAAGCACCGATGATTAGTTTACAATTATCATTTTACCTGGCCGATCAACTATACATGTACGCACTAAATCGTCCCTAGCTTCTGATTTAGAGTTCCGAATGACACGAATCCAACTCCCACATAAATCTATCTGAATTTTATATATTATGACAACGTTAAAGACCGAAAGAGCTACCCCAAAGCCTTGGAGTAGTCCAATTTATCCTAAGTTGCGTGAGGCCATGCATTATGCTTCATTTATAAGCCTTTACTCAAGGAGCAGTAGTGATCAGTGTAGAATTATCACTTTAACTGGCCGATCAACATGACATATCTGCACTAAATCGACAGTAACTTTTGATTTAGAGTACGGAATTACACGAAACCAACGCCCAAATTAAGCTAGCTCAATATTATATATTGTGCAAAATTTAAGACTAAAGTAGCTATGACAAAGCCTCCAACTAATCAAATCTATCCCAAACTGCGTGATGGCATGCATTATGGTTCGTTTGTAAGCCTTTGCTCAATGAGCACCAATGATCAGTTTAGAATGATCATTTTAACATGCTGATGAGCTTGATATGTCTTCACTAAATTGTCTTTAACATTTGATTTAGAGCTCAAAATTATAAGAATCCAACAACCATGTTACTCTAGCTCAATGTTTAATATTGTGACAATATTTGAGACTGAAAGAGCTACAACAAAGCCTCCAAGTGATCCAATCTATCCCAAACTGCGGGATGTCACGCATTGTGCTTAATTTATAAGTTCTTACTCAATGAGCACCAATGATCAGTTTAGAATGATAATTTGAACTCGTTGATCAACTTGATATGTCTGCACTAAATCGTCCATAACTTTTGATTTAGAGTTCCAAATGACACGAATCCAACGGCCCCGTTAAGCTACCTCAATTTTCTATACATTGTGATAAATTTAAAACCAAAATAGCTTCGACAAAGCATCCAAGTAATCCAATCTATCCCAAACTGCGTGATGCCAAGTATTATCCTTGCACCAATGATGTTTAGAATGATCAATTTAACTAGTTGATAAACTTGACAGGTACATACTGAATCGTACGTAACTTTTGATTTAGAATTCAGAATTACACGAATCCAACGCCCACATTAAGCTAACTCAATATTCTATATTATGGCAAAAATTAACACCGAAATAGCTACGAAAAACCCTTGAAATAATCTAATGTATCCCAAACTGCGTGATCGATGCATTCCGCTTCATTTATAAGCCTTTACTAAAGGAGCACCAATGATAAATTTAGAATGATCATTTGAACTAGCCGATCAACTTGACATGTACGCACTAAATCGTCCGTAACTTTTGATGTAGAGTTCAGAATGACACAAATCCAACACCCATATTAAGCTAGCTCAGTTTTCTATATTTTGACAACATGTAAGACTGAAACAGCTACCACAATGCCTTCAAATAATCCAATCTATCCTGAACTGCGAGATGCCATGCATTATGCTTCATTTATAAGCCTTTACTCAAGAAGCTCTAATGATTAGTTTAGAATGATCAATTTAGAATGATCAGTTTAGAATGATCAATTTAGATTAATTAATTTAACTAGCCGATAAACTTGACATGTCTGCATAAATCTTCCATAACTTTTCATTTAGAGTTCAGAATGACACGAATCCAACGCCCACATTAAGCTTAATATTCTATATTATGACAGAAATTAAGACCTGAATAGCTACAACAAAGTCTCCAACTAATCCAATCTATCATAAGCTGTGTGATGCCATGCATTATGCTTCATTTGTAAATCTTTGCTCAATGAGCACCAATGATCAGTTTAGAATGATCACTGGACATGTCCGCACTAACTCATCTTTGACATTTGATTTAGAGCTTAAAATGATATGAATCCAATGCCCACATTAATCTAGCTCAGTCTTTAATATTGTGTCAACAGTTTTAATACAATGAATCTCAAACTGCGTGATGACATGCATTATGCTTCATTTATAAGCCTTTACTCAAGGAGAACCAATGATCAGTTTAGAATGATCATTTGAACTGGTCGATAAACTTGACATGTGTACACAAAATTTTCTGTAACTTTTGATTTAGAGATCAGAATGAGACGAATCCAACGCCCACATTAATCTAGCTCAATTTTCTATATTGTGACACCATTTGAGACTAAAAGACCTTCCAAAATGCCTTCAGGTAATCCAATCTATCCTGAATTGCATGATAACATGCAAAATGCGTCATTTATAAGTGTTTCCTCAAAGAGCACCAATGATCAGTTTAAAATGATGATTTTAACTAGCCGATTAACTCGACATGGCCGCACTAAATCTTCCATAACTTTTGATTTAGAGTTCAGAATGACACAAACCGAACGCGTACGTTAAGCTTCCTCAATTTTCTACATTGTGATAAATTCAAGACCGAAATAGTTACGACAAAGCATCCAAGTAATTCAATCAATCCCAAACTGCGTGATACCATGCATTATGCTTCATTTGATAAATTTTTCTCAATGAGCACCAATGATCAATTTAGAATGATCAATTTAACTAGCTGATAAACTTGAGATGTCCCCACTAGTGATCAGTTTAGAATGATCATTTTTACGGGCCAATAAACTTGACATGTCCACACTAAATCTTCGTAACTTTTGATTTAGAGTTCAAAACAAGACGAATCCAAAGCTCACGTTAAGCTAGCTCAGCTTGCTATAATGTGAAAAAATTTAAACTGAAATAGCTATGACAAAGCCTCCAAGTAATCCAATCTATCCCAAACTGCGTGATGTCATGCATTATGCTTCAGTTATTAGCCTTTACTTATGGAGCACAATTGATGATCTTAGAATGATCATTTTAAGTAGCTAATCAACTTGCATGTCCTCACTAAATTGACTTTATCTTTTGATTTAGAGCTCAAAATGACATGAGTCCAATGCCGACATTAAATAGCTCAATTTTCCATATTGTGACAACATTTGAGATTAAAATAGCTACTAAAAAGCCTCAAAGTAATCCAATGTATCCCAAGTTGCATGATGCCATGTCTTATGGTTCATGTATAAGCCTACTCAAGGAGCAGTAATGATCAGTTAAGAATGATCAGTTAAGAATGATCATTTTAACCGGCCGATCAATTTGACATGTCGGCATTAAATCATCCGTAACGTTTGATTTAGAGTTCAAAATTACACGAATCCAGCACCCACATTAAGCTAGCTCAATTTTCTATATTGTGATAATATTTGAGACTGAAAGAGCAATCACAAAGCCTTCAAATAATCCAATCTATCTTCAACTGTGTGATGCCATGTATTATGCTTCATATATAGGCCTTTACTCAAGGAGCTCTAATGATCAGTTTAGAATGATAAGTTTAGAATGTTCACTTTAGAACATTCAGTTTAGAATGTCCAGTTTAGAATTATCAATTTAACTAGCCGATAAACTTGACATGTCTGCACTAAATTAGCCATAACTTTTCATTTAGAGTTCAGAACGACACCAATCAAACGCCCACATTAAGCTAGCTTATTATTCTATATTATTACAAAAATTAAGACCTAAATAGCTATGACAAACTCTCCAACTAATCCAATCTATTTTAAACTGCGTGATGCCCTACATTATGCTTCATTTGTAAATCTTTGCTTAATAAGCACCAATGATCAGTTTAGAATGATCATTTTAACTAGCTGATCACTTGACATGTCCGCAGTAACTCGTCTTCTACATTTGATTTAGAGGTCAAAATGATATGAATCCAATGCCCACGTTAATCTAGCTCAATATTTAATATTGTGACCACATTTGTGATTGAAAAAGCTACAACAAAGACTCAAACTAATCTAATGTATCCCAAACTGCGTGATGCCATACATTATGCTTCATTTATAAGCCTTTACTCAAGGAGAAGCAATGGTGAGTTTAGAATGATCATTTGAACTGGTCGATCAACTTGACATGTCTACAATAAATCGTATGTAACTATTGATTTAGAGTTCAGAATGACATGAATCCAACGCTAACGTTAAGCTTCCTCAATTTTCTATATTGTTATAAATTCAAGACCGGAATAGCTACGACAAAATGTCCAACAAATTCAATCTATCCCTAACTTGGTGATACCACTCATTATGCTTCATTTGTAAATCTTTTCACAATGAGCGTCAATGAAGTTTAGAATGATCAATTTAACTAGCTGATAAACTGGACATGTCCGCACTATCTCTTCTTAAACAGTTGATTTAGAGCTCAAAATAATATGAATCCAGTGCCCATGTTAATCTAGCTCAATTTTTAATATTGTGACAACATTTGTGACTGAAAGAGCTACGACAAAGCCACAAAGTAATCCATTGCATCCCAAACTGTGTGATGCCATGCATTAGGCTTCATTTGTAAGCCTTTACTCAAGGAGAACCAATGATCAGTTTAGAATGAATCAAGTGCCCACATTAAACTAGCTCAATTTTCTATATTGTGACATTGTTTGAGACTGAAAGAGCTACCACAATTCCTTCAAGTAATCCAATCTATCCTGAATTGCGTGATACCATGCAATATGCGTCATTTATAAGCGTTTACTCAAAGAGCACCAATATACGGTTTAGAATGATGATTTTAACTGGCTGATCAACTCGAAATAGCCGCACTCAATCTTCTATAAGTTTTGATTTAGAGTTCAGAATGACAAAAATCCAATTCCTACGTTAAGCTTCCTCAATTTTCTAGATTGTGATAAATTCAAGACCGGAATAGTTTTGACAAAGCGTCGAAGTAATTCAATCTATCTTAAACTGCGTGATACCATGCATTATGCTTCATTTGATAACTTTTTCTCAATGAGCAGCAATGATAAGTTTAGAATGATCAATTTAACTAGCTGATAAACTTGAGATGTCCGCACTAGTGATTAGTTTAGAATAATCATTTTTACGGGCCAATAACCTTGACATGTCCACACTAAATCGTTTGTAACTTTTAATTTAGAGTTCAAAACGACACGAATCCAAAGCTCACGTTAAGCTAGCTCAACTTGCTATACTGTGACAAAATTTAAACTGAAACAGCTACGACAAAGCTTCCAAGTAATCCAATCTATCCTAAACTGCGTTATGGCATGCATTATGCTTCATTTATTAGCCTTTACTTATGGAGAACTATTGATCATCTTAAAATGATAATTTTAAGTAGCTGATCAACTTACATTTCCACACTAAATCGACTTTATCCTTTGATTTAGAGCTCAAAATGACATGAGTCCAACGCCCACATTAAGCTAGCTCAATTGTCCATATTGTGACAACATTTGAGATTGAAAGACCTACTAAAAAGCCTCCAAGTAACCCAATGTATCCCAAGCTGCGTGATGCCATGCCTTATGATTCATTTATAAGCATTTACTCAAGGAGCAGTAATGATTAGTTTAGAATGATCATTTTAACTGGCCGATCAATTTGACATGTTGGCACTAAATCGTCCGTAACTTTTGATTTAGAGTTCAGAATGACACGAATCCAGCGCCCACATTAAGCTAGCTCAATTTTCTATATTGTGATAACATTTGAGACTGAAAGAGCTACCACAAAGCATTTAAATAATCCAATCTATCCTGAACTGCGTGATGCCATGCATTATGCTTCATTTATAAGCCTTTTCTCAAGGAGCTGAAATGATCAGTTTAGAATGATTAGTTTAGAATGACCAATTTAGAATGATCAATTTAGAATGATCAGTTTAGAATGATCAATTTAGAATGATCAGTTTAGAATGATCAATTTAACTAGCCGATAAACTTGACATGTCTGCACTAAATCATCCATTATTTTTCATTTAAAGTTCAGAATGATACGAATCCAACACCCATATTAAGCTAGCTTAATATTCTATATTACGACAAAACTTAAGAACTATATAGATACGACAAAGTCTCCAACTAATCCAATCTATCTTAAACTTTGGATGCCATGGATTATGCTTCATTTGTAAATCTTTGCTCAAAGAGCACCAATGATCAATTTATAATGATCATTTTAAGCAGCTGATCACTTGAAATGCCCGTACTAACTCGTCTTTGATATTTGAATTTGAGCTCAAATTGATATGAATCCAATACACACGTTAATCAAGCTCAATTTTTAATATTGTGACAACATTTGTGCAAGAAAGGGCCACGACAAAGCATCAAAGTAATCCAATGCATCCCAAATTGCATGTCATGCATTTTGCTTCATTTATAAGCCTTTACTCAAGGAGAACCAATGATCAGTTTAGAATGATCATTTGAACTGGTCGATCAACTTGACATGTTTGCACTAAATCGTTTGTAACTTTTGATTTAGAGTTCAGAATGACACGAATCCAACACCCACGTTAAGCTTCCTCAATTTTCTATATTGTTGTAAATTCAAAACGGAAATAGCTACAACAAAGCGTCCAAGTAATTCAATCTATCCCAAACTGGGTGATACAATTCATTATGTTTCATTTGTAAACTTTTTCACAATGAGCATCAATGATAAGTTTAGAAAGATCAACTTAACTAGCTGATAAACTTGATATGTCCGCACTAACTCGTCTTTAACATTTGATTTAGAGCTCAAAATGATATGATTCCAGTGCCCACGTTAATCTAGCTCAATTTTTAATATTGTGACAACATTTGTGATTGGAAGAGCAACGACAAAGCCTCAATGTAATCCAATGTATCCCAAATTGTGTGATGCCATGCATTATGCTTCATTTATAAGCCTTTACTCAAGGAGAACCAATGATCAGTTTAGAATGTATCAAATGCCCACGTTAATCTACCTTAATTTTTTATATTGTGACAAAATTTAAGACTGAAATAGTTACAACAAAGCTTATAAGTAATCCAATGTATCCGAAACTGTGTGATGTGAGGCATTATGCTCATTTACAAGCCTTTACTAAAGGAGTGCAAACGATCAGTTTGGAATGATCATATTAACTGGCCGATAGACTTGAAATTTATGCACTAAATCATCCATAACTTTTGATTCAGAGTTCAAAATGACAAGAATCCAACGCCCACGTTAAACTAGCTCAATTTTCTATATTGTGACACCATTTGAGACTGAAAGAGCTACAACAATGCTTTCAAGTAATCCAATCTATCCTGAATTGTGTGATACCATGCATTATGCATCATTTATAAGTGTTTACTCAAAGAGCACCAGTGATCAATTTAGAATGATGATTTTAACTGGCCAATGAACTTAACATGGCTGCACTAAATCTTCTATAAGTTTTGATTTACAGCTTAGAATCACACGAATCCAACGCCCACGTTAAGCTTCCTCAAGTTTCTCTATTGTGATAAATTCAAGACCAAAATAGTTATGACAAAGCGCTACCACATTTGAGACTGAAATAGCTATCACAAAGCCTTCAAATAATCCAATCTATCCTGAACTTTGTGATGCCATGCATTATGCTTCATTTATAAGCCTTTACTCAAGGAGCTCTAATGATCAGTTTAGAATGATCAATTTACAATGATCAATTGAACTAGCCAATAAACTTGACATGTATGCACTAAATCGTCCATAACTTTTCGTTTAGAGTTCAGAATCGCACGAATCCAACGCCCACATTAAGCTAGCTTAATATTCTATATTATGATAAAAATTCAGACCTATATAGCTATGACAAAGTCTCCAACTAATCCATTCTATCTTAAACTGTGTGATGCCATGCATTATGCTTCATTTGTAAATCTTTGCTCAATGAGCACCAATGATCAGTTTAGAATGATCATTTTAACCAGCTGAACACTTCACATGTCCGCACTAACTCGTCTTTGACATTTGATTTAGAGTTCAGAATGACACAAATCCAACGCCCACGTTAGCTTCCTCAATTTTCTCTATTGTGATAAATGCAAGACCGAAATACCTACGAAAAAGCATCCAAGTAATTCAATCTATCCCAAATTGCGTGATACCATTAATTATGCTTCATTTGTAAACTTTTTCACAATGAGCACTAATGATCAGTTTAGAATGATCAACTTAACTAGCTGATAAACTTGACATGTCTGCACTAATGATCAATTTAGAGTGATCATTTTTACTACCCAATCACTACAAGAAAAGATTAACATTTCCGACGGCATTTCCGATAGAAATAAAACCGTCAGACTTTTCTCACGATTTTGCGATTGATTATTGATGGACTACCGAGGGAACTACAACCGTCGGAGATCCGTCAGAAATTTCCGACGCTCGCATGGCCATCGGTAAATCGATGGTAAAACCTGATGGTAAACCGTAGAATTTCCGACGAAGGTGTAATCGTCGGGATATCCTCTTGAAATCATTGGAATATTAGCGACGTATCTCAGGCTGTCGGTAATATTCCGACGACTTCCCGACAGCATGTGTGTTTTTACACTCCATCGGGAATCCGTCGGCCGCATTTGTCAGAATGCCGTCGAAAGTGTCCGAACATTGTCGGATGCCGTCGGCAATCCGTCGGAAACATAAGAATAATCTATTAAAATTTTGTGTTTATCCGTCGGTGGTCGGAAACCATCGGAAATCCAGCGGGAGCTGAAGATAAAATCTATTCAAAATATGTGATTATCCGATTGTGGTCAGAAACCGTTGGAATTCCGTCGGAAAAGGAAAATATTCTGAAGAATAATCTATTTAAAATTCGTAATTATCTGTTAAAAATTCGTAATAATGTCTTAAAAATTCGTAATAATGTGTTAAAAGTTCGTGATAATATCTAATTTTCACTATAAATAAGCTATGATCTTTCATAATTTCAACATAACAAAAACTTTTAAGAAAATGTGTTCTTCGGGTTCTTATGAGTATTTTCGATCGTGGATGGATAAACCTCGATATGATTCAACAACGGGGGAATTGACTGATGAATTTGCGCAAGGTGTTGAAGAGTTCATGGCATTTGCATCAAAGAATAGCATGACATCGGAATACGGTAAAATGTATTGTCCGTGTAATAAATGTCAAAATCATAGATTAATCTCTGTTAGAGAAGTACGTAATCATTTGTATAGGAATGGATTTATGCCGGGTTACAAAATTTGTTATTCACATGGAGAAACTGATGCAACGATGCAATATTATGGTAGTACTTCAAAAAGGATAGATAGTACTAATGTTAGGGTAGAGGAACCGGCATCAGAAATTGATATAAATGGAGGTATTGTTCAGATGGTGAATGATGCCTTTCATGAACAAAGAGCACCGTACATTGAAGTTATTAGGAGAATAGAGGAACCTAATTTGGAAGCCCAGAAATTTTTTGATATGTTAGATGCATCCAACTAGCCTTTGTATAAAGGATGTAGAGATGGATTATCGCCTTTATCTACTGCAAGCAGGTTGATGACGATAAAGACGGATTTCAACTTGGCTGAAGATTGTGTGAATGCGATAGCTGATTTTGTTAGAGATATATTACCTGAAGATAATATTGCACCTGCTTCATATTACGAGGTTCAAAAACTTGTATCTGGTCTTGGATTGCCATATTAGATGATCGATGTATGTATTGAAAACTGCATGATCTATTGGAGAAATGATGAAAACCGCATGAAGTGCCGATTTTGTCACAAACCTCGATTTCAAGAGACAAGCGGTAGAGTACCTATTCCGCATAAACGGATGTGGTATTTGCCATTAACAAAGAGGTTAAAGAGGTTATATCAATCTGAACACATGGCAAAACCTATGAGATAGCATGCAAAACATAATTCGAATGGAGAAATTGTGCATCCCTCGGATGCAGAAGCATGGAAACATTTTCAACAGGTTTATCCTAGTTTTGCATATTAGCCTAGAAATGTATACCTTGGGTTATCTACAGATGGATTCAACCCTTTTGGGAAGCATGGGAGGCAATACTCGTTGTGGCTAGTTATTGTTACACCTTATAATTTGCCTCCTTCTTTGTGCATAAAACGAGAGTTTTTATTTCTAACAATTCTCGTCCCCGGCCCAAAGCATCTTAAGCGATCGCTTGATATTTTCTTGCAGCCACTAATTCATGAGTTAAAAATATTATGGGAAAATGGTGTCGAAGCATTCGATGTTTCCAACCAATAGAACTTCTTGATGCGAGCAGTACTTATGTGGACGATAAGTGATTTTCCAGCATATGGTATGTTATCAGGATGGTCGACGCATGGAAGATTAGCATGCCCATATTGTCAAGATAATACTGATGCGTTCCAACTGAAACATGGACGAAAGACTAGTTGGTTCGATTGTCATCGTCGATTTCTACCACAAGATCATCCATATCGCCAGAGCACGACATTGTTTAGGAAAAACAAAAAAAATTTTGATGCTCCACCTCCTATTCTTGACAGGAATTATATGATGACTCAACTTAGAGATTTTGGTGCTGAGAGAATGGCTTCATGTGGAGGTAACGGACATTACCCTGTTGATGGTTGTGGCAAATACATAATTGGCACAAGATGAGCATTTTTGGGATTTACCATATTGGAAGGACCATTTGTTGCGCCATAATCTAGATGTTATGCACATTGAGAAGAATTTTTTCGACAACATAATGAATACCATTCTAAATGTGCAAGGAAAAACAAAAGATAATTTGAAAGCTAGATTGGATTTGCTGGATATTTGTTCCCGGAAGGAACTACATGTAATGTCAAATGGAAAATCATTGTCTCCCGCATACCGGTTGGATGCGCATGCAAAAGATGAATTATTTGACTGGATTAAGAATAGTGTCAAATTTCCATATGGATACGCATCTAATCTTCGTAATTGTGTCGATACTATTGAAGGTAAATTTTCAGGGATGAAAAGTCATGATTGTCATGTTGTCATGCAAAGATTATTCCCATTTGCCTTTAGCAATCTACTGCCTAAAAACATCCACGGAGCAATTGCAGGTACGACGTTTACATTATTTTATATATAAATAATAATAATTTCATATATTATATGATATTAAAATATATATTTTTATGTAGGGATTGGTGCTTTTTTCCGAGATTTATGTACAAGATCACTTATTGTAGACGATATCCAAAATTTGGAGGAAAAAGTACCGATTCTCATTTGTAACCTGGAGAAAATATTTCCACCATCATTTTTTGATGTTATGGAGCATCTTCCTATTCACCTCCCTAGAGAAGCAGCACTTGGAGGACTTGTTTAGTACCTATGGATGTATCATTTTGAGAGATATATGTTCCACCTAAAGAAAAAAGTTAAAAATCTTGCCAAGGTTTAAGGTTCAATCGTCGCACAAACTATTAATGAAGAAACATCTAACTTTGCCAGCTACTATTTTCCATCGCAAGTGCAAACAAAAAATAGACGACCTTCATGACATGATGATGGAGGAGAAAAATCAAGCTATCCAGTGTATGTGCCAGAAATATTTGTACAAAGTGGACGTTTAAGTGGAAAAGGGAAGACGCGACGCCTATCAGAGGAGGAACACAATCACTTGCATTTGTATATTTTGACAAATTGCGATGACGTTTTGGAATATGAAAGGTATATTCAATTTATTTTGTTTTTAGTTATTATTATAATTTATTGTTAATTTTTTTTCATAATTAACAGAATATACATGGAACAAATACGTGTTCATTATTCAGATTACAGCGAGAATGAGTTGGTCGACCTTAAAAAAGCGAATTTGCAAAATAGTTGCATTTTTATGTTAGTGTTACCACAATTATGTAATTTTCAATAATAGTTTACTATATATCTATATATATATTTATAATTTACTACATTCCATTATTTTGTAGGTTACTACAGGTCCTTCTATGGGATAACGTTTCCCACGTGGTTAGTTGAGTTGGTGAGTGGTCCCATTTACTGCAAAATCTTATCCAATGTACTGCACTCGTGGATATGCTTTTAAAAGTCATAGCGAAAGAAACTCACAAACAACTTGTAATTATGGTGTATCATATCAATCGGGAGAAATTGTATACAACGGTATTCTTCGTGAAATATTAGAAGTTCACTATCTAGGAATGATTAATTTGAGGTGTATTGTGTTCTATTGTGATTGGTATGACCCTGTCATGGGTCAACGTGAAGACGAATTCGGTGTTACAGTTGTCCACTCTCTTAAGCGACATCGAAAATATGATCCTTTTATACTTGCATCACAAGCGGACCAGGTTTGTTACATTCGATATCCTCGTGTGAGAAACAAGCAAGATCCTTGGATTACAGTGACCTCAATACATCCTAGAGAAATGGTATGTGGTATTCCGAACCAGAGCCTATGCAACAAAGCACAATTGGTAACTTAGGTTCAATAGACACTTCTCTTGAAGTTAACCTTGTTGTTGATGACACCACGAACAAAGATTACAACGTGTTTCAAGATTCAGAAGAAGAGATTGGCGAGTTTGACGACCAAAATTCAGCTAATTTGAAATATTCATCAAATTCATATTAAATTTGTGATAATAATGTTTTATTTTTTCCCATTATCTTTTTCTGATAAATAAAATGATTTTTACTCATTTAGCTTGTTTATAGTCTCACCACTAGTTTAATGAAGGAATGATGCCTAATATTATTATGTTAGTTTGGATCTTAAAACTCGATCCATTCTCTAAAACTAGTTTTTTTAAATGAAGCTAATAGTAATTTTCCGGACAAAAACAACTAATCCTAATTTTAAAACTAAACAATTCCTACGAGTCTTTCTTGAAAATTCTCTCCATTTCGTTTTGAATATTATTTAGGAATCTTTCACTCATTATATTAAAACATCTGTTATAATATTTATCAACACACTATATAGTCTCATTCTCTTATTAGTACATTAAATTTTGTTTATAAGATTACATTAAAGTTTGAAAGGAGATGTTTCGAACGTAAGTTTGCATTTTCGACATAGAGAGTCAAAGACAATTGTGTAGATCAGTTGGCCAAAAATGCTTGTAAAAAATGCTCAGATTTTCTTCGTGGTTCTATAAACAGTTATACAAAATTGAGAAATTAATAAATTTATTTAAAAGTCTAATAAAATTCTAAAAGAATCTTTAATTTGAAATAACAATATTAAATAAGTAGTACAGACATTTTGTTTAACAAGGTACATTGCTTTGGCTATTGCTAGGATTGGTGTAGTTTCGGACAGTTTCTTTTGTTTGGTTTGAAACTCGTCTCGTTAAAGTTGTGGGTTTAGTGTTGTTGTCCTATTTGAATAATAGATAACCAATATGCATGTTATACAAAAGTTAGAGTTATTTGATAAAATAAGTGAATTAGAGAATTATATAATATTTTAATAATTATGTGTTATTTTATTTAAAATTTATTTAATTTAAAAATTGATATACATATAATTATATGAAATTGGTTAAAAATATCCTTATAGTATAAGTTTGATCTAAAACATTAATATACATATAACTATATGAAATAAACTATATGGTAAATACATCATAAAAGTACAAATGTTTTTCGGATTATTGAATTTACCACCCGATGGATTTCCGACGGCCATTTTAATTCCGTCAGATATCCGTCGGAAACCCATCAAATGTATTTGCAACGTGGGCAAACCATGTGTCGATCATGCACGGTTTTATAAAAAATCCGACGGATTTCCAACGGATTTACGCAGTAAACGGAATTAAAAAAAACACGGGGTTTTGCGAAAATTAATTGATGTACCGATGGATTTCCGACGGAATTTTCTGTCGGAAATATCGAATATAACCTTCGACTTCTTCTTCTCCTCTCTCTCGCTCTCGCCGTTTCGCATTACCCTCAAAATTCCATCGATCGCTGATTCTCCTTATCGCCGTTTCTCCTCACCACCGTTTTTCTCCTCCTCGCCGCCGATTCTTGTCCTCAACATGTAAGTTTTATCGGTTAGATTCGTTTCAGATTCGTTTCAAATTCGTTTCTAGATTCGTTTTCAGATTAGTTTTCAGATTCGTTTCACTAGTAGATTTTCAGATTCGTTTCACTATTATAAGAATTTTTACGCAAACTTTACATAAACTTGAGTTTCTGATTATACACTCATTCGCTTGTTGATCATACACAATAATAAGAACCATTTCTAAGTTTGTGCAATCACAGCACATATCTTTTTCTTTTCACTACTCATCATTTCATAGAATCCCTTGATATTAGCCTTGGGACCTTATATTTTGTTAATTTCAATATATTTCTTGCCTTTTGATTTTCTTCTTATTTACATTATCAAAAGCATTGATGTGTTCCTTTTTAAAACTGTGAAACCAAATATATGAGAGAATACGTGATGTGCATGTTTAATGCATATACTTTGTATATACACTACTTTAGTATAATCTCGGTAGATTCTATAAGGTGTTCATAATTAATAATATGTAATTTTTCAAAATTTTAATTAAAATATTTTATTTTAACTTATACATCACGTTAAAAAACAAATTTTGTTTTCGGTTTTATGTTATTCGTTTTTGACATATATATATCACATTTTTGTAGATCATATTCGTTTGTCGGTTGCAAAAAATTTCGGTTGCGGCTGACAAACTTTACATAAACTTGAGTTGATTTGGATGGCATAGAAACATCTGAACGAGACTATAAATTAATACAAATTAATAAACTTTTATTTAAATATTATTAAAATTAGCTTTTTACAAAAATATTATAAACATTAAAAATTATAGGTTTATTGTTCAAGCTATTTAAAACAATTAAAAATTATAGGTTTATATTTAGTATATAAATGTTCCAATAATAGATCGTATCAAGAGTACCAAAGACGTGGTGAGTCGTCGACTTCGAGTTGTATAACAACTCAAGTTCCAGAATCTGCAAATGATTCTTTCCGACCAATGACAATTGAAGAATTGGTTCAGCAGCCTGATCGTGAACTTCTTACATTTCTCGATCCGAGACGTCAAAGAAACTCGATATGGTAAATTAAATTTTCTATAATTATATTTAAAATAATTATTTTAATGCTATTCTATAATTATATTTAAAATAATTATTTAAACGCTATTGTAATAAAAATTCGTAGGTTTGGTATTTCAAACAACGGAATAAGTAAATATATATTAAAGATGTTTCATTCTCTTTTGAACAAACCATATACCAAATTTCGAGATATTCCATACGAAGAACGTCAGATTTAGTTCAGAACGTTTGTGGTACGTTATTTAAATTTTAAATATATAATTTTTTTAAATATTTTTTAATAATTTTTTTAGTAATATATAAGTAAATTACGCCGCAAGAATTTACATAGGATCCCATGAACACAAAATAGGTGGAAGAAGCTTTCGAAAAAAAGGCTGCAGTTCAATTTTCCCGCCACATGAACGAGTGGAAACAAAAATGGAAAAAGGAAAAAGATAAACTTTATTCGTTATTGGGAATCTTCTATCGCTGAGGTAATCTCGAGAACTAATTCGGGAAACCAGAAGAGCGACCAAGGAGGCAAAGGCATTTATATTCACAATGCCGTATAAACTAGTTTTTTAGATGAGCCAATCAATTGGTAAATTAATTATTATATTAATTATATTTATTATTATTTAAAAACTTTTAAATTATTAATTTAGAAGTTTTTTACTTTTAGGCACAAGAAATTGGAGGGCCTCCAGATCACTTGCAACTTCTCGAGGTCGTTCACACGAACAAAAAGACCGGTCGTATCCAAGATGGTCTCGTTAGTGTGATAATCGAAAAAGTAAAAAAGAAAAAAGTGATATTTTAACCCAACAGTTTCAAGTTGGTTCTTCATCTTCGGTCGCCGAATTGCCTCGTTCTGAGATTAACCATCTCGTTCTTGATGTAAGTTTCATTTTTTTAATATATGATTAATATTATAATAATTTTCATTAAATTTTGTAATAATTTTTTTATCTTTACAGGAAGTACCATTTTCTAAGGGTCGCCATCCAGTACTCGGAAGAGTTGGTGATACCGGTAGCGCAACATCTGCAGCTAGAAACGAGGAGAATGAAAGGCTAAAAGAAGAAATGGCGGCTATGAAAATAGAGATGAATAATCTCAAAAGCTTTGTAGAAATGATAAGAAATAAATTGTCTGATGACTTTTTTTCTCCTCCTACTCCTCCTGCCCCTCCGTTGTAATTTGTATTTTAAAACAATTGTTTAATATTATATTTATAATTAGAATATTATTTTTATTAATTGTATGATTATTTTTAAAAATATTTAAAAATAATAATTTAATTTAATAAAATAAAAAATTTTATTTTTAAAATTTTTTTTTTAATATTTATATTTATAAAATATTGAATTAAATATTTTTCAAATATCAATATTAAAAAAATAAATTTTTATTTTTTTCAATTAATTGGTTTTTTCCGACGGATTCTGTCGTCGGAAATTATTCCATCGGAAACCTGTCGCCTAACTTCCGATGGTTATAAACCGTCGGAAAATATCATCGGACCAAATTCTTGTCGTCGGTATTTTCCGACGGATATCTTCCATCGACCATCTGTCGGAAATTCCAAGTAAGTTCCCGATGGAAATTTATTTCCGACGTAATACTCCCGACGAACGATATTCGTTGGAAATTAGACGAGAATCTGTATTACCAACGTTTTTCTGACGAATATGGCCGTCGGGAATGTACAGTTTTCGTGTAGTGAATAACCTTGACATATACGCACTAAATCGTCCATAATTTTTCATTTAGAGTTCAGAATCGCACGAATGCAACGATCACATTAAGCTAGCTTAATACACTATATTATGAAAAAAATAAAGACCTAAATAGCTATGAAAAAGTCTCCAACTAATCAATTCTATCTTAAACTTCATGATGCCAGTGAGCACCAATGATCAGTTTAGAATGATCATTTTAACCAGCTGAACACTTAACATGTACGCACTAACTCGTCTTTGATATTTGATTTAGAGCTCAATTTTCAATATTCTAACAACATTTGAGACTGAAAAAGCTACAACAAAGCTTCCAAGTAATCCAATGTATTCCAAACTGCATGATGACATGCATTATACTTCATTTTTAAGCCTTTACTCAAGTTGATAAACTTGACATGTCCGCACTATATCGTCCGTAACTTTTGAATTATAGTTCAAAATGAGATGAATCCAATACCCACATTAAGCTAGCTCAATTTTCTATATTGTGAAAATTTTAAGACCGAAATAGCTACAATAAAGCCTTCAAGTAATCTAATCTATCCCAAACTAGGTGATGCCATGCATTATGCTTCATTTATAAACCTTTGCTCAACGAGCACCAATGATCATCTTAGAATGATCAATTTAAGTAGCTGATAAACTTTACATGTCCGCACAAAATTGTCCATATCTTATGATTTAAAGTTCAGAATGACAAGAATCCAATGCCCAAGTTAACCTAGCTCAATTTTTTATATTGTGACAAAATTTAAGACTAAAATATGACAAAGCCTGCAAGTAATCTAATCTATCTCAAACTACGTGATGCCATGCATTATGCTTCATTTGTAAACCTTTGCTCAATGAGCACCAATGATTAGTTTAGCATGATCATTTTAATTAGATGATCAACTTTATATGTCCGCACTAAATCGTTTTTAACATTTGTTTTATAGCTCAAAATGACATGAATCCAACGCGCACGTTAATCTAACTCAATTTTCAATATTCTAACATCATTTGAGACTAAAAGAGCTACGACAAAGCCTCCAAATAACCCAATGTATTGCAAACTACATGAAGCCACGCATTATTCTTCATTTATAAGACTTTACTCAAGTTGATCAACTTGACATGTATGCACTAAATCGTCCATAACTTTAGAGTTAGAGTTCATAATGACAGGAATCCAACGCCCACGTTAAGTTAGCTCAGTTTTCAATATTGTGATTAAATTTAATTCAAAAATAGCTACGAAAAATCCTCCAACTAATCTAATCTATGTCAAACTGTGTGATGTCATGCATTATGCTTCATTTGTAAACATTTGCTCAATGAGCACGAATGATCATTTTAGAATGATAAACTGAACTAGCCGATAAACTTGTCATGTCTGCACTAAATCGTCCATAATATTTGATTTAGAGTTCAGAATGAAAAGAATCCAATTCCCATGTTAAGCTAGCTCAGTATTCTATATTGTGAAAAAATTTAAAACCGAAATAGCTAGGACAAAGCGTCCAAGTAATCCAATCTATCCCACACTGCATGATGTCATGCATTATGCTTCATTTATAAAACTTCGCTCAATGAGCACCAATGATCAGTTTAAAATGATAATTTTTACTAGCCGATAAACTTAGCATGTCCACACGAAATCATCTCTAACTTTTGATTTTGAGTTCAGAATGACTGAAATCGTCTGTAAAATTTATCACAATATAAATGTTATATTGTGATAAAATTAAAGTCTGAGTTAGCTACAACAGAACCTCTTAGTAATCCATTTTATCCGAAATTGCGTGATGCCATGCATTATGCTTCATTTGTAAACCTTTGCTCAATGAGCACTAATGATCAGTTTAAAATGATCATTTTAACTAGCCAATAAACTTAGTATGTCCGCACTAAATCGTATGTAACTTTTGATTTTGAGTTCAGAATGACTAGAATCGAGTGCCTACGTTAATCTAGCTTAATTTTCTATATTGTGGATAAAATTAAATTCCGAAATAGCTACGACAAATCCTCCTAGTTATCCATTCTATCCCAAACTGCGTGATGCCATGTATTATGCTTCATTTGTAAATCTTTGCTCAATGAGCACCAATGATCAGTTTAAAATGATTAGTTTGGAATGATCAGTTTAACTGAACGATAAACTTGACATGTCTGCACTAAATCATACATAAATTTTGATTTAGAGTTCGCAATGACATGAATCCAATGCCAAAGTTAAGCTAGCTATATATTATATATTGTGACAAAATTTATGACAGAAGTAGCTACGACAAAGCCTCCAAGTGATCCAATCTATCCCAAACTATGTGATGACATGTGTTATGCTTCATTTGTAAACCTTTGCTCAATGAGCACCACCGATCAATTTAGAATGATGATTTTAACTAGGTTATCAACTTGATATGTTCGCACTAAATTGTCTTTAACTTTTGGTTTAGAGCTAAAAATGACACGAATCAAACACCCACGTTAATCTAGCTCCATTTTCAATATTGTGACAACATTTGAGACAGAAAGAGCTACGAGAAAGCATCCAAGTAATCCAATCTATCCCAGACTGTGTGATGCCATGCATTTTGCTTCATTTATAAGCCTTTACTCAAGGAGCACCTATGATCAGTTTACAAAGATCATTTTAACTGGCCGATCAACTTGACATGTCCGCACTAAATCATCCATAACTTTTAATTTAGAGATTAGAATGCACAAAGGCTTCAAATAATCCAATATATCCTAAACTACGTGATGCCATGCATTATGCTTCATTTCTAAGCGTTTACTCAATGAGCACTAATAATCAGTTTAGAATGATCACTTTAACTAGCCAATCAACTTGACATGTACGCCCTAAATCGTCTGTAACTATTGATTTAGATTTCGGAATGACACGAATCCAACGCCCACGTTAATCTAGCTCAATATTCTATATTGTGAAAAATTGAAATATGAAATAGCTACAAGAAAGCCTCCAAGTAATCCAATGTATCCCAAACTGCGTGATGCTATGCATTATGCTTCATATATAAGCCTCTACTCAAGGAGCACCAATGATCAGTTTAGAATAATTATTTTAACTAGCCGACCAACTTGACATGTACGCACTAAATCGTCGTAGGTTTTGATTTAGAGTTCATAATGACACGAATCCAATGCCCACGTTAAACTAGCTCAACTTTTTATATTGGGAGAACATTTGGGACAAAAAGGAGCTACCACAAAGCCTTGAAGTAATCCAATCTATCCTGAACTATGTGATGCCATTAATTATGCCGCATTTTTATGCCTTTACTCAAGGAGCACTAATGATCAGTTTAGAATGATCACTTTAATAGTCCGATTAACTTGACATGTGTGCAATAAGTCGTATATAACTTTTGATTTAGAGTTCAAAAGGACAGGAATCCAATGCCCACGTTAAACTAGCTCAATTTTCTATACTGTGACAACAATTGAGACTGAAAGAGCTACCACAATGCCTTCAAATAATCCAATTTATCCAAAACTGCGTGATGCCATTGATTATGCTTCATTTATAAGCGTTTACTCAAGGAGCACTAATGATCAGTTTAAAATGATGACTTTAGAATGATCACTTTAATTGGCAAACCAAGTTGACATGTCCGCATTAAATTGTCCGTAACTATCCAGGAATGATTGATTTGAGATGTATTGTGTTCTATTATGACTGGTATGACCCTGCCTTGGGTCAATTTCGCGGTGTTACATCTGTCCACTCTCGTAAGCGACATCGAAAATATGATCCTTTTATACTTGCATCACAAGCGGACCAAGTTTGTTACATTCGATATCCTCGTGTCCAGAACAAACAAGATCCTTGGATTATAGGGACCTCTATACATCATAGAGGAATGGTATGTGGTATTACTGAGCAAGACCCTATGCAACAAAGCACAATTGGAAACTTAGGTTTCATAAAAGACTTTTCTTTAAGTTAACCTTGTTGTTGATGACACAACGAACGGAGATTACAACGTGCTTCAAGATTCAGAAGAAGAGATTGGCGAGTTTGACGACGAAAATTCAGATATTTCAGAATGTTCATCAGCTTGAGATTAAATCTGTGATAATAATGTTTTATTTTTTTTGCAATACTTTAATATTAGAGATAAATTAAATTTTGTAAAATTTTAAATGCCCGTCCGACGGATTTTCGACGGCGTCCAGACCATTCCGACGGATGTTCGACGGAACTGAAAAATTCATTGCTATTCTGATGGTTAATACAGTCGGATTCCCGACAACTTGGGGTATTGATGCTATACACTATCTTGTCACCAAGTTTTTTGAAATATCGGATTCTTCATTCGACGGCTTTCCAACGGCGTTTTTATATCCGTCGCTATTCCGTCGGCAAATACAGTCAGATTCCCGATGACTTTGGGTATTGATGCTATATCCTATCTTCTCCAAATTTTTTTTGAAATATCGATTTCTTTATCCGACGGAGTTCCGACGGTGTTGTTATATCCGTTGGAATTCCGTCGGTAATTTTTGACCATATTGCGACAAATAATAATTATTAATATAAAATTTAAAAGATTTAAAATTTTTAAAAAAATAAATGGGTTACCAGCAACTATTTTCTATCGGTTATAATTGAAATAGATAAATAATAAATATATGTTGTGTAATTAGAATTTTTGTTAGACTTTTTATCATCTTAAATGACTTCTGAAACAGTATAATTACTAATCTAATATTTTCTCTAGTTTTATAAATAAGAACAACAATTAAAAATGAATTGTATTATATTATGTAGCATATAACTAATCAAGCTTATTTTCAAATATTTCATAAGAGCTAGAGTCACATTTTTATTACTTATAAGTATTAATGCACCATGTTCCCATACAAAAATTTCATATCAAATGCATAATACAGAAGATTCAAGTTAAAATTGTGTTACCTACACATGTAAGTGTTACCTACACAGATTCACTTTTTGTGTCACAATTTGTAAATACCGATGGATTTCCGATGACCTTTGTCAGAAAACCGTCAAAAACGTATTTGCAATGTGTCGAGACTATTTAGCGAACATGCATGGTTTTTCAGCAGTCCGTCGGAAATGCGTCGGTAATTACTGATGGATTTCCAACTCTATTAAATTATACGCAGGAATGGCAACGCGGGCTTTCATAAAAATATTTATTAATAGGCCGACGGATTCCCGATGAATAATTCCGTCGAAAATATCTAATATAATCTACGACCCCAGTTCTACTATTTTTCTCTCGTGTTTTCTCTTCCTCTCTGCCTTTTCGCCTCCCGCCGCTGTTGTCATCGGAAACCATCGATGTCGGTAAATTTAGTTGCCAGAAATATAAGTTTTCTTCCTATACCATTTCTATTTTGGTGCATTTATAGATTTTGAAGTCTACAATGCTAATCTTCTCAACGTATTTTTTAAGATCTTTTATGTGGGGCAAACCGAAGATACAGACTGAGTTTGAGTGCACTCAAAACTTTATTTACATGCAAACTCAAAACTTTACTCCCACCAGATTTTCATCTATATAGATATTTTTTTTCATTTATAGTTTGAGTGAACCGAACATAATTGATTACTATGATTTTGATATAGTCGAACCAGAACAGGATTTGTTTACGATTTGCTCCCAGACATGAATCACTAGACACATTACACATAAATTGATTACTATGATTCTTCACTATGTTGTATGAGATTATTCTGTTACTGTGATTCACTGAGAATTCTAACTTTCACCCTAATCATGGAAAACATAACTCCAATGAACTCTTCACCAAGATTACAATCACTATTAACAATTATGCATATAATAATACATCAGCCACGGAATTTTTTGTGGCTATTTTGAAAACCACAAAAGATATAAAAGAACTACAGAACATAATCACAAAAATTCACGAAAAACCATAGAAAATTCACAAAAAGCTAAATGTTAGTCATGTAGCTATAGTTATAAAAAGTTATAAATATTTTATGTGGCTATAGTTGTTTGTCTTTGTGGACTTTTATGATTTTTCAGCTGCTTTTTTAAAATAATCATAAAATATCTATAGTTAGTTATTGGCTGGTTATAGGCATAATTTTACTATTGAATATTTAATAACAAAATATTATGAATAAAATTTAGCGAATAATGAAAGAGTATTTGTAGATTAAGCAAATGGTAATATATTAACTAGATTTAGATGCATTTATACGTAGAATAGTTTTGATGAATTTTTCTGCTGGAAAATTTATTTAAAAATTACATATGTAAGATAAGATTCCTAGAAAAGCATAAAGCATTATTGGGTATTATTTTACTCACCTACTAAAAATTGGGTTTTGAATAGAACATGACAAATAGTAAATGTAGATAAACTAATAAAATATCAAAATCATAATGTTTTAAGGTCGTATTAAGAGCACCAAATATGTGGTGAGTCGTGTACCCCGAGTTTTATACCAACTCAAGTTTCAGAATATACAAATGATTATTTTCAACCAATGAAAATTGAAGAATTGGTTCAGCAGTCTGGTTGTGAACTTGTTACTTTACTCGATCCGAGTCGCCAAGGGATTTTGATATGGTAAAATAAATTTTCTATAATTATATTTAAAATAATTATTTTAACATTATTCTAATAAAAATCCGTAGGTTTGATATTTCAAAAAACGGAATAAGCAAATTTATTAAAGATTCTTCATTCTCTTTTGAATAAACCATATACAAAATTTAGAGATATTTCGTACGAAGAACATCAAATTTGGTTCAGGATGTTTGAGGTTCCGTAAGTTATTTTTAAATATGTAACTGTTTTAAATAGTTTTTTAGTATTATTTTTAGTGATATATAAGTAAATTTCGCAGCAAGAATTTACATGGGATCCCATGAACACAAAGTTGGTAAAAGAACTTTTCAAAAAGAGGCCTCGGTACAATTTTCCCGCCACATGAACGAGTGGAAACAAAAGTGGAAAAAGGGAAAAGACAAACCAAGTGGGTTGAATGAGTCGGTTTGGAATGACTTTATTGGTTATTGGGAATCTTCTAGCACTGAGGTCATCTCGAGCACTAATTCGGAAAACCGGAAGAGCGAACGAGGAGGCAAAGGAATTTACATTCACAATACCGAATCGACTAGTTTTCTGATATAAGCCGATCAATTGGTAAATTAATTATTATATTAATTTTAATTTTTTATTACTTGAAATTTTTTAAAATATTAATTTAGTATTTTTTATTTTTAGTCACAAGAATTCGGAGCGCCTCCAAATCATTTGCAACTTCTCGAGGCCGTCCACACGAACAAAAAAACTGGTCGCTTCTAAGATGCTCTCGTTAGTGAGATCATCGAAAAAGTGAAAAAGAAACAAAGTGATATTTTGTCTCAGCAGTCTCAAGTTGGTTCTTTATCTTCGGTCGCCGAATTGCATCATTCTGAGATTAACCGTCTGGTTCTTGATGTAAGATTGATTTTTCTTTTTATTTATTTTTATATTTAATGTTATTTTTCTTTTTTAATAATACGTTAATGTTATAATACTTTTTAATAATACTTTTTAATAATTATTTTATTTAATTGTTTTAATATTTTATTAAATATTTAAAAATATTAATTAAATTCAATATTTTAAAAAAATTATTTTCAAAATAAATCTATTTTTTAAAATATTTAATGAATAATTTTTAAAAATAATTATTCAAAATTTATTTTCAATTGTTTGGTTATTTGAGACGGATGTAGTCGTCTGAAATAACTGATGGATTCCTGTCCGTCGGGAAACTTATTTCAATGCGATGTCGTCGGTTCACTCCCGACGAGTGAGAACCATCGGGATATAACATCGGTTGTGATTCCCGACGGCAACTATCATCGGAAGTCCTCGACGGCCCGACATACTAAATCTATCGCAAATTTGTCAGTAATTTCCGACGGATGGGACCATCTCATAGCCGTTGGCATTTTCTCACAGAATACTTTATCATAAACCCGTCGGTACTTGCCGACGGACCGACACCATCGAGTATCCGTCGGCAATATCCGACAACTACACTTATCGAAAACCCATCGATAATTGCCGAGAAAAGTGACCAATCAAATATCCATCGGCATTTACCGACGGCTATTGAATCGCAATCCCGTCGGTAATTCTCGACCAATTCTCGATGGAAATTGGTTTCCGACGAAATAATCCTGACGGATGATGTTGGTCGGAAAGTCGATGGGAATTATGTTTTCCGACTGATTGCCGACGAATTTTGTCATCGGGAATTTCATGTTTTCTTGTAGTGTATGCTTCATTTATAAGCCTTTACTCAAAGAGCACCAATGATCAGTTTGGAATAATAATTTTAACTGGCCGATAAACTTGACATGTACGCACTTAATCGTCTGTAGCTTTTGATTTAGAGTTCAGAATGACATGAATCCAATGCCCATGTTAAACTAGCTCAATTTTCAATATTGTGACAACATTTGAAACTAAAAAAGCTAGCACAAAGATTTCAAGTAATCCTATCTATCCTAAATTGTGTGTTGCCATGAATTATGATTCGTTATAAGCTTTTACTCAAGGAGCACCAATGATCAATTTAGAATGATCACTTCAGAATGATCACTTTAACTGGTCGATCAACTTGACTTGTATGCAATAAATCTTCTGTAACTTTTGATTTAGAATTCAAAACTACATGAATCCAATAGCCACATTAAACTAGCTTAATTTTCAAAATTGTGAAAACATTTGAAACCAAAAGAGCTACCAAAAAGCATTCATGTAATCCAATCTATCATAAACTGCGTGATGCCATGCATTATGATTTATTTATAGGCCTTTACTCAAAGAGCACCAATGATCAGTATACAATGATCATTTTAAATGGCCGATCAAGTTGACATGCACACAGTAAATCTTCCATAGCTTTTGATTTAGAATTCAGAATTAAACGAATCCAATGCGCACATTAAACTAACTCAATTTTCTGTATTCTGACTAAATTTAAGACAAAAAAGAGCTACCATAAAACCTTCATGTAATCTAATTTATCCTAAACTGTGTTATGTCATGAATTATAGTTCATTTATATGCATTTACTCAAGGAGAACTAATGATCACTTTAACTGGCCGATCAACTTGACATGTGTGCACTAAATTGTTCGTGAGTTTTGATTTAGAGTTCAGAATGACATGAATCCAATGCACACGTTAAATTAGCTCAAGTTTCTATATTGTGACAACATTTGAGGCTGAAAGAGCAACCAAAAAAGCCTTCAAATAATCTAATATATTATAAACTGGTTGGTGTCATGCATTATAGTTCATTTATAAGCGTTTATTCGAGGAGCACTAATGATCAGTTGAATGATCATTTTAACTAGCCAATAAACTTGACATGTCTGCACTAAATCGTCCGTAACTTTTGAATTACAGTTCAGAAAGACCCAAAAAAACGCCCATGTTAAGCTAGATAAAGATTATATATTGTGACAAAATTGAAGTCGGAAATAGCTAAAACAAAGGCTCTAAGTAATCCAATGTATCACATACTGCGTGATGCCATGCATTATGCTTCATTTATAAGCCTTTATTCAACGAGCACCAATGATAAGTTTAGAATGATTATTTTAACTAGCTGATCAACTGAACATCTACGCAATAAATCGTCCGTAACTTGTGATTTAGAGTTCAGAATTACACGAATCCAATGCCCACGTTAAATTAGCTCAATTTTCAATATTGTGACAGCATTAATTTATATCCAATCTATCCTAAACTGTGTCATGGCATGAATTATTCTTCATTTATAAGCCTTTAGTCAAGGAGCACTAATGATCAACTTAAAATGATCAGTTTAGAATAATCGCTTTAGAATGATCATTTAAACTGACCGATCAACTTGACATATCCGGACAAAATCGTCCATAACTTTTGATTTATAGTTCAAAATGACATGAATCCAACGCCCACGTTAAAGTAGCTCAATTTTCTATAATGTGAAAACATTTGAAACTGAAAGAGCTACCACAAAGCCTTCAAGTAATCCAATCTATCCTAACTTGCGTGATGCCATTCATTATGATTTATTTGTAAGCCTTTACTGAAGGAGCACCAATGATCAGTTTAAAATGATCATTTTAACTGGCCGATCTACTTGACATGTATGCACTAAATCGTCTGTAGCTTTTGATTAAGAGTTACGAATAACACGAATCCAACGCCCACGTTAAACTAGCTCAGTTTTCTATATTGTGACAAAATGTGAGATGAAAAAGAGCTACCACAAAGCATTCAAGTAATCAAATCTATCCTAAACTGTGTGCTGCCATGAATTATGCTTCATTTATAAACCTTTATTCATGGAACACTAATGATCAGTTTAGAATGATCACTTTAACAAGCCTATCAACATGACATGTGTGCACTAAATCGTTCGTAACTTTTGATTTAAAGTTCAATATGAATCCAAAGCCCACATTAAAATAGCTCAAATTTCTATATTTTGACAACATTTGACATTGAAAGTGCTGCCAAAAAGCTATCAAGTAATCCAATCACTTCTGAATGACACGAATCCAACGCCCATATTAAACTAGCTCAATTTTCTATATTCTGAAAAATATTTGAGACTGAAAGAGCTACCACAAAGCCTTCAAGTAATCCAATCTATCCTAAACTGCGGGATGCCATGCATTTATGATTTATTTGTAAGCCTTTACTCTAGGAGCACCAATGATCAGTTTAGAATGATCATTTTAATTGGCCCATCAACTTGACATGTACGTACTAAATTGTCCATAACTTTTTATTTAAAGTTCAGAATGACACGAATCCAACACCCAAGTTAAACTAGCTCAATTTTATAATTTGTGAAAAAAATTGAGACGAAGAAGAGCTACCACAAAGCCTTCAAGTAATCCAATCTTTCCTAAACTTTGTGATGCCATGAATAATGCTTCAATTATAAACCTTTACTCAAGGAGCACTAATGGTTAGTTTAAAATCATCACGTTGACTGGCCAATCAACTTGATATATGTGCACTAAATCATCCGTAACTTTTGATTTAGAGTTCAGAATGATATGAATCCAACACCAACTTTAAAATAGCTCAATTTTCTAAATTTTGACAATATTTGAGACTGAAAGAGCTACCAAAAAACCTTCAAATAATCCAATAGATCCTAAATTGCGTGATGCAGGCATTATGCTTCATTTATAAGCATTCACTCAAGAAATACTAATGAACATTTTAGAATTATCAGTTTAGAATGATCACTTTAAGTGGCAAGTCAACTTGGCATTTTTGCACTAAATCGTCCGTAAGTTTTGTTTATAGATAAAAATAACACAAATCCAGCGCCCACGTTAAGCTAGCTCAATATTCTATATTGTGACAAAACTTAAGACCAATATAGCTATGAAAAAACCTCGAAGTAATGCAATCTATCCCAAAATCCGTGATGCCATGCATTATGCTTCATTTGTAATTTTTTGTTTAATGAGCATCAATGATCAGTTTAGAAGGATCAGTTTGGAATGTTCAATTTAAATAGCTGATAAACATGACATGTCTGCACTAAATCCTCCATAACTTTTGATTTACAGTTTAAAATGACTCAAATCCAATGCCAACGTTAGGCTAGCTCAATTTATTATATCGTCACAAAAATTAAAGACAGAAATAGGTACGACAAAGCCTTCAAGTAATCCAATGTATTCCAAACTGCGTGATGCCATGTATTATGTTTCATTTATAAGCCTTTAATCAAGGAGCACCAATGATCAAGCGGACCAAATATTATCCTTTTGAATTGCAATCCCATCGGTAATTGCCGACCAATTCTCGATGGAAATTGGTTTCCAACGAAATAATCCCAACGGATGATGTTGGTTGGAAAGTCGACGGAAATTACATTTTCCGACGGATTGCCGACGAATTTTGTCGTTGGGAATTTGATGTTTTCTTGTAGTGTATGTTTTATTTATAAGCCTTTACTTTGATTATTTTAACTGGCCGATAAACTTGACATGTACACACTAAATTTTCTGTAGCTTTTAATTTACAGTTCAAAATGACATGAATCCAATGCCCACGTTAAACTAGCTCAATTTTCAATATTGTGACAACATTTGAAACTGAAAAAGCAACCACAAAGATTTCAAGTAATCCAATCTATCCTAAACTGTGTGATGCCATGAATTATGCTTCTTTATAAGCCTTTACTCAAGGAGCACTAATGATCAATTTAGAATGATCACTTCAGAATGATCATTTTAACTGGTCGATCAACTTGACTTGTACGCAATAAATCATATATAACTTTTGATTAAGAGTTCAAAACTACACGAATCCAACGGCCACATTAAACTAGCTCAATTTTCAAGATTGTGAAAACATTTGAAACCAAAAGAGCTACCACAAAGCATTCATGTAATCCAATCTATCTTAAACTGCGTGATACCATGCATTATGATTTATTTATAAGCCTTTACTGAAGGAGCACCAATGATCAGTATACAATGATAATTTCGAATGGCCGATCAACTTGACATGTACGCACTAAATCTTCCGTAGCTTTTGATTTAGAGTTCAGAATGACACGAATCCAACACGCACGTTAAACTAACTCAATTTTCTGTATTGTGACTAAATTTGAGACAAAAAAGAGCTACCATAAAACCTTCATGTAATCCAATCTATCCTAAATTGTGTTATGTTATGAATTATAGTTCATTTATATGCATTTACTCAAGGAGAACTAAGGATCACTTTAAGTGGTCGATCAATTTGACATGTGTGTACTAAATTGTTCGTAAGTTTTGATTTAGAGTTCAGAATGACATGAATCCAATGCACACGTTAAATTAGCTCAAATTTCTATATTGTGACAACAGTTGAGACTGAAAGAGAAACCAAAAAACCTTCAAATAATCCAATATATTCTAAACTGCTTGATGCCATGCATTATAGTTCATTTATCAGCTTTTACTCAAGGAGCACTAATGATCAGTTTAGAATGATCACTTTAACTGCCCAATCAACTTGACATGTCTGCACTAAATCGTCTGTAACTTTTGATTTAGACTTCAGAATGACACAAAACTAACACCCATGTTAAGCTAGATAAAGATTCTATATTGTGACAAAATTGAAGTCCGAAATAGCTAAAACAAAGGCTCTAAGTAGTCCAATGTATCCCATACTGCGTGATGCCATGCATTATGCTTCATTTATAAGCCTTTACTCAACGAGCACCAATGATAAGTTTAGAATGATTATTTTAACTTGCTGATCAACAGGAAATCTACGCAATAAATCGTCCGTAACTTGTGATTTAGAGTTCAGAATTACACGAATCCAACGCCCACGTTAAATTAGCTCAGTTTTCAATATTGTGACAACATTAATTTATATCCAATCTATCCTAAACTTTTGATTTAGAGTTCTAAATGACGCGAATCCAATGCCCACGTTAAGCTTGCTCAGTTTGCTATATTATGAAAATATTTAAACCGAAACAGCTACGAAAAAGCCTCCAAGTAATCCAATGTATCCCGAACGGCGTGATGCCATGCATTATGCTTCATTTATAAGCTTTTACTCAAAGCGCACTAATGATCAGTTTAGAATGATTAGTTTAGAATGTTCAATTGAACTAGCCGATAAAATTGATATGTCTAAACTAAATCGTTCGTAACTTTTGATTTAGACTTCAGAATGACACGAATCCAACACCGATATTAAGGTAGCTCAAAACCCGATATGGTGACAAAATTTAAGCCCAAAATAGCTATGAAAAAACCTCCAAGTAATCCAATCTATCACAAACTGCGTGGTGCTATGCATTATGCTTCATTTGTAAACCTTTGCTCAATGAGCACCAATGAGCAATTCAGAATCATTGTTTTAACTAGCTGATCAACTTGATATGTCCGCACTAAATCAAAATGATATGAATCCAACGCCCAAGTTAATCTTGCCCAAATTTCAATATTGTGATAACATTTGAGAATAAAAGATGTACCACAAAGCCTCCAAGTAATCCAATCTATCCCAAGTTGCGTGATGTCATGCATTATGCTTCATCTTCAAACCTTTGCTCAATGAGCACCAATGATCATTTTTGAATTATCAATTTAACTAGCCGATAAACTTGACATGTCCACACTAAAGCGTCTATAGCTTTAGATTTAGATTTCAGAATGACATGAATCAAATGCCCATGTTAAGCTAGCTCAATTTTTATATTGTGCCAAAATTTTAAAACCGAAATAGCTACAACAAGCCTCCAAGTAATCCAATGTATCCCAAACTGCGTGATGGCATGCATTATGCTTCATTTATAAGCCTTTGCTAAAGGATCACCAATGATCAGTTTAGAATGATCATTTTAACTAGGTGATCAACTTGACATGTACGCATTAAATCATCCATAGCTTTTGATTTAGAGTTCAGAATTACACGAATCTAACGCCCACGTTAAGGTAGCTAAACTTTATGTATTGTGACAAAATTTGAGACTGAAAGAGCTAGCACAAGTCCTTCAAGTAATCCAATCTATCCTGAACTGCGTGATGTGATGCATTATGCTTCATTTATAAGCTTTTACTCAAAGAGCACTAATGATCAGTTTAGAGTTATCAGTTTAGGATGATCAATTTAACTAGCCGATAAAATGGATATTTCTAAACTAAATCGTTTGTAAATTTTGCTTTAGAGTTCAGAATGACACGAATCCAACGCCGACATTAAGGTAGCTCAAAATTCTATATTGTGACAAAATTTAAGACCGACATACCTAGAACAAAGCCTGCAAGTAATCCATTCTATCCCAAACTGCGTGATGCTATGGCTTATGCTTCATTTGTAAAAATTTACTAAATGAGCACTAATGATCAGTTCAGAATAATCATTTTAACTAACTGATCAACTTGAAATATCCACACTAAATCGTCTTTAACGTTTGATTTAAAGTTCAAAATGATATGAATCTAACACCCAAGTTAATCTGGCTCAATTTTCAATATTGTGACAACATTTGAGACTGAAAGATGTACCACAAAGCCTCCAAGTAATCCAATGTATCCCAAACATTATCCTTTCTTGAATGAGCACAAATGATCAGTTTAGAATGATCAATTTAACTAGCGGATAAACTTGACATCTCCGCACTAAATCGTCTGTAACTTTAGATTTAGAGTTCATGTGACATGAATCAATAGCCCACGTTAAGCTAGCCAAAATTTCTATATTGTGACAACATTTAAGAGCGAAATAGCTACAACACAGCCTCCAAGTAATCGAATGTATCCCAAACTGCGTGTTGCCATGCATTATGCTTTATTTATAAGCATTCACTAAAGGAGCACTAATGATCAGTTTATAATGATCATTTTAACTGGCCGATCAACTTGACATGTATGCACTAAATCGTTCATAACTTTTGATTTAGAGTTCAGAATGACACGAATCTAATGCCCACTTTAAGCTAGCCAAAATTTCTATATTGTGACAACATTTAAGAGCGAAATAGCTACAACACAGCCTCCAAGTAATCGAATGTATCCCAAACTGCGTGTTGCCATGCATTATGCTTTATTTATAAGCATTCACTAAAGGAGCACTAATGATCAGTTTATAATGATCATTTTAACTGGCCGATCAACTTGACATGTATGCACTAAATCGTTCATAACTTTTGATTTAGAGTTCAGAATGACACGAATCTAATGCCCACTTTAAGCTAGCCAAAATTTCTATATTGTGACAACATTTAAGAGCGAAATAGCTACAACACAGCCTCCAAGTAATCGAATGTATCCCAAACTGCGTGTTGCCATGCATTATGCTTTATTTATAAGCATTCACTAAAGGAGCACTAATGATCAGTTTATAATGATCATTTTAACTGGCCGATCAACTTGACATGTATGCACTAAATCGTTCATAACTTTTGATTTAGAGTTCAGAATGACACGAATCTAATGCCCACTTTAAGCTAACTGAATTTTCTATATTGTGACAACATTTGATACTGAAAGAGATTCCACAGAGCTTTCAAGTAATTCAATATATCTTGAAATGGGTGATGCCATGAATTATGCTTCATTTATAAGGACTTACTCAAAGAGCCCTAATTATAAGTTTAGAATGATTACTTTAACAGATCGATCAACTTGACCTCTCCACACTAAATCGTCCGTAACTTTTGATTTAGAGTTGAAAATTACATGAATCTAACACCCATGTTAAGCTAGCTCAATATTATATATTATGACAAAATTAAGACCGAAATAGCTACGAGAAAGAGTCCAAGTAATCAAATCTATCCCAAATTGCTTGATGCCATGCATTATGTTTAGGAGTAATAATGATCAGCTTAGAATGTTTAGTTTAGAATGATCACTTTAACTAGTGGATAAAATTGACATGTACGTACTAAATCATCCGTAACTTTTGATTTAGAGTTCAGAACGACACCGATCTAACGCCCACGTTAGGAAAGCTCAATATTCTATATTATGAAAAAATTAAGGATGAAAGTAGCTACGACAAAACCTCCAAGTAATCCAATCTATCCCAAACTGTGTGATGCCATGCATTATGCTTCATTTAAACTCATTTACTCAATAAGCACCGTAGATCAGTTTAGAATGATCATTTTAACTTGTTGATCAACTTTACATGGCCGCACCAAGTCGTCCTTAACATTTGATTTAAAGCTAAAAATGACATGAATCCAACACCGACGTTAATGTAGGTCAATTTTCAATGTGTTGACAAACTTTGAGACTAAAAGAGCTATAACAAATCCTCCAAGTAATCCAATGTAACCGAAACTGCCTAATTCCATGCATTATGCTTCATTTGTAAACCTTTGCTCAATGACCACCAATGATGATCTTAGAATGATCAATTTAACTAGCCGATAAACTCGACATGTCCACACTAAATCATTTGTAACTTTTGATTTATAGTTCAGAATAACAGGAATCCAACACCCACATTAAGGTAGCTCAATATTCTATATTGTGATAAAAGTTAAGATTGAAACGGCTACAACAAAGCTTCCAAGTAATCCAATCTATCCCAAACTGCGTGATACCATATATTATGCTTCATTTATAAGCCTTTACTCAAGGAGCACCAATGTCAGTTTAGAATGATCATTTTAACTGGCCGATCAACTTCAAATGTCTGTCCTAAATTGTTCATAACTTTTGATTTAGAGCTCAAAATGAGATGAATTCAATGCCCACGGTAAGCTAACTCAATTTTTCATATTGTGACCACATTTGAGACTAAAAGAGCTACGGAAAATCGTCCAAGTAATCCAATGTATCCCAAACTACGTGATGTCATGCATTATGCTTCATTTACAAGTCTTTACTCAATAAGCACCAATGATCAATTTAGAATAATCATTTTAATTAGCCGACCAACATGACATTTATGCACTAAATCGTTTGTAACTATTGATTTAGAGTTCGGAATGACACGAATCCAACGTCTACGTTAAGCTACCTCATGTCTCTATATTTGATAAAATTTAAAACCGAAATAGCTAGGAAGAGGCCTCCAAGTAATCTAATCTATCCCAAATACATTATGCTTCATTTGTAAACCTTTGCTCAACGAACACCAATTATCAGTTTAGAATGATCATTTTAACTGGCCGATCAACTTGATATGTCCATACTAAATCATCCATAACATTTGACTTAGAGGTCAGAATTACACGAATCCAATGCCCACATTAAGCTAGCTCAATACTCTATTCTGCGAAAAAATTTACGACGAAAATAGCTATGATAAGGGCTCCAAGTAATCCAATCTATCAAAAATTGTGTGATGTCACGCATTATGCTTCATTTATACGCCATTACTCAATGAGCACCAATGATGAGTTTAGAATGATCATTTTAACAAGCTTGTCAACTTGACATGTCCACACAAAATCATCTTTAACATTTGATTTAGAGCTCAAAATGACATGGATCAAACGCCCACGTTAATATAGCTCAATTTTCTATATTGTGACAACATTTGGTACTGAAACAGTTACCACAAAACCTCGAAGTAATTCAATGTATCTGAAAGTGCGTGACGCCATCCATTTTGCTTCATCTGTAAACCTTTGCTCAATGAGCACCAATGATCAGTTTAGAATGATCAATTTAACTAGCAGATAAACTTAGCATGTCCAGACTAAATCTTTCATAACTTTTGATTTGGAGTTTAGAATGACACGAATCCAATGCCCACCTTAAAGTACCTCAGTATTCTATACTGTGACAAAATTTAAGACCCAATAACTATGACAAAACCTCCAAGTAATCCAATCGATCCTAAGCTTTGTGATTCCTTGAATTATTTTTCATTTGTAAACCCTTGCTCAATGAGCAACAATGATCAGTTTAGAATGGTCATTTTAACTAGCTGAACAACATGACATGTACGCACCAAGTCGTCTTTAACATTTGATTTAGAGCTCAAAACGACATGAATCAAATACCCACATTAATATAGCTCAATTTTCTATATTGTGATAAGATTTGGGATAGAAAGAGTTACAACAAAGGCTCCAAGTAATCCAATATATCCGAAACTGCGTGATTCCATGCATTATGCTTCATTTATAAACCTTTTCTCAATGAGCACCAATGATCAGTTTAGAACGATCAATTTACCTAGCCGATAAACTTGATATGTCCACACTAAATCGTTCGTAACTTTTTATTTGGAGTTCAGAATGACACGAATCCAACGCCCATGTTAATCTAGCTGAATATTCTATATTGTGACAAAATTTAATACCCAAATAGCTACGGCAAAGCCTCCAAGTAATCCAATTTATCCCACACTGTGTGATGCCATGCATTATGCTTCATTTGTAATCCCTTGCTCAATGAGCACCAATGATCAGTTTGATTAATTTAAATAACACATAAATTTGATATGTCCGCACTAAATAGTCGCTAATTTTTTATTTAGAGTTCAGAATGACATGAATAAAATGCCTATTCTAAGTTAGCTCAATTTTCTGTGTTATGACAAAATATAAGGCCGAAATAGTATGGCAAGAGCTCCAAGTAATTCAATCTATCCCAAATTGTGTGATGCCATGCATTATGCTTCATTTATACTACATTACTCTATGAGCACCAATGATCAATTATAATGATCATTTTAAGGAGCTTGTCAACTTGACATGTCCACACCAAATCGTTTTTAACATTTGATTTAGAGCTCAAAATGACATGAATTGCACGCCCACGTTAATATAACTCAATTACCTATATTGTTACAACATTTGGGACTGAAAGAGTTACGACAAAGCCTCCAAGTAATCCAATGTATCCAAAACTGCGTGATGCCATGTATTATAGTTCATTTGTAAACCTTTGCTCAATGAACACCAATGATCAGTTTAGAATGATCAAAACTAACCGATAAACTTAACATGTCAACACTAAATCGTTCGTAACTTTTGATTTGGAGTTTAGAATGACACGAATCCAATGCCCACCTTTAGGTAGCTGAGTATTCTACATTGTCACAAAATTTAAGACCCAAATAACTACGACAAGCCTCCAAGTAATCCAATCTATCCCAAACTGTGTGATGTCATGCATTATGATTCATTTGTAAACCCTTGCTCAATGAGCCTCAATGATCAGTTTAGAATGATTATTTTACCTAGCTGATCAACTTGACATGTACGCACTAAATCGTCTTTAACATTTCATTTAGAGCTCAAAACGACATTAATCAAACGCCCCCGTTCAAAACGACATGAATCAAACGCCCCCGTTAATATAGATCAATTTTCTATATTGTGACAACCTTTGGGACAAAAAAAGTTACGGCAAAGCCTCCAAGTAATACAATGTATCCGAAACTGCGTGATGTCATGCATTAGGCTTCATTTGTAAATATTTTCTCAATGAGTACTAATGATTAGTTTAGAATGATCAATTTAACTAGCCGATAAACTTGACATGTCCACATTAAATCATTCGTAACTTTTTGTTTGGGCTTCACAATGACACGAATCTAACGCCCAAGTTAAGCTAGCTGAATATTCTATATTTGACAAAATTTAAGACCCAAATAGCTATGGCAAAGCCTCCAAGTAATCCAATATATCCCAAACTGTGTGATGATGCATTATGCTTCATTTGTAATCCCTTGCTCAATGAGCACCAATGATCAGTTTAGAATGATCAATTTAACTAACCCATAAATTTGACATGTCCGCACTAAATCGTTCTTAACTTTGGATTTAGAGTTCAGAGTAACATGAATCAAACGCCCCTACTAAGCTAGCTCAATTTTCTGTATTATGACAAAATATAAGACTGAAATAGCTACAACAAAGCCTACATGTAATTCAATGTATCCCAAATTGCGTGATGCCATGCATTATGCTTTATTCATACGCCTTTACTCAATGAGGACCAATGATCAGTTTAGAATGATCAGTTCAACTAGCTGATCAACTTGACATATCCGCACTAAATCGTCTTTAACATTCAATTTAGAGATCAAAATGACATGAATCCAATGCCCACATTAATGTAGCTCAATTTCAAATATTGTGACAACATTTGGGACTGAAAGAGTTACGACAAAGCCTCCAAGTAATCAGATGTATCCAAAACTGCGTGATGCCATGCACTATGCTTCAATTGTAAACTTTTGCTCAATGAGCACCAATGATTAGTTTAGAATGATCAATTTAACTATCCGATAAACTTGACATATCCGCACTAAATCGTCCATAACTTTTGATTTAGAGTTCACAATGAAACGAATCCAACACCCACATTAAGGTAGGTCAATATTCTATATTGTGACAAAATTTAAAACCGAAATAGCAATGACAAAGTCTCCAAGTAATTCATGCATTATACTGATCAATATTCAACGCCCACGTTAAGCTAACTCAATATTCCAAGTAATCCAATCTATCCCAAACTTCGTGATGCCATGCCTTATGCTTAATTTATAAGCCTTTACTCTATGAGCACTAATGATCAGTTTAGAATGATCACTTTAACTTGCCAATCAACTTGACATGTCCACACTAAATCGTTCGTAAGTTTAGATTTAGAGTTCATAATGACACGAATCCAGTGCCCATGTTACGCTAGCTCAATTTTCTATATTTTGAAAAAATTGAGACAACATTAGAGACGAAAAAGCATCCAAGTAATCCAATTTATCCCAAACTGCGTGATGCCATGCTTTATGCTTCATTTCTAAGCCTTTACTTAATGAGCACCAATGATCAGTTTAGAATGATCAGTTTAACTAACCCATAAATTTGACATGTCCGCACTAAATCATTCCTAACTTTTGATTTAGAGTTCAGAATGACATGAATCAAATGCCCTTGCTAAGCTAGCTCAATTTTCTGTATTATGACAAAATATAAGACCGAAATAGCTACAACCGAAATAGCTACAACAAAGCTTACATGTAATTCAATGTATCCCGAATTGCGTGATTTTGGGATAATGCATGGCATCACGCAATTTATGATCAAAATATAAGAATGTGAATCTAATGCCCACGTTAAGCTAGTTCAATATTCTATATTGTGACAAAACTTAAGACAGAAATAGCTACGACAAAGGCTCCAAGTAATCCAATCTATATCCCAAACTGTGTGATGCCATGCATTAGGCTTCATTTTTAAACCTTTTCTCAATGCGCGCCAATGATTAGTTAGCATGATCATTTTAACTAACTGATCAAGTTGACATGTCCGGACTAAATCATCTTTAACATTTGATTTAGAGCTTAAAATGAAATGAATCCAACGCCCACATCAGCATTTGAAACTGAAAGAGCTATGACAAAACCTCCAAGTAATCCAATGTATCCCAAAACTGTGTGATGCCATATATTATGCCTCACTTATAAGGCTTTACTCAAGGAGCACCAATAATCAGTTTAGAATGACTATTTTAACTGGTCGATCAACTTAACATGCTCGCACTAAATTGTGAGTAACTTTTGATTTATAGTTCAGAATGATACGAATTTGATGCCCACATTACGCTACCTCAATTTTCTATATTGTGATAAAATTTAAGATCGAAATAGCTACAAAAAAGCCTCCAAGTAGTCCAATCTATCCAAAAATATGTGATACAATGCATTATGGTTCATTTGTAAACCTTTGCTCAATGAGAACCAATCATAAATTCCTAATGATCAATTTAAGTAACCAATTAACTTGATATGTCCGCCCTAAATCAATTGTAACCTTTGATTTAGATTTCAGAATGAAATGAATCCAATTTCCACGTTAAGCTAGCTCAATTTTCTATACTGTGAGAAAATTTAAGACCGAAATAGCTACAACAAAGACTCCAAGTATTCTAATGTATCCAAAACTGCGTGATACCATGCATTATGCTTCATTTATAAGCCTTTACAACATGAGCACCAATGATCAGTTTAGAATTATCATTTTAACGGCCTGATAACTTTGACATGTACGCAATAAATCGTCTGTGACTTTTGATTTAGAGTTCAGAATTATGACACCAGTCCAACACCCACGTTAGGCTTGCTCAATTTTCTATATTGTGACAACATTTGAGACTAAAAGAGCTACCAAAAAAGCCTTCAAGTATTCCAATCTATCCTGAACAGCGTGATTCCATGCATCATGCTTCAGTTATAAGCCTTTACTCAAGGAACAAGAATGATCAGCTTAGAATGACTAGTTTAGAATGATCACTTTAACTAGCGGATAAACTTAACATGTACGTACTAAATCATCCGTAACTTTTGATTTAGATTTCAGAATGACACCCATATAACTTCCACGTTAGGCTAGCTCAATATTCTATTTTATGACAAAAATTAAGACCAAAATAGCTACAACAAAACCTCCAAGTAATCCAATCTATCCCAATTGTGTGATGCCATGCATTATTCTTCATTTATATGCCTTTACTCAATAAGCACCAATGATCAATTTAGAATGATCATTTTAACTAGTTGATCAACTTCACATGTCCTTAGTTTTCCATAACATTTGATTTAAAGCTCAGAAGACATGAATCCAATACCCATGTTAATTTAGCTCAATTTTCAATATTGTGACAAAATTTGAGACTAAAAGAGCTATAGCAAAGCCTCCAAGTAATCCAGTGTATCCCAAACTACGTGATGCCATGCATTATGCTTCATTTGTAAACCATTGATCATTGAAAACAATGATCAGTTTAGAATGATCAATTTAGCTACCCGATAAACAAGAAATGTCCGCACTAAATCGTCCGTAACTTTTGATTTAGAGTTCAGAAAGACACGAATCCAATGCCCACATTAATGTAGCTCAATATTCTATATTGTGACAAAATGTAAGGCCAAAACAGGTACGAGAAAGCCTCGAAGTAATCTAGTCTATCCCAAACTATGTGATTCCATACATTATGCGTCATTTATGAGTTACGAAATGAGCACCAAGGATCATTTTTGAATGAGCAATTTAACTAGCTGATAAACTTTACAAGTCCGCACTAAATCATCCGTAATTTTTGGTTTAGATTTCAGAATGACTCGAATCCAAGGGCCACGTTAAGCTAGCTCTATATTTTATATTGTGAAAAAATTTAAGACCGAATTAGCTATGACAAAGGCTCCAAGTAATCCAATCTATCCCAAACTGCGTGATGCCATGCATGATGGATTTCGTGACTGGTTTGCCAATGTGTGGCAAGATAGATTCGATTTGGGTCATAGTGGATAGACTCACCAAGTCTGCTCACTTCCTTGCGGTCAATAAGAAAGACAAGGCGGAAGTGTTGGCACAGAGATATGTGGAGGAAATAGTTAATAAACTCCACGGAGTACCGGCGAGTATAGTCTCGGACCGAGACTCCCGGTTTGCATCAGTCTTTTGGAAGGCTTTGCAAAATTCATTTGGGACGAAGGTGCACATGAGTACGGCCTATCATCCGCAAACTGATGGTCAGTCCGAAAGGACAATAAGAACACTTGAGGATTTGTTGCGAGCTTGTGTTCTGGATTGGGGTGGGAAGTGGAAGGATTACTTGCCTTTGGCTGAGTTTTCCTATAACAATAGTTACCACTCAAGTATTGGGATGTCGCCATTCGAGGCTTTGTATGGGCGACCATGTCGAACGCCCCTATATTGGACCCAAGTGGGGGAGCGTAGTATCTTTGGCCGAGATTTCATTGAGGACACAACCAAGAGAATCAGGGTGCTGAAACTTAAGATGAAAGAAGCACAAGATCGGCAAAAGAGTTATGCGGGTAGACGTAGAAAGGAATTGGAATTCCAAGTTGGGGAAATGGTATACGTTAAGTTGATCACGTATAAGGGTAAGGATCGAGCAGCTTTGACGGGAAAGCTGAAACCAAGGTACATGGGACCGTACCGGATCCTGGAAAGGATTGGACCAGTTGCATACCGGTTGGAATTGCCACCAACCTTGGTCGCATTTCATGATGTGTTCCATGTTTCCTTACTAAGGAAATGTGTAAGGTATGGAGATACCATTATCTCTGAACCCCCACCGGACCTTCAAGGAAATTTGACGGTCGAAGGTAGACCGGTTCGGATTGTGGGAAGAAGAGTTAAGGCAGTTGGTAGGAAAAAGACCAAAATGATTCAAGTGGTTTGGGATTGCGATGGTGAAGAAGAAATAACATGGGAACCTGAATCAGTAATGAGAGAAAAATTTGCTAAGTGGTTTGAGAAACAGCCTAAGTATTCAAGGAAAAAGGAAGAATCGGGTGAAGTTCGAGATTCGAGGACGAATCTGATGTTAAGTGGGGGATAGTTGTAACACCCCCATTCGGGAAGAAAGGCTGGGACTTACGGATTGGGTGAATCCGGATGTGTTTGGTCGAGCTAGGATGGCCATAGCCACCGAGTTTGGTAAATCGCGGGCAATCGGAGTCTCGGAGCTTGGGCGAGACTCAGGATGGCTGGCCGGGTTTATCGGTACTTGGTCAGTATTCGGACAGGATGTCCGAGTATTTCGGGACTTAGTCAGCATTCGGACAGGATGTCCGAGTATTTCGGGACTTGGTCAGCATTCAGACAGGATGTCCGAGTATTTTGGGACTTGGTCGGAATTCGGACAGGTGGTCCGAGATTTCCGGGACTTGGTCGGAAATTGGACAGATGGTCCGAGTCATTCGGGACCTGGTTGGAGTTCAGGCAGTGTTGGTCCGAGTCATCCGGGACATGGTCAGATTCGGACAGGTTGGTCCGAGTATCTCAGGACATGGTCGGATTCGGACAGGTTGGTCCGAGTATCTCGGGACCTGGTCGGATTCGGACAGCATTGGTCGGGAGCCAATGACTTGGTCGAGAGGGCCAGTTCGCGGGAACGGTTATCCAGTCCGAGCGCTTGGGCGAGGCGCGGGAACGGTTACTCGCACGGATGCGAGGAACGGTTACCTGGATCGGACGTTGGTCGAGTGTGCGGGAACGGTTACTCGCACGGATGCGCCGGAACGGTTACCCGATCCGAACGTTGGTCGAGACGTTGGAACGGTTACTCGCCCAGATGCGCGGGAACGGTTACCCGGTCCGAGTGTTTGGGCGACGCGGGAACGGTTACTCGGGCAGTTATGCGGGAGTTCTATAAATAGAACCCGCACCTTCCCATTTGTCTCTTTCACGTGAGAGAACTGAAAAATAGAGAGAATTGGTGAGAAAAACTCGAAGTGGGAAGGAAGTGCCGAGCCGTGGTCGAGTCTGTACGAGCCGTGGTTGAGTCTGTTCGAGCAGTGGTCGAGTTTTGTCGAGCTGTTCCGGAAATTCAGCACAAGAGGTGTCAGATCATTGGATTTCTGAGAAAATCTAAGGTGAGTTCGTGACTGTGGCCTAAGTTAAGGTCTTTCCTTGCTAAGATTGATTGTCTATTGTCTAGTAATCATATACTTGTCATGATCTTTTTGTGGTTCGGATGATCGTGTGTGTGTGGTGCGATCGTTCTGTTTGTCCATGAGTTCGACTCACCCAACTCGACACTCTCAGATCGGGCAAGACGCTTGGGACTATGTTTCATGCCAGGCTTACCGATTGTGAGAGGACTGTCGATCGGCGTGAGTGTACTGCACGAGATGGTTCTGTGGTCTGGAAGTACTTGTGCGATCAGTACTTAGACTGAGATCCGATGTGCGGACTGATTCTTGAGTTTGGGCCTGGTGAGACGGGATGACCGCTCTCACTAAGCAATTTTGTTGCTTATGCCTCCATTTTTGGATGCAGGTTCTGAGACTAATCATAGTGTTGGTCGAGATGAGTGATTCAGGCCGCGGGACAAGGCAAGGAGGAAAGGATGGTAGGGTTGGGTAGAATCGACTAGTAGATTGTAATAGCTTATTGGAAAACTCTCAATTGTACTAGTTTCAATTAATGTAATGAAGTTTCTGTTGACTCAACCCTTGTTCATGTTAAGAATGATCTAACCGAACCTCAAACGCGAAAAATTCTAAGTAAATTCTGTAGAGTCTAACTCGGGTAAGTGAAAATTCGGGTTAGGGCTCTACAAGAAGCCCGCGTCGACCTTTTATCTAATAAATGCATCCCTTACAGAAGTCGGGGTTTGTTGCACGTATTAGCTCTAGAATTACTAGGGTTATCCGAGTAGTAGTTACCATCAAACAAACTATAACTGATTTAATGAGCCATTCGCAGTTTCACAGTCTGAATTCGTTCATACTTACACATGCATGGCTCAATCTTTGAGACAAGCATATGACTACTGGCAGGATCAACCAGGTAGCATTCATAAATCATGGCAAGGCCCCGACTAATTCTCGCAAACGCTAGGAAAGAAAGAAGAGACGAGGTCTTGACCGTCATCTTTTGCCCGAGGGTAAACGTGAATTGGCGGGACTGAATTGCTTCGAGTCACCACCCATTACCATTCCACATCCGAGAGATCAACCGACAGCTTATTCACCAGGGCGAACGAGGCTTTATGCCAAGGCGCAATGATGAGGACATCAGGTCGTACATCCAGCAAGGAGACCAGACTTGCCGACCAGGAAGCTTGCCCGAGACAGCAGGACCATCCGGCGCGCCTGCCGGACCAGACAGTACCGCCGGACCTTCGACCTATAGGACCAGACCGGTCAACATTGCCGGCGGAGAGGCCCAAGCTTCCAGCACACTTGGTGGGGACGTGAATGACACCGCCGGTCCCCCTGATGACACCGCCGACTCCGGGATCAACTTGGCCGGTCCTGAAGTCATTCCGGCCAGTACCGCGCACAATCCAGCCGGTACAGGCCATCCAGCCGAGTACACGCACACTTCCACCTCTACACAAGAGGACTCGGACCAAATGAGCTACCAGCTCCAGAACATGCACTTAGAGGAAGTATCTACACCAGTGGTACCTCCAGGAGCAATGACAAGAAGCAGATCAAGAGCACTCTTCCACAAATTCAGCTTATGGGTCGACAAGCTTCTAGAGGAAGAGCAGCTAAGGACAATGGGCCAGAAGAGCAACTTAGAGTCCAAAGGCTTCTCAACAACACAAGGAACATCAGAGACTTGGGCTTTAGTGGCAAGAGAGGTCAAGGCCCAAAGATATTTAACCCTACTCCAAGTCGAAGACTAGGAGCAAGGCGCGTGCATGCCACAAGGACGGCCACCTTGCATTTCTTGGCCGAGAGGTGAGTTAAGGTAAGTTTACATTCGAATATATGCCTCTTTCTGTTTTGCAGGGTAGGATCTAGTTGCTTTACATTTTTGAGTCAAGAACATTTTAGGAATAGGTCCTTTTTCGGTTATACACTTTTGTATTTTTCCTTTTGTGCACTTTTGTAAACTTTCCTTTTCTTATTTGAGTCGACCCTAGTAGGTCAAGCTGTCGAGCATATTAATAAGGCTCCTTCCAGCATTGTAGTTCGACAACCTTTTTGATTATTAATAAAGTAGAACTTTTTCCCTACGAGCTTTCTCTCAAGAGAGACTTGTGCGCTTAGAACCTAGTTGAGACCAGCCCTCCTAGCTCTAAGTTTGTGATTTATCACGAGGTTCATCACCCCTCGTGTGGTTCACTTCACCCTTCCATTGTTTACCAAACAGAAAACCCCTATCCAGAAGCCTAAGGTTGAGTTTCTCACCTAATCTTCTACAAACAGCCCACGCGCATACATTCTTGAATCAAGGCTTGTATCATTTTGGTATCAGAGCTTAAAGCTCCTAAACCAGGTTGTTTCTATCCTTTTGCTTGTTTTGTTTTGTGTTCTTGCATTAGTTTAAGTCGCATTCAAGAAAAATCAAAAAAATAACCTCAAACTCCAAACCGAGTGCATCTAGCCTCCTACGTGTATCACTAGGGTTTAGATTCACTTTTTGCATTGCATACACGTTTTCCTTTTTGTTTAAGTCATATTTCCTTTATTTTTAAGTCTAATTAAAAGAAAAGAAAAAGAAAATAGAAAAGATACTAAAAGAATTCGAATTGGACAGCTAGCACAAGTTGTCTAGGAAGTTTCCTTTTTTTCGAATTTCCTTTCTTTAGAATTTTTCCTTTTGCATTTTTTCAAACCACATATAAAAGAAAACTCTCCTAATAATTTAGGAGCACCCTAATTGTCTTCTTTCTTTGTAGCACACATGGGAGAAGAGAATAGAGACGCAGCTGAAGCCATGATGGCCATGTTCACCACACTCCAAACACAACTCGCGTCCATAGGCGAGAGGTTGGAGCCCGTGGAGAGACCAGTAAGATTCCAGGCCATAAGGCACGTGAGAGCTGAGCCAGATCGTCCTGAGGGTCCTGAGTACCTTAGGACATGGCACGAACAGGAGGAACCCCAGCCAGATGGAGATGAGGACACGCAACCTCATAACTATCACCATAGGCCGAGAGGACCTCCACGGCAACCAGAGGCAGAAGATGATGGCTTTGAGCCATATGGTCTTCACCAGAGACCAAGAATGCCTCCTAGACGTCATGAGGATGGAGATGAACACACCTATAACCGGGTAATTCATCCTGATGTTAAACTAACTCCTCCAAGTTTTGCAGGAAAAGTAGACCCCGAGGCTTACCTAGATTGGAGAGAAGAATGGATCATATCTTTGATCATTACAACCAACCAGGGCCTAGGAGAGTCTCAATGGCAGTAGCACAACTCACAGACAATGCCCTCATCTGGTGGGATCATGAGGTATCTGACAGAAGGAGGAAAAGAATGAGGCCCAGAGACTCATGGGTCGACATGAAGGATGTCATGCGACAAAGGTTTGTTCCACCTTACTTTCATAGGGACTTGCAACGTCGTTTTCATACTTTTAAGCAGGGTACCAGATCAGTAGAGGAGTACTATGAAGAGTTCGAGAGGCTAAGGAACAGATTGGAGCTCAATGATGATGAAGAAGCATTGATGGCACAATTCTTGGATGGACTCCAAGAAAGGATCAGCTGCAAGGTGGAAAGGCAAATCTACAACGACTTCAAGGACTTGTTCCACCTATCTGTGCAAGCTGAACAGCACATCAAACGTAAGAGCCAAGACATCCGCAGCAAGCCTAAGACACCTTGGGCACCAAGCAACATGCCTAAGACAGTGGACAAAGGCAAAAGCGTAGAGATCGAGTCAAGGTTCAAGAGCAAGCCTCCTGAACCCACCCGTGACCAGAGAGAGCCTGGTAAGTCTTCTAACCCTCAAAGATCACGTGACATAACTTGTTTCAAGTGCAGGGGACGTGGACACATCTCAAGGGAGTGCCCAAACAACCGAGTCATGCTGATTACGGAGGCAGGAGAATATGAGTCCCAAGATGAAGAGGACTATGAACCAGAAGGAGAATATGGTGACATTGAGTACCCTGATGTGGGGAAGTGCTGGTCACTAGACGTATCCTCAGTGCAATGGTGGATCCTTCAGAGACCATCCAAAGGGAGAACATCTTCCACAGCCGTTGCACCATCAAGGAAAGGTATGTAACCTCATCATAGATGGTGGTTCTTGCACTAACGTTGCTAGTGCGTATATGGTTGATAAGCTAGGTCTAGAGAGGACACGGCATCCTCGACCATATAGACTGAGATGGCTTGATGACAAAGTGGAGCTCAAGATTCATGAGCAAGTCACTGTGCCATTCAGTGTGGGCAAGTACCAAGACCAGGTCGTGTGCGACGTGGTGCCCATGCAAGCTGGCCATCTTCTACTAGGAAGACCATGGCAGTTTGACAAAGAGACCAGGCATGATGGCCGAACCAATCTCTACACCTTCGTGCATGACAAGAGAAAGGTCAGCCTAGCTCCTCTTACACCTGCCCAAGTACATGAGCTACAACTCCAAATGAGTAAGGAAAAGAAACTTGTCAAGTCTAACTTTCTTATTCAACCTAGTCATGTCCGGAGAGCTTTAGCCTCGAAGGACTTAATGTTACTAATGGTTTTCAAGGAAGTGTTGAGTATAGAACAGGGACAGGTAGAGCTACCTCATGAAGTAGCAACACTCCTCAACAAATTCAGGATGTATTTCAGAGGAGATACCAGCAGGCTTGCCTCCTTTACGTGGCATAGAACATCAGATTGATCTAGTGCCGGAGCAGCCCTGCCCAACCGGCCAGCCTACCGGATGAGTCCAGAGGAGTCCAAGGAGCTTGAGAAGCAAGTCAAGGAGCTCCTGGAGAAAGGATATGTTCGAGAGAGCCTCAGTCCATGTGCCGTACCAGTGCTACTAGTGCCCAAGAAGGATGGGACTTGGCGTATGTGCTTGGACTGCCGAGCAATCAACAACATCAAAGTCAAGTACAGGCATCCAATACCACAACTGGATGACATGCTAGATGAGCTGAGTGGAGCCACAGTCTTCTCCAAGATAGACCTCAAAAGTGGATACCACCAGGTAAGAATGAAGGAAGGTGATGAGTGGAAGACTGCTTTCAAGACAAAGCAAGGGCTCTACGAGTGGACAGTCATGCCATTCGGCTTGACTAATGCCCCAAGCACCTTCATGCCTTATGAACCAAGTTCTTAGGGCGTACATCAGTAAGTTTGTAGTTGTTTACTTTGATGACATACTTGTTTATAGTAAGTGCCTACAGGAACACCTCACACATCTTGAGATGGTCCTTAAAACCCTTGACAAGAAGAGCTTTATGCCAATCTCAAGAAGTGCACCTTTGTACTGATAAGCTTGTCTTTTTAGGTTTTGTTGTAAGTTCACAGGGCCTACAGGTTGATGAGAAAAAGATTCGAGCCATACAAGAATGGCCAACACCAGGAAACATCAGCCAAGTGAGGAGCTTCCACGGACTGGCCAGCTTCTATAGGAGATTCGTGCCCAACTTCAGCAGTATTGCCTCACCACTGACAGCAGTAGTGAAGAAGAACGTGGGATTCAGCTGAGGAGAAGCTCAGGAGAAGGCATTCAAGGCCTTGAAGGACAGCCTTACACACGCACCAGTGCTAGTCCTTCCCGACTTCAACAAGACGTTTGAGGTGGAGTGTGATGCCTCTGGAATAGGCATAGGAGCAGTGCTAACCCAAGGAGAGAGACCAGTGGCATACTTCAGTGAGAAGCTAGGTGGTGCCTCACTGAACTACCCCACTTTTGACAAGGAGCTTTATGCCCTTGTCCGAGCATTGGAGACTTGGCAACATTACTTGCTGTCCAAGGAGTTTGTGATCCACACTGATCACGAGACTCTCAAACACCTCAGAGGGCAAACCAATCTCAAGAGGAGACATGCCAGGTGGATGGAGTTCATAGAGACCTTCCCGTACGTCATCAAGTACAAGAAGGGCAAAGACAATGTGGTAGCCGATGCACTATCAAGGAGGTTTGCCTTGATATCAACCATGGAGGCAAAGTCCTAGGATTCGAGCACATCAAGGATCTATACAAGGATGATCCTGACCTTGCTGAGAGCTACAAGGAGTGTAGCACAGGGAGTCATGGCAAATTCTACATCCATGAGGGATTTTTGTTTCGAGAAAGAAGGCTGTGCATACCACAGGGATCACTAAGGGAGCTTATCATCCGAGAAGCTCATGGAGGAGGACTCATGGGCCACTTTGGTGTCGACAAAGACTCTAGCAGTGGTCAAGGAGCACTTCTACTGGCCACACATCAAGAGGACAGTAGAAGCACATTGTGCAAGATGCATCACTTGCAAGAAGGCAAAGTCCCGAGTGCAACCTCACGGGTTGTATCTCCCACTGCCCATACCAACACATCCATGGGTGGACATCTCAATGGATTTTGTTCTAGGTCTGCTAAGATCAACCACAAAGATGCAATCTTTGTAGTGGTGGACAGATTCTCCAAGATGGCACACTTCATCCATGTGCCAATGTCAATGATGCAAACAGCTGAGCTGTTCTTCAGGGAGATAGTACGGCTTCATGGAGTGCCAAGGACCATCGTATCAGATAGGGACACCAAGTTCCTCAGCCATTTCTGGAGGACCCTTTGGAGGCTAGGCACGAAGCTACTCTTCTACCACTGCCATCCTCAAACCGATGGCCAAACTGAAGTTGTCAACAGGACACTATCAACTCTTCTCAGAACTACACTAGGGAAGAACCTAAAGACTTGGGTGGAGTGCCTGCCATTCATTGAGTTCGCCTACAACCGAGCCGTGCACTCAGCAACCAAGAAGACCCCATTTGAAGTGGTATACGGCTTCAACCCTCTCACCCCCTTGGAGCAAACACCACTGCCACCAGCTGAGATGACCAACCTCAACGGAGCATCCAAAGCAGAGTTCATAAGGAGGTTACACCAGAAGGTAGCAGAGAACTTGGAAAAGAGGACCGGACAGTACGTGACTCATGCCAACAAAGGGAGAAAGGAGGTGATCTTTCAACCAGGCAATTGGGTGTGGCTACACCTACGGCAGGACAGGTTCCCAAACCTAAGGAGTTCCAAGCTAGCACCAAGAGGAGATGGACCATTCAGAGTGCTCGAGAGGATCAACAACAACGCCTACCGGATCAAGCTTCCAGGTGAGTTTAATGTGTCCAATACGTTTAATGTCACTGACTTGGCTCCTTTCCATGCAGATGAACCAGTTTTGAGGACAAAACCAACTGAAGAGGGAGGGAATGATGAGGACATCAGGTCGTACATCCAGCAAGGAGACCAGACTGGCCGACCAGGAAGCTTGCCCGAGACAGCAGGACCATCCGGCGCGCCTGCCGGACCAGACAGTACCGCCGGACCCTCGACCTATAGGACCAGACCGGTCAACATCGCCGGCGGAGAGGCCCAAGCTTCCGGCACACTTGGTGGGGACGTGAATGACACCGCCGGTCCACCTGATGACACCGCCGACTCCGGGATCAACTTGGGCGGTCCTGAAGTCATTCCGGCCAGTACTGCGCACAATCCAGCCGGTACAGCCGATCCAGCCGAGTACACGCGCACTTCCACTTCTACACAAGAGGACTCGGACCAAATGAGCTACCAGCTCCAGGACATGCACTTAGAGGAAGTCTCAACACCAGTGGTACCT